>OZ005743.1:212078483-212562197 GCA_963930735.1 Dioctria linearis
GATCACGTAATATATCAACATTAAAATCACCTGCGACGATCACATT
Organism: Dioctria linearis; assembly: GCA_963930735.1. Taxonomy (NCBI): domain Eukaryota; kingdom Metazoa; phylum Arthropoda; class Insecta; order Diptera; family Asilidae; genus Dioctria; species Dioctria linearis. The sequence goes on from OZ005743.1 coordinate 212,078,530, forward strand.
TGAGAAACGCTGTGTAAAATATAATACTGTGTCCCCGAACTCTTGAGCTACTTCACAGTTAAATCTGCTGGGAGGATAGTACACGGCAGATAGGATGCATTTATTACCACAACAATCGACTTCCACCCCAACGAACTCAATTACATCACCCACAGATGAGAAAACCTGTCTTGATTTGAGACTATCCTTGACGTAAATCGCCACTTCTCTCCCCAAATGATTCCTATGATGATTCCGAAACACGTTATAACCCGGTATTGAGATGTGCGATGATAGAATGACTTCGCTTAACCATGTTTCGCTAACCATAACTACGTGCACGTCAGTCTCATGGAAAATGTAACGAAAATCATCAATTCAATTTTATTGCGCAAACTACGAGCGTATAATGAACACATCATTAAACCCGGAAGGCGACCACACATAATATTAAATAAGACCCTTACCCTGTCCAAACCTGCATAATTATCCTGGAACAACGTTAATAATAATATTAATTGCACTGTCAATACCATAGCTCGCGATACACCAATGGAAGAAAGCAACTGTCGAATCACTCTCACAGCTGAGTAGAACATATATGTACATATATCATCGCAGTTCGTGATAGAAACTTAAACATGTTAAGAAAAATTGACATAAAAAAAGTAATAAATAAATAATCTAACTAATAAAGTTCAATCTAATCTAATTAAAAGAAAAACTAGAATTAAAATTAAAAATGATTACAGTAACCTAATTATAAGAGAAAACAATGCGTGAGAAATAATTTAATCATAACAAAGCTCCATAAGGGTCCGCATCGACGGTATTAGAAACCCGTGAGGCATCAATTGAATCAGCAAACGCTTTACAATAATTCTGTCAATTCTGATGTATACCTCTGCATCAGAATAGGGGTTAATGTTTTATAACTGTCCTAGATATTAAACCCTATTAAAATCTCAGATAGAGCCTATAGTACCTTGCTTCGGGTCAAACAGGTGCACTGCGCCTACTAATAACTCAATAGTACACGATTTAAAGTAAGGCCTAATCTACATCGAGAGCTACACGCTACAAGCTTCAAACTACAAATCTCAGTTTGCACATATGGGGTACCGTAGAAACTGCTACATAGAGAGCTTTGAGCTATAACATGTAGCTCAGCCTAGCTACATGGACATACTACGTTCGTAGGAATAAAATACGCTGAAATAGAGCTTCGTGTAGCTTGCCTAACAGAATAAAGAAAAACTGCAAGATGAATTATTCATATGATTGCCAATTCCAATTCGTAAAAAAATAGATTTCGAAGCAGTACTACCTGCTTACTGAATATGTACTCAAGTAAATGTATTTTCTCCGAATACTACGAACTGTTCTCTGAACCCAACAAATGTAGAAAGAAATTGGTTTACCTAACAAATTAGAGGCTATAACAGGACACAGGTCTCCATGAAAATTCACTGTTTCCACCCTAGATACCAGAGGAATTCGAAAAGTTCGATGAATTACAAACTGAAAAACGGAATATCGACCCCCAAAAAAACAATAAAAATTTTGTTTTGTTCTTCCACCACGCCCTGCCATTGAATAAAAATTAAAACCGGTGATTGTACAAAACACCCTAAGCACGGCTGTATACTGTAGCCAGACGTATCATTTCAAAAATCCATTAATTTGCCGGTATACAAACATAATTTAATAAATTTAAAATCGTCGTTGAAAGCGTTAGTGCTACACGCCCCACTCCATACGAGCTAAACTGAATTTAAAACTGATTTAATACCCATGGACACGTGTGAGACATATGCCCACCCGCGTACCTTTTAAAGTGACACTTACCCTCTTTGAAAATAGGTGCTTCCCAGTCCGAATCACCTTGTCCATGAAACAATGTCCCGACAACGCTTGCCTAATTAAAATGGGGAAAATGCGTACGCGTTCAAGTACATGGACACACTATAGAGGGGTTGGTTGTAGCCAGTCTCATTAACGTGGCCTTATAAATATTTATGGAGCGAACTGATTTGAATACGAACTGATTTTCAACAACTCATGTTACAACAACACAGCCGTCGTCTTCCATCCAGTCCAGTTCAGCACTGGTGCCACCACGAGGAATAAGTATTTTAACCCAGGACAAGCCAAACACTAGCAGGTCAAAGCTGCCAAATTTTCCACACTAAAGGGGATGGTCCTCTTCTAAGGACATTACTGGAATGGTGTTACTCCATTTGCGCATTATCCCCCATAAGCGGAGCCATTTGTTATTGTTAAAAATATGATTTATTACCGCATCGACGGCTGAACGGAGCGAACCGGGGAGAAGCTATAACGTTCCGCTCGATGCCTTGATATAAAGGCGTCGTCTTTATGGGAGCGTCGATATTCTGCTGACACTCCGGTTTCTACGATCTAAAGGTGGATGGGATTCAGGATTTCACCAAATAGCTTGGTGTACTTGTCGGAGATGTCTGTTGAACAGTTCTTCCTGTAGTCTGAGGCGGGTGAAATTTCTCAAATCGATGATAGTAAACGAAAAACCGAATCATCGCATTCACCGGAAGTAGATCGTTTATGGATAATTCAAGCAAGTTCTTCCTATGTGCGCTTAAGGGGGAAATACCACGTTTTGTTACCGAATATCTATTTTATCGACTTTTCGGATGAAAAGAAAAAGAACAAAAATTCAAAAAGGACTCACCCGATGAACACTTTGTGCTGGGTCGTAAGCTCTCACTCAATCCGTGCGCTGAGAGGCAAAGGGATGATTTCTCTGATACTGTGAAAAAATATAAATAAAAAATATCTATGTAATTTTATTTTAAATATTTATGGAGAAACAATTGTATAATTTCATAATTCTTTTATGTGTTGCTAGTGGACGAGTTGCTTACTAAGTAGTTATATGATAAAAGATTGCACATGGATGGAGTAGGATTCAACAATCGACATGAGAAAGCTAATCAACACCTTTGGTTCGGTCTGTCTGTCATATTGACTACAACAACATTCAACAAGTCAAGGTTTCTTCCGAAGAATTATCCTAGACACGAGATTATCTGCCATTTACCCCCATTTTTATGAGATGTAATTGCCTTAAATATGACTCGATTGATTCATACTAAGGCAGAGCTTATTTTTTGCGCGCGCAGCTAAATTTCAATTGCCCATCATGTAAGACTCCCATATATGATTTTCGATTTTATTACAGGTACAACTACAGTGTGACATGTATGTGTTGGTACTAAAAGAATTTACTGTATTTATGTAACTAAAACTCTAAAATTATTTTTTTATTTATTTATTTAACTAACAGATGGCACTTTCCCCAAAATTTATAATTTATTCGATAGCCCCATCTTTTGCCTTGATAAGTAATCGTAACCTTCTCTCAAAAGCGTTATGTGCGGTACGCTCGATTTACAGAGGTATTGAGTCCCGTATTAAAAAAAAAAAACTTTAAAATCCGTCAAATTTTGGTATTTGTAATCTTTTAGCTTAAGTTTAAGGTGAACGGCCATTCTTTCGGTATTATTGGTTAAGCCCACACCATGTTTCCACAATCTTATCTGGATTTGATGCGGCACCGTCTTGTTGAAAGCAATAATAGTCGTCGCCATAAATAAGTGAAGGAATTGAATTTTTTTTTCAATTCTTCCTACAGGTAGTTGCTAGCATTTGTTTTAACACCTTTTGCAATAAATACCAATGGCAGGGGCTTTTCGGTGATTCCATTCCAATTGAGTCTAAGGTGATTGCCCACAATTCGGCAGAACAGGTGCCGCGCCGATTCGTCATGTATTCAATCAGCTGAGTTGTTTCTACATATTTTATATGCACAACTTTATGGCAAATGCCAAAAACAGCGGCATCGCCGTTGTGTTTGCATTAAGCCTAAAGTCGAGTCTTCACCGAAATAACTGTACATTCATGTGCCGGTGCTAAATATTTCTGGCGATTTTTAAAGCCGCTCGACATAATTTTTTGTGATGGTAAATTATTGCAAATTTTATGTGCTTCACTGTTAGGGCGAGAAACAATGAAATATACCGAGCTATACCAGGAACGCCCTATTTTTGTGCGTTATTTTAATTATTTCCTTCACTTTTCTTTTCATTTAAGGGAAAGGCCTGTTCTCACATGTCAGATATTTCATTTCGAAACAAAATTTTAATTCAGGATAAGCAAAAAAAGACACGATTGGTAAAATTCAACTAGAAGTACCGACCGGTCAAATTGACCGGTTGCATGAATTGTTCAAAAGGCTTTCTCTTAAAATTTCATTGAACCCTTCATTGCGCAATGTATCATATCTGCTGCAATCTGAAATATCGCTTATAAATCGTGTGATTGATTTTCAATGCCTTTTCTGCGTGATGTAGATGTTCAACAACAAAGTGGAAATACACATCAGGCAATATTTATAACTGTATTATCGCATTTATAGAAACTGTGCGCAAAGTGCATCAGTCTTGTTAAGTGTGCCATCGAATCAAAAACTGTGTCAATTTCATTAGCCTATATTTAGTAAAATCCGGAATTTTTTTGACCAGAAAAATTATAATCTATTATAAAGAGGTTTGTATGACACGTTTTTTTTTAATTCGATGATGTATTCGCTATGTATCATATTATCTACATTGCGCACTACAGTTAGAAAGGACAATGGATTGTGATAAAAATTTCAGGAGCTAGTTGAACAGGGTTTGATGGGATTTGACGACAGTGAGGATGACTTAGATTTCTCAGATGCGGACGAAGATGATGTAGCAGCTACTGAAGATCTTTTTGATATTGTCAATATGCCAATTGATATAATAGCAGGTGAATCTATGGATGAAATCGGAGAAGTTGCAGGGCTTTCGATTCAAGAAGATGAAAATACGAAACTAGCGAATATACTCAGGAATAATGGTGGACAAATAAAAGCAAATAACTTGATATGGCGACGTCGGAACCTTTAAATTGAGTTAACAGTGCTTTCCAAAATACACCTCTACCTGCGTCTGTGAAGGAACAGGTTGCTCCTACAGAATTTTTCCGTTTCTTCATCACTAATGAAATATTGGAGGCTATCGTGAAAGAATCAAACTTATATGCAACGCAGAAAAATATCAATTCAGCTGAAGTCATTACAAAAGAAGACTTACAGCAATATATCGGCATTTGCATATATACGGCCATCATCACGATATCAAATGTAAACAAATATTAGAATAACCACTAAGGGTTCGAAAGAGTGAAGGAGACGATGAGTCAAAACATTTTTTAAAGAATTAGACGTTGCCTACATTTCAATAACAACGACAAAATGCTTGCGAGGGATGATCCCAATCATAACCGCATGTTTAAACCCAGACCGCTTATTGATCAATTGAACAGTAGATACCAAAGCATTCCATATGACGAGCACTTATCTTTAGATGAACAATTATGTGCTACAAAAGCAAAAAGGTATCTTAGGCAGCACCTTCCAATGAAGCCTCATAAGTGGGGTTACAAAATATATGTACTTAGTGGAGTCGATGGATATGCCTATAAATTTGAAGTTTATACGGGGCAAGAAAATCTTGAGAAGTACAGGCTTCCAAATGAACCAGACTTAGGGTCATGTCCTAATATTCCTAAAAATGTCAATCACAAAATTTTCATTGACAACTATTATACTACTGTTGAGCTCATGGCATATTTAGCGAAGCAAGAAAATCATGAATTAGCCACAGTTCGCCGTAATCGTCTCTCAAATTGTAAGCTACCCAATGAAACTGACATGAAAAAAGCTCCTCGTGGCACTTCTGCCGAATATGTTACTAAGTATGAGAATGTAGAGATAAGTTCAGTAGTGTGGAAAGACAACAAACTTGTAACGTTATTATCAACATATTGCGTAGTGCTGCCTTTAGGTACTATATCGAAGAAAAAAATTATCAGTATTGAATGTCCAGCCATCATCAAGCAATACAATCGACACATGGGAGGAGTATATGCGCCTTTTTTACCATTTTTTGGATCTAACGCTAGTCAACGCATGGCTCCTTTATAAAAAATCATGCGGTCTGAAAGGCATTCTTCTCGTCCCCACTTAAAACGATTTTAAAGGAGAAGTTGCCTATTGCTAAAAAGAAGAAAGGGCTCACTTCATACGTACCGCCCAAGGATGTTAGAAGAGATGGATTGCAGCACTGGGCAATGCACGCGGATGTTCGCCAAAGGTGCAAGTATCCAGGATGTAAAGTATTCTCTTTCCTCAAATGCTCTAAATGTGGCACTCATCTTTGTTTAAATAAAAACAACAGCTGTTTTTTTCAAATTTAATAACGAATAACTCGCTTATTTATAAATAACTTCTGTTTTTATACTTTTGCAATGAAAATGTTTTTATTTCTACATTTATAATATATTTTATTGGACTCAGTTTATGTTTTCTTTGGATCCTAAAAATGTTCAAAATGGAGATTTTTTTATTTTATACAGGATAATAAAAAATATTTTTGTACAAATAAAAAAAATTGCGCATAAAAGGGTTAATATTTTATGATAATATTATGGCTGTTTCTAAATCTATGTGAGTATTTAATCATATTATAAAAGTTTGTGTTCTCCAGTCCCATTTATCTGATATATGATGCATTTTCAATTTCTTATTAGCGGCTGTTGTATACAGTTCAAATACGTATCGTATTAGTTGTAAACAATTGTGTTAAATAATTTAATACATTTCTTTTTAATTTGTAAGTTAATTGTGAATAAATATTTTTGCTATTAGAAAGGAAAATAAATGTAGTATTTTTATATCCAGCTATGAAACTTTACCCTAAAAATGCCGAGACGTTCGAAAATGCCTTGATTTTTTGAAAATATGACCAATATAAACGAAGATCTTTCCGATATCGATTTTGATTCTGAGAATGCACTAGCAGACATTTCAGAGGAAAGAAAAGAAGTGTATGTAACCTCAATGTACGTAGATCTAGAAGAATTTTGAGATTGCCGTCATATTCTGATGAGTGAGTGACCATTAGCAAAATAAATGAAATAAAATCTGGATCCACTCCAGGAAGGAGATCAATAAATAATATTTTTCAAAGATGTAATTGGACCTACAGAGTATGCAAAATGAATCATGCAAGTAGTGCAATCAATCGTCGAATTATAGGTCATATTAGAACTAGAAGCTTTCCGAGTTCTTGGTAAACGATGGTATCTGTTTCAATAAAAGTTTAACGCTTTTATGGCAATTTTATACGCACGTGGTATTTACGAAGCTAAGAACTTGAAATTATCTAATTTATGGTCTAAAAAGTGGGGCCAAATTTTTTTGTAAAAACTATGAGTAGAAAAGACTTTACGTATATTTCACGATTTATCTGCTTCGACAAAAAAATGAACGGAGTCAACGATTACAAACGGATATATTTGAAATTATCTCAAATGTTTGGATTTCGAGTCTAGGAAAATTTATCGCCCGCAATTCACCGCCAGCAGTGATTTATTACCAACAATTAATCGCTAGCAGTTTACCGCCGTGTCAGTTTAACGCGTAAACAATTAATAGCCTACAATTGATCGCTAGCATATTTTATCGCCAGGCCATAAATATATAAAATATATACCTATAATATATAATAATATAATTTAATAAATAACTTGCAAATAAGGTTTGTCTGTACGAGTTATTTAAGAATTAAGTAGGGTAGCCCGAATGATTTTCTCTAGATTTTTCTTATATCTCTGAATTGATTTCTTGAAACTTTGAATATACCGGTATCAAGTAGGGTCAATCACGGACAAAATGTGATACAGATAATAACCGTCTAGCATCCTTATAAAGTGCGCTGTTGACTTAAGTGGACTGATGCCCAGTTCGTCAGTATTCACCACATACGGGGCATAATGACGAAAGGCTTCGGGCATAATAACGAATTATATTTCATGCATGAAATAAAAATAACATCATTTTTTTTCTCAAAAAATATAATAATTAATTGATGATCATAAAGAGCCTTGCAGGAGTTTCAAGTTTCGAATTCGAAAAATACCCACTGAAAACATCTGATATTATATCCTTAAAACAACTCCTGGATTTCAGAAGTTTTAGGATAAATAAGTTGACGTTCCAAAATTTCTTTTGTATTCATAAAGCTCGAAAAAATATTGATTGTACAAAATGCCGATTTCTCGGTTTGTGAACAACCAAGTCCGAAAAATCCACACTTTTCGAAATGTTAAACACACTAATTATTGGAGTTGGAGTCATTTTCCTTGACAACGAATTTTCTTCTAATGTAAAATTTTGTATTTTGAGGAGAGTTTAATTTTTTTGTTATTTTTTCTTGTTCTTTCTTTTCTAGCCCTATACATTTTAAATGTAAAACGATCAAAAAATCTCGCATGATCCCAATCATATCATTAGGATGCCTTTGCCTATACCTAGGATAAACTTGCATTTTTAGCTGTAGTTAATTCTTAAATAATACGTACAGACAAACCTTATTATTATTTATTAAATTATATTATTATATATTATATATATTTTATATATGTATGGTCTGGCGATAAAATATGCTAGCGATCAATTGTAGGCTATAAATTGTTTACACGATAGACTGACGAGGTGGTAAACTGCTAGCGATTAATTTTTGGCAATAAATTACTGGCGGTAAATTGCGGGCGTTAAATTTTCCGGACCCATTGGATTTCATTCATTGAAAATAACCAGAATTATTACTTACGGGGAAAAAACTTTACAATTAACAAACAATTATTTCCAACTAAAACTAGATGCAGATTCACTCAGTACATGCCGAACAAACCCGATAAGTTCAGAATACATTTTATTTGGCATCTGATCTCACTAATAAATTTATTATAAATGGGTTCCTGTATTTGGGACAAGATGAACAAGGCAGTCGTCAATGCCTTTAACAGAGTTTGTCAACCTCAATTTAATTGAACCGTTTACTGGTTGTGGAAGAATTGTAGCGACTGAAATTATTGCAGAAATGTACTACTTTGGTAGGAAATATTCGTTCAAACAAAAGAGAATTGCCGAAACTTGCTAAACAAAAAAAAAGATAGTTTACCTCGAGTACTTCTGCTGAGTATGAAACATAATTCTGTCAAAATTGGAACTATTCTATTTTATATATAATAAAACTAAATACGGGGTAGATATGGCTAGAAAGTACATTGTGAAATCAAGATCTGGAAAATAGCCTCTTGAAATATTTTTCAATATTCTCGACCTAGCCGCTATGAATGTATGGGTTTTCAATTAGCAGACGAACTTTCCACAGAATACTCGTATGAAGATCTATATGAACTAGAAAATTTGAATGATCTCTTGAAGAGCCCTGATAGTTCTCATGTACGACAAAACTTGACAAATAACTTTATGTAATGAAAATAAAACCACGAATATCTGTGTTGGTTGTAGAAAACATGTTTGTGGTAAAGTAGGTACTCTCAAAAAATTCTCTGTATGTGAAACTGACAGTGAGCAAGAAACCTAAATAAAAAACAACCAATATTACTACAATTTCTGTAAATAAATATATCATATAGGTACTTTCAATATTTGAATGAAAATTATTTTCTTTTCTTTGCAACTAATTTATCTTATAAATTATTTCAAATTTTAATATTTTGTCAACTGAATATCACACCGGTCATTTTAACCAGTTTGGTAGAAAAAGGTATACAGGGTGTTTCCGTCTAGGTGGTGATAGCAGCAGGATGTGATAGTACTCACCTAGATGAACAAAAAAATGTATGGCAAGGGTAGTGGGTGGGGGAAGGGTTAACATATACCGTTTGGGCGATACAGCGTGATTAATAAATTATGCTAGTGTATGCTAGCTGTATGTTAAAACGTACAGAGTATACGGGCACTATCAAGAGCTCATGTAGAACTTCACGGCCTTTCCAAAGACTGCTCAGTGAGCCACGTACTCCTCTCTTCTTCGGAGTTGTGGTGGTCTAAAATAAAATTATTGGATTTTATCACCATTTTTTTTACTTTGACCTCTATTTTTCTGCATATCGGTCATTAATATAACTTTTTTTCATAAAAACTGTAAATTCTGGTCTCTCCTCTTTAATTTGACCTATAACACCCTATGTCCTAACTGTAGCCGCTAAACAGTTATTAGCTCATTAGCTTCATCTTCAAAGCTAAAGTTCTCGTCTCAGAATTTCTGAACCCACGTTTGACTTTGTGTTCAGCAAAAATATCATTTCTAAAAAGTTCTTATAAATTTCCTGTCGCAACATCCCCAATGCCACCTTTTTCAAACTAATATAGAATACGGTGACGAAAAATAAGCCTCATCTCCTGATATGCTTGTTGGCTCTTGACTCTTCCAAAACTGATTATTACCAAGTTGAGTGTTCAGTTCTAGTTCTAGCGCGTTATGTTATCGTTAATTTGCTTGTTGATTTCTTCATATATAAATATGATAAGCCGAATTAAGTGAAGCTGAACCAAAATTTGTGTTGAGTGTTGAGTTCATGTTTTATAGTGTGAGAGCACAGTGCAGGCGTAAACAGCTAGCAGAATTCATGAAGGAGCAATCTCAAGTTATTCTAATAAGAGAGCAAAACGTTGACATTTCTGCACGCTGCCATTCATTTATCACTCACGCTTCCAGTTGTTACTCTATATTTATGTTTGCATCTTATTTGCTCTGCATTGTCGATCCTTTGTTATCACTTACCCCTTCGTTTAATTTAAAATAAATTGCATTTTTCTATTTTAGAAATAAATTACAATTTATTCACGCTTGCAATTTTATATTATGAACTGAAAGACAGAGTTATTGTTGGAGCATGAGTTAAGTCCATGTAGCGATAAACAAAATTACTTCATTATATTTAACCACTTTCCATTAATTTTCAGCATATTCTAATGCTGGATATACACACCTTTACGTAGTGGTGGATCGCAACATTGGATTATCTTTTACGCGTTCGGTTAGGGATTATCTTTGGCGCTCAGTTCGAGTCCATATCCTTTCTCTCCTCTCTTATTTTCTTGTTTATTATTGTGCGTTTGTCCTCATTGAAACTGTCCGCTTCACAGTTGTGTTTTCCTTTATAGCTACAGAAATGAGCGCAATAATGGGTCTGGTGTCCATGCGCGTAGCTAGGTAGGGACACAAGTGGGCACGGTGTACCCTAGTGAGCCCGAAGCGGCACCGGTGCCCCCCTCCCCACCAGAAACTTTAAGCAGAATCAAAAATTTACAGCTTGGAAAAGATTTTAAGAAATCATATTTATTACATTTATTTGTACTGTTTAATATGGTATAAAAAAAAGAACAATTAAAAAATTAAAAATACACGTTTCAGTCAATAGCCAATAGCCTGCGTTTAATTTTCTTATGCGTAAGGAAAAATGTTCCATTTCGCTTGTATAAGCGAATTAGACGATTTCCACTATTCAATTAATATAAAAAACGGAAGACCTACGCAAACTTTTACACTTACGTTAATTTATAAATATTCGCCCCTTTACTAAATCTTACTGGATCACCAATTATCGAAGAAAATCGATCAAAGATGCTAAGTAAAAAGTCGGTGTGTCGCTGTAACTTAAGCAGTAGTTTTTAAAAGTAAATCAAAAACGAACCAAGAGACCCCCGACCCACGGTAAGATCTCTTGTTTCCTTAATAAAGAACAAAAAGGACAATTAAGAAGTAACTAAACAATAAGTCAAGAATAAAAAGCGTAATAAGAAAAACTTAAGTTCTGAGTTTAGAAAGTCAAAATATCAAGAAAGAGACCTAAATCGAGGCTGGTGAACTTCTTTCATCCTCAGTCCTTGCTGTAATTAGAAAACGTAACCTCACAGCAGCTTTAACAACTGGAAAAATTAGCAGAGGTAGGGTAATTTCTTGAAAATTTCTTCTTTTTCTTGTAAATATGACGACAAATTTCTTAAATTCATCAATAATTATAAAAAAAAATCTCAAAAATTGATACGGCTTTGGAAGCTGAAGCTGAAGCTGCTTAAGTTAAAAAATTATGAGATAAATGCTGAAAATTTGAGAAAAAGAAGAGTATAAATTTTCTCAAGTGGCAATATTACTCCCAGTGAACTCCGCTGGCTGTGAGAGAAGTTTTGTGCTATGCACAATGCTTCAAGAACGATTCCTTCGCATGTAACGCATGTTACTGCTCAACACAGAGAATACCATTGTTTAAAAAAATTACAGCTGAAAAGGTATTGAGCAGATTTGCAGAAAAAAAATAGTAAACTAAAGCTTTTTTAACTGGTTTTTGGCGATTTCTGTTATGATTATGACGATATTAATATAGAAGGTAGTGATGGATGGTGACGAATTCAAATTAAACTATAATGCACTGAGAATAAGCGCCCTGTTCCATGTGTATCAAGGAAAGTTAGGTGCGATTTTGAGCTTAGCAGACATTTCCTGGATGTAAGAAAACAAACTGCTTCGTCTTATTCAAATGAATATAGAAAAATTAGATTATTAGTAGTAATTATATTTTCTCAAATTATCTCCGATTATGATAAAAGCAGAAAATTTTATTACAGAATATGAGAAAAGGTTATATATCCTAAAAATAGAATTGCTTAAATGTAGTCTACTTTTCGTTATTCTAGAAAAAGATTTATTTTTAATGTTCCAAATTAATTTTTAGTAGGCAGGTATATAGTATTATGTTGACTTCATGTAAATTGCTCTTTGGTGTAGCAAGTCAGTTTCGTTGCGATAATTTTCTTATAATAAGAAGAATTTTTCTCGTGTTTCTACGCATATTAATTAAATTTGGTTTGTATTAGATCTACGGTTTTATTGCCGTTAAAAGGAGTTTTCTTCTTTCTATGAAAGTTTTCTCACTCCAGTAGTAGAAATCGTGATGCTAGTAGATTTGAAAAAATCATATGTATTTCGTATTCGATCTAAAAAAACAAGGAAACATGGTGTTAACACTGATTAACGTCTTAGAAACTTTTACACATTTTTGAAAAACAATACTTGATTGAACAATATTATTTTTCAATTTTTGTGTCACACTGGCCCCTACTATGCCCACCCCACAACAAAACCCTGGCTACGCCCATGCTGGTGTCATCCATAGGTGAATTACGGTATTTTGATTAATTCTACCTCGCTCTAAATAAGAATTAGTCTTGTAAATGAAGTGTCTATATCAATCGTGGGGGGTGATGGAGGGTGTCAGATTTGAAAATTTTAAAAATTTTAAAAAGGCTATGTCCATGGCAGAAATCGTTACATTAGATTTGGATGGCTGAAAAGTGATTGCAAACCAATTTTCTTCCATTTCGATCAATATTGGCAATTTTGACAGAATTTCAAAAAATGCAAAAAAAAAAAATAAAATAAAAAAAATTAAAAAAAAAAATTGAAATTTTAATGCAAAACTTGGCAAGATGGTAAAGTTGAGGCCCAAGATTGATAGAAAAATAATCATGTTTCGTGATCAACCATTTTATTGTGAAGATTTTTTGAAAATGTAATAAACAAAATTACTAAACATGATGAAAATATGTAAAAGGTAAAATTTATCTACGAAGAATTTGATATATGTAGAAAATAAGTGGAGGGAGAGAACAAGATTATACATAGATTTTTTTTTCTCTTCGCAATCCTTTTTTCACTTTTCACATAGGCTCTCTTTTAAGGTTAAGTATCCAAAGAGTAAAAACGGGAACCCCATTACTAAGCCACCGATGTCCGTCCATCTGTCTGTCACCAGGCTGTATCTTATGAACCGTAATAGGTTGACAGTTGTAATTATCACAGACTGTGTTTTTCTATTGCCGCTATAACAACAAATAATAAAAATGAAATTATATTAAAAATTAAAGGAGGCCCCCGTACAAGAAACGTGATTTTTTCGGTGTTTTTTCCCTCGTTTTATTCACATTCATTATTATTATCATAAGTAGGCATTTTTTTCTCAAACGACAGCATTATTTTTTTCACATGACGCCTACTCTCATTTGAAAAAATAAATAAAAAGTACATAGTGGTAAATGTTGTACAATGGTGCGGAGCCCTTCGTCGCGAGTCCGACAGGCACTTGGCCGATATTTTCTTCACTCTTCTGCTTAAAGTTTTACTTCTGCGCTGTAACAATTTACCGGATTGGCAGAAAATGATATTGCCTCATTGGCCAAATTGAGAGAAAATTGGTTTATAATAACTTGTTGGTCGTATGGACACTTCATTTACAAGAATTTGTCAAACTTGGTGTAATCTACCAAAAAAGCACTTGATTACCTTATGTCACCCATAGACAACACCAGATCCATTATTGCACTCACCTCTCTAGGTGTCCGGTCGGAAAGTTGAAGCTCAAAGTTCCGAGAAATTTCATTGTATTCAATTTGAAAGTATTTCAAAACATTAGGATTTCCCGCCAAAAATTCTATTACTTTATGATCAGGTATTTTCTATACAAGCCAAGAATCTATTGATGAAACTTCCATTTGACTGATAACCTTTAGGTCTATTTATTACGAAGAAATTTCATTGTTTTTCCTCTATCAACTTTAAAGGCACCCTCCATAAAATATTTTTTGAATATTGCAAAAACTTAGGTGGGTAATCGTTTCAAAAAATTCATTGATTTATACTTCATTAAGTTATTGAGCGGACATATTATCTAACTATGCCTATTTCTCGATCCCAGAATCAACCTCTTTACACAGAAACTCCGAGGTTGTCCATCGACCTTTCTAATATTACAATTTCAGTCTAACCTCCAGTCCTTCCCCCATAATTTACAAATTATGTATAAAATGTAATCTGTATATTATTACAAAGTCCGATAAAATACAATAAAACCTTCAAATATATAATAACAATTCTTAAATGCTCAGTTGAGCGCAGGATGCGACTTTAGAGCCCTATTTTTCCGACTCCTTTTGGACTTGGTACATCTATGATCCCCACCCAAAGCCAAATCCTAGGAGCGCTACTAATGAACTTCATCACGCTCTCTATTTTTTTTCTAAGTACGACAGACATTATATCCTAAAAGTAATATCTGGATCTACGTCATCTCTTCACAGAGGCTAATCCGAAGCCCAGAATCCATTTCTTCTCTTTATTTGTACTAAGTTTTATGTTTGAAAGCTTAACCCGAATATTCCCAAATAAACAAAATGAACTGCCCTAAATCGTGCCCCTTTAAAGAGCCAATCCTGAAAAGACGATTCAATTAAAGACTTGTTGAAATAATTTTGCTGCGCATATGGGGAGCAAACTTCCAGATAAGACCATGATGGGAGTTTGCTGAATGCCAGTGTATTATCGCCCCTTCGTTACCAACCAATATCACTTTCATGTACTCGTTCCATTGCAAATTGAGATATAAACTCAGATATAGAGTCCTGTTACACAAAAGGGATAATGACGTTGTCATGACGATAACAACCCTGTCACAACTGCGATTCACAAAAGCTATCAAAGGAGGTGGATAACGCGGCCATGTATCAGCTGCTGCATGTGATTCGTGTCGGAATCCATGATATGTGCTCGTTGGAAACTCCTCTGATGCGACAGAACGATATCCCCAAATCTCCGTGTTAAATCATGTTAACAAAGCATTCCCCCTGCTCCCAGCAGCCGACGATGCATGTGTTTGTATGTAGGTATGCATTATGTTCGTGTTCAAATCATTGTCGTACTTCATATGCAAATTCTTGGATATAGTATTCGTCGTATGGAACTGGGCTGGGCGGAATGGCGATCTTCAAGAGACGACCAGCAGAAGACCACAATTCCATTTCGAGTGGGTATACTTGAGCTACAAATTATTCGCCACTAAGCGTAAAATATGCACAGACAAACGGATTACTCCGCCAGAGAGCCACATTTCTGCCCGATTTAAACGAGCTGAAATATAAAAGAGTTCCTAACAAATCTTCTATTTCCGGTGGCGAAATTTTTTGGCAACTGTTCCCCGTCTTTTCGTGTCATGTTTAGTTTCCTATGCTATCCGCGGTCTGTTACAGACCCGAAAATTTTATTGACCACTGCTGCCACGAAATACGGCTGACTTCTTTTCTTGTGCTGAATTACAGCCAGGAGTCAGGCAGGTTTCTGTGTGGAAAAAAAGACCCTCAATAGTCTCCGTTACAAGGCGACTTTAGAATTATCACGACAGTTCGACAGTGGTGGCGAAAGCCATGTTATGAACTACTTTTTTGGAGGTAATCACCACAAAAGCCACCGGTCTGGTCTGGTGGTCTCTATATTTTCGTAGTACCTAGTTAGAAAAATTTTGTGGACTGTCGCGGCCCATCGCGTGTTACGAACATTTCAATTTTAGCCACAGCCGACTTTTTCCATTGGTTCACATTAGAGAATTTTATTTTTTATTTTTATTTTACTTTTTAATATATTTTTTTGCAAGCTTTTTTGGCGAATTTGTTATACCCTTCGGAAAACATGTCATTCAGGCTCTTAGTGAAATTAAGCAAAAAGCAAAACGAGGTTCCCCCAGAGATTCTTCTTTAAAAATGTCTTTACAGACTACGGGTGGATCGAGCCCCCCTTAGTTGCTCAGCAGTTTTTGTGTGATTAAAGCG
Source organism: Dioctria linearis (assembly GCA_963930735.1). Classification (NCBI taxonomy): domain Eukaryota; kingdom Metazoa; phylum Arthropoda; class Insecta; order Diptera; family Asilidae; genus Dioctria; species Dioctria linearis. The sequence goes on from OZ005743.1 coordinate 212,095,106, forward strand.
ATGGGGCTGTGTTGCTGCTATTGCTTTTGCATGAATCCTTTTGAAAAAATTCTCTCAAGCGTAACTCATTACTTCAGAAGACCTAGCTATATTTATAGGGTAGGACCAACTTTTACGGCAAGCTCGTCTTTTGTACTGAAGAACTGAGCGTGCATTTCCTCCCTTTTTTCTTTTCTTTGTTATCCGACGTTCCTGAGATACTGGGTGGAGCAACATTTTCTGGAATTATTTACAGAATCTTTCTGCTAATTCCACCCCCAGCTATTAAAAGGGTAATTTTGCAAAAAATCTGCACAGACATACACACATACCAACATTAATTGCAAAAGTTCTTCTACACAACAACAATGATACTCGCTGCACTAATCATTTCGATTCGTCGAACAAAATCGCGAGTTCTGATTAGCCTTATCCGGCAAGATGGCGTTGGTTCCGGTTTTATAAACCAGAAAGGTTTCTCTATATTTATCTAAATGATCTGAAAAATATATTCATGGAGCATATTGCTCGACAGCTTTATAGACTAGAGATATTTACTAATTGGAAGTATTTGAATTTTTTTCATTGTGTTTGTGCTAGTGCTTACTCAAAGTAGTTGTCCTTTTTGCCTTATACTTTTACCGCTGATATGTAATCCCTAGACATTTGGATTTACTTACTTTTGCTATTTTCGTTAGAAGTAACTTGCCTGTTTAATTTTAGAGATGGCTTTATCAAGAGTGGTATAAGTGTTTATGTATGTTAAAGAATCATGGCTGCGTGATTATATAAGTAATTAGCAATTAGTTATTTCTTTCCAGGTGTATAGTATAGTTCAAAATACTTTTTAAATCCTTCTCGGGCGAGTCAGGTTGAAATAAGTAAAATTAAAAAATTAGAAAGCAGTAACGTTCCTTTGTGTATCTGTATTTTAACTTAAATGGTTGGCAACTTATCGGACTTTGGGTTATTCCATCATCAGACTAGATGGAACAATGGTAAATTCCTCATTGGACAAGAATAATGAAGAGAACCAGTTTTTCCACTAACATGGCTGATCGATTAGGTCTCGTACTCAGAGATAATATAAAGTCTTGCATTAACATTAATACAGAATTGGGTAAATTAATTTCGCAACGTATTTTCCTTCTTAAGTGCAGTGAAGCTTCCATAATCCCATAATTTATCATCCACGCATGTCAAAGCATACAACGTCGAAAGCATAATACCATTTAGGAAAATACATCTAAAACAATACTAAGTGTTGAAATATCTAGTTATTGCTTAAAAATTAATATTTTCAAAAGACAAAGACTAGCTTTCGAGAGAAACGTAAGACGATTAACTACATACAAATATAAGAAAAGCCCAGATTCTGTCTTTAACGAGTTCGAATCCCAGCACGCCTTATTTTTAATGAAAACTTTATGCAAAAATAAAAAAATAATGAAAAAATTATAAATTAATATAAGAATAAAAACAAAAGTTAAAAAGTAATGGAAAAAATATAAGAAAATTAAAAGTTGTAAACTGAATTAAAAAAAGAAATTACAAACTTAAGGGATAGTCCCATTCTAAGAACGGGCAACTTTAGTTTGCCTATATTGAGCCATTTTTTCACAAAATGAATTACTTAGGTCAGCTGTGAGTGAAAATCACTCAATTTTATAACAAAAGCTCAACATCCTCATGGAAATTCACCTACATGATGCAAAGTACAATTTGACAAAGACTGAGTAGTGAACTTAACTATTATCAACATTATTATCAAAATTATTATCCTCCTTAGTTTTGGTCCCAAATTTAATATTCTTCAGCTAGCAATGAGGTTCCAATAGTTGATCTAATATTGAACATTGAGAACATATTTTGATTTTCATGATCTCCATATTTGTAATGATTTAGAAACAAATTGCGTGTCACCAATAAGAAACTATATAAAGTGTCATAGATCGAGTAGAATTGAAAATTTTTTAGTTCATCGTCTACGAATACATCATTAATGCAGACAAAAGGAATAAAACTGTCATTTTGATTAAAAATTTCTACATTAATAAGATCACGCAGATATTGAATGACAATCTCACTTCCAAAACTTTTACTGACGACGATCCAACAAGAAAATTGATTAATAATAACAATAGAATTTTTAATCGACTTCTCTGATAAACACTTGACAAATAAGCCCCAGAAAGACTAACATACCTCCGAAACTCAAACCTCTCCAAAGATATGGCCTCCCCAAGATCTATTAAGACGGAATTCCACTCAGGCCTTAACATATCTGGATGCAAATTATTATCAAAATTCATTGGCAATATTCTAAAATCTGTTTTTTTATCCAGACCTAAACTTAAGAAATTCGATCTCTTTGAGCATTTCAATCAATGACATAATACTGCCGACAAAGCAGTATTCATCGACGTAAAGTCTTTGTACACCAACGTCGACTTTAATCTACAATTGACAAAAGGTGGGAGTATTTTCCTGAGTTTAATCGCACTTTCTAAATAAAACTTGAAGCGGACTTGAAGTGTTAAGATTTAGTTTATTCTGCAGTGCCCAAAAATGTATGTGAACATATCCATACTGAAAATAAAGCTTAGGGAAAGAATCACAAATTTGCTATTGCCATCTATTTCATGTACATATTCCAAATGTTAGTTGTATTGATTGATGGATTTGCGGTAGGTCTGAGGCGCCACAGAAATCTGCGGTTGGAGCGCGAGAAATAAGTAATTCCTTTACTTTGTTATTTGTTCAAAAAGGCATTTTTTTGGATTCTCCGGTATATAACAAAAGCTAAAAAATTTTATTTGTTATTTCACCACACAGCCCATTTGATTCAAGCGTCTACGGCAGGCAGAAAACCAAGCCGTACCGATGAGTGTAAGGTTTTTTGCTGACACGAAACGCTTCTTCTTCTTCCCATTTTCTTTATTCGTTTTGCAGCCCAGTGCGGGCATACACAGGTTCGATTTGTTTGGAATGAATCTGGTTTTTAAAATTTTTTTTTTAATAATTTTTATTTTTTTATTTTTCTAAATTTTTTGGTTTTTTTCATTTCTTTTCTTTATTCTATTTTTTTATTTATTTTTCAAGTCCCTCAATTTCGCTATTTGGGACCTGTTGATGAGTCAAAACCAAGACTTGAAACTTGTCACCCAAAATCCAAAAGGGTTGTGTGATGAAATAACAAACAAAAGTTTTATTCTAGCTTTTGTTATATACCAGAGAATCCAAAAGAAAAAATGCCTTCTTGGACAAATATAAGTTTGGCCCGGTAAAAAGTCTTAAAGAGTAATCCTTAATTTTGTTTACTTTGATAGTGAACAGCATTAAAAATCGTTAGAAAACACAATACTAATTAACTTTCTTTAAACTTTTTATTAATAAATAAAGAAGAAATATAATACAAATTCTTTAATTAATTTTAATATTGTTGAAAAAGAAAAACATCTGACGAACTCCGTGACCACGACTCAACTCTGCTCAACTAAAGCTTTTTCTTAAAGATCTATTTTCTGTGCTTTTTAGATATTTCCTTGTTTTTATATAAGTCAGGTTTTGTGCCCCGCAAGTAGAGAATCTTATTACTTTTGCCTTATGAAATTATTTGCTGACGGGGCTTTTATTAGACTAATGTCTCCAATCTATGGGAAAATTCTCGTTCCATGGGGTAATGGAGGTATCGTCTTTGGCCTTGACGTAACATGCACAGCAGTGCCCGAAATATGGACGTGCGGTACCGCAACAGCGCCAGAGATTTGTGTGCAGTACTCAATTTAAAGTCCGAAAGACTTAATTGTGCACCGGGGGCCTATAGTCAACATTCACGTCGATACGCTTAGATTTCTCCACGCCAATAGCTTTACGGTTCTCTTAGTGGAAACTCTGTCATCAAACTTGGATCTATACTAAGACATCTTGGAATGTAAGATTTCTTTATTTACGCAGAGATCGAAAAATATTCCAACATTCGTTACTGCGAATTTGCTTTCACATTAAGAAATTAGACTTTTAATTCTTCTAGTAAACCATGAACAAGGGTTAATTATGTTGAGATTTTCGATTGGATCGTATTTAACGAAAATAAATTGAAAGATATCCTCAATAAAACTAACTTGGAGAAAGAATTATTTTAAGAACTTTAATTTTTAACGATTCTAAATCAAATTTATAAATACAAGAAGAAAAAACAACCACCTCGTCCGGGGTTTGAAACCGGGACCTTCCGCTTGCCGGGCGACTGCTCTTACCACGAGACAGATGATTTTCACTCTTGCATTTATCAAATTTGTAACTAGCCTACTAAGCCACGTTTGCTTTCAGCTGGCATTAACCAGTAACGATGAAAGCGCACAAATAAATTGTAAATTAAATTTTTTTATTTAAAAATAAAAGTTCTTAAAATTATTCTTTCTCCATCATTGACCGATTCTAACAAGTGTAGGTTCGATTCCCGTCCACGGGAAAAATAAATAAAAAAAACTAACTTGATTATCAACCGATGTGAGTGAATAAATAATACTCCAATCAAGCTCAGCACCTTCATTTTAAAAAAAAATATTTTTTGGGGAAACACCTCGGCTACCGAACAGCATATAAATTTATATGGGACTCAATTATATTTTTCCTTTCCTATTATAATAAATATGGGATGCTGTCCCAAAAACCTTAGGCTGAGGCTTAGTTAAGCCGCAGAAAAAAAATTTTAAGTTGTCAGCATTGCTATAATTATGAATTATTAAAGATATTTGCCATTGTGGATTAAAAACCAAGCGAAAAGACGAACTTTTTATTTACCAGTTTGTTGTGGTTTTTATCTAGAAGGATATCAAATCCAAAATCATTGTTGCAGAATGCTTTACAACGTAAATTATCATAGCCGAATGTTTCTACAATCGGAACCGAGAATAAAAATCAACATCATCCCATTACTCGAAATGTTGCGGGCATCTTCTTATAATTTTTTCACGGGTAACACTTTGCAATATTATATTATACATTTCTTCGTCAATTATATCCTCTGCATCAGATAAATAATTCATTCTTCATCTTCATCTAGATAACTACTTTTCACTTCGAAAACATCAATTTAACTTTAAAGTATAACATTTGAAATATGTACCTTCGTTTAATAACAAAATTATAATATTTAAGCAAAATATATGTTTATCAATAATTTCCTATGTATTTCATATCAAAATCTGAGGGTCAAGCCTTTGAGTTGACGGGCTTAAGTTAAGCTTGCCTTAAGCCAGTGATATAACTTAAGCCTTGACAGTGAAACCGAAATATTTATTAAGCCTTGGCTTAAGCCATCGCTGTGGCTTAAGTCTTGGCTGTGAAACCGGCCATAAGAGGACAACACCATAATCTGTGTTTCCTGCGCATACTCTCGAGACTCAGTACATCTTTAACTTTGGCCAGGCTCACATTATAATGACTGAAAACAACAAAAGAAACCGAGATTTCAAGAAACATGCCACATTACTTCCAATGCAGAGGTAAACATTAGACGTGCGCTCGGATGGCTGATCTTAATAAATAATAGTCTACTGCGTGATATAACGTCAATTCTGCTGAGTACTGCTGCTAATATAAAATACATGGTGTAGCACTTTCGGGGGACACAGTCTTAGATTGTATAGCAAAAAGGATGGCTGTGTACTGTGACAAGATATTCAGGGTATGACAAGAGGGCTTAACCTAATGTTGCCTCAGGTCCCGTTTCTTTTAATGGAGCATTAATTTCTGATTCACCGTCACTAAGCATTCTTGGCATTAATATATTCAGTAAGTTAAACTCGACAGATCACATCTTCTCTGTTGCCAAAGAAGCATCGAAATGTCTTGGATTTCTAAAAAGGTGTAAGAAATTTTCAACCCATCAAATCTAGCGCTCATATACAAGTCCTACATTAGATCTAAATGGAATACAATTCCCATATATGGGCTGCCGCTAGGCGCACACCCTTAGCTTCATTGGATATTGTCCAAAAGAGAGCCTTCAAGCTCATTGGCGATATGCAATATGGACTCATTCGAGCACCGCCGCAATGTTGAATGCCTTTTGCTCCTTTATCGCTACATGCATGCACACTACTCGCACTGCAAACCGCGCACATCCCTTTACACTTCAAATTACTTTCGGTCGTACAGTAAAATTCCGTGATGCTTTTTTATCCCGAACAGTGCGAATGTGGAACAGTTTACCATCTTCTGCGTTCCCTCTGTCATACAATCTGCGGTAGTTTAAGGGCAACATACATCGGCACCTCCGCTAATCCTCATATCACCTAATCCTTTCTCCTTCCTGGCATGCTGTGCTTTGCTGCTAAAAAAAAAGATTAAAACAAAAAAGGTCGACATTTCTGACCTTTTACAAAAACAAGTTCGGTGTTATTTCAGTGATTGTTTGTGGAAAAAAGTTATTAAAAGCTATTAATACTTTATAATACTGTAAAACTATTGTGATATTTTGTTTTGTGGAATAGATTTTTTATAATCAAAACTCCGGAGTCTTGATTTTTAGTGATGAGGTGCGCTGTTCTGTGTTGTGGAAACCATCGGCATTGTGCTTCCAGGAAATAAATTTTCAGGTAAGTTTAATTGTCTCGATAATAAATAATAGTGTTTTAAGGAAAATAAGGGTGCAATTGTTATAAAAACTAACAGCCGTGCGAAAAAAATAACATTTTCCAACGTGGGTTTGTTGGTTTACAATTGAATTGTCATTTTAGCCTTACAAAGGCAACGCCAAGAAATATTATCAAAAAATAAATGGGGCACAGGAAAAATTCAAGAAAATTTTAAAAAATATAAAATTATAAAATTAATTTAAAAGTTTTGCGATATAGTGGGATCTTCTATTAAATTTTATCAATACTTAGTAAAGTTTCATCCACCAAATTATGTGCCAGCTCCGAAAATATCGTAGTTTACTACTTCTTTGACTAAAACGAACACATCGATGCGGTTCTACTTCATGAAGAAAAATCCTCATAGCCAATCCTATTTGGTATATAATCTAAGGACGCAGTGGATAGAAGATGGTGGCAAGAACAACAAATTGAATATTGGTATGGTGGGGTGTGGTGCATCATTTGGCAGGTACTTTACCTCCTAATGCCCTGTAAATTTCCTGATATATACCCTATAAAGGTGATTCTTTAATGATAGAAAACCGCATAATCTTTTCAACAAATGCCCTAACCAATTCCCCATTCTCCTTATGTGGGTACTTATAGGACGTCAAAGTAAAATGATTGAGAAAAGTTTCCTATTTTTTTTTGTTTACTTTTAACGAATTAACTGCCAAATTTCATCATTACTATAGCGCTTTCTAGGAGTATTTAGAAAACTTAGAGTGCTACCTTTCATTTGATATAAAACATCTACCTACTTACATTCCACCGTTTCTGAGATAAGCCAGTTTTTTTAAATTTTCAATTTCAGTACTTTTTCTGCTACCATGCTCAGAAAATGAAGTTTCCTTCAAAATAGATAGTGTGTGTGCAAAATTGATGTACTGGGTCTTTCAAATTGAGTTTTCAAAAGTAAATAATTAAAAGACATAGAATTTGAATTGAAACTGAAAAAGTTTTTATTTATTTTTGAAATACAATGTTTGCCATTTATATTCTAAAAATGATATCTCCCATGTGACTACCTCGTGCGTCTCTAAACTACCTGATTCTTTTATCAAAATTTTCAATCACATTCTGGAATAGTTGCGGCAATATTTCACCAATAACTCGAATAATTTCTGCTTTCAATGTTTCAACGATTCGAGGATTATCCCTGTAGACTTGTGTTTTCACATGGGCCTAGAGAAAGAAGTCTTACGGTGTCAAATCACAGGATCTTGAAGACCAATTCACGTCACCGAATCTAGAAATAACACGGTCTGGAAACTTTGTATGCAGTAATTGCAAAGTTCTCTGGCTGTATGACACGTAGCCCCACCTTTTTGAAACCGTATGTGTTCAGTATCCAATTTTCCAGTTTTGACCATAAAAAAGTTATGATCATGTCGCGAAATCTGGTACCGTTAACGGTTATGGCTCTTCCAGCATCATTTTCGAAAAAGTACGGACCAATTACACCACCAGACCACAATGCACACCGAACAGTGACTGTTTGTGTATGCGTTCGCCTCTCTTGGATCATGCGAGGGTTTTCCACTCCCCAAATACGGCAGTTTTATTTATTAACGTAGCCACCAATCTCGAAATGTGCTTCATCCGAAAAGATGATTTTTTGAAAAATCGTCGTTTTGTTCCAGTATCCAATTAGCAAAGTCCCAATTGAACTTTGTTGGCCTTCAACACTAAATCTTTGTGCATAATACTCCATACAGTTGACTCAGAAAGTCCCAATTGTTGTGAGCGACGGGAAATTGACGTGTTGGGGTCAGCTGCAACACTATCACTCACAGCACCAATATTTACTTCTGAACGACCGGCACGAGCATACTGATGTCTTTCTCGTTCTTGTACTGCACCAGTTTCTTGAAATTTCAGCACAATATTACCAATTTATTGCTCAGTTGGACGATTGTGTCGACCATAAACATCGTGTAATTTGCGAAATGCATTTCTCACAGAACGACAATTGTAATAAAATAATTCAATAATCTCAATACGTAATGTAATGAATATGACTCCATTTTGATAAATGGTAAACCTTCAGCTGTCAAAATGACATATAATATGGGTGCGTACGATGTTTGAAGTATGTTACACAGGCGGGTACTTTTGAAAACTCAATTTGAAAGGCCCTGTAGTTATGAATCGCAAGACACCAGTACCACACATCTTGAGCTCTATTCAAAAAATTTTTGACCTGCGCTTGCTGGTCGCTTGGGAAAATAAAGATGTCAAAAATGCGTTTTTGGTGAAAATATTACATACTTTAATAATAGAAAAAAAAAATAAATAAAATTAAACATAGAAAGTAATTACTTTTAAGGTGATGCCAATAATTCATTTTCTCATTACAAAACTGTGCACTGTTTAAAATGGCAGTTGTTAAATTAACAGAAAACATCATTTCCTATACATTTTCTTTCAAGAATTCATTTGATCCGACACATGCAACCATTTTTTGGATAAGCCTGTTTTTATGATGCATAAATTCATTATTATAAAAAATGTTAGCAATATCAAAAACTTTTTTTAAAACTTTGAATATTATTTCAGATGATTTAAGGAAAAATCTTTAAGATTTTTAAAATTATTAAAAATTAAAATTGTATAAATAATATTGTTGTTAAGAATTGCAATTGTTCCATAGGCATGCGCGTAGCCAGGTAGGGACAGTGGTGGGCACGGCTCACCCCAGAATTTTTCAGTAAGCCCGGTGCCCCCCCCCCCACTCTCCTCCGGAAAATACGATCCAGAATTATTAAATCCAATTAATCGACCAATATTTATATATTTAAGTTTCAACGAGCATGAGAAAATACATTGAATGCATCGCTTGAAACAAATTTCTGTTCGAGCAATTTTTTTATTCATATTTCATATGATCAGATCAGAAGTCCAAACACTTCACTTGTTCATTGCATTCATGCTAAGAAGTCAGATCACCCTCCATTTCTCTTTTTTTCTGTTGTCTGTTCTGTACTCAGAGATCCCACTTTACTACAATTATAGTAGATCTACTACACATTTTAGCGATTTACTACCCTACTCCGTAGTAACTAATTTCTATTACACTTTAAGAATTTTAATAATTAAATAAAAATTACGAATTTATTTGTTCGCTTCCATCGTTACTGGTTAATGCCAGCTGGAAGCATATGTGGCTTAATAGGCTACAATAGGTAAAGACATCTGTGCTGTTAGCTCGGAGGTAAGTAAGAACAGTCGCCCGGAAACCATCAGGTCCCGGCTTCAAAAACCGGATGAGGTGGTAGTTTTTCCTCTAGTAATTCATAATTTGATTTGAATCGTAAAAATGAAAAGTTTGTCTAAAAATTCTTCTAAATGCTTAGCTTTAGTTTGGCGTTTTTACAATAACGTAGAGTCCGAAAATTGAAGATAAGCTTTTCGGTTTAATAAAGTTGAAAGAGTATACCGCAGCTAAAATTTATAAAAGTACATATATATGTAATTTTTTAGAAAGCTGTAAAGTCCCTCTTTCAAATTTAATTAGATTGTGTTCTGACAAACTTTGCCATAATGAGCGGTAACATAAGTGGTGATAAGACCAAACTAACTAAAATAAACAAAATCTTATTTTATCTTGGTTATACTTGCCATAGTTTCCTAATGTGTGCTTCCGCAGCCACGTATCTAAACTTTGTAGAGACATACATATATTCGGCTTTTTCCAATAGCAGTTAAAGGCAACTACTTCACTTCCAACTTCACAAATTTATTAACTGTCGGATCACAGATACAGAGAAATGAATAATAAATAATTTTTGACTATCGGTACAGCTACCTCAAAATTCATTAAAACACAAAAAGAATAAAAAACCTAGATAGCCCATTTTGAGATATTCAAGGATTACGGACATATCCATTATCACTGATAACAAATTTTGAAAAAACAAACGTCGACTAACTTTTGTTAAGAACTTCAAAGCTTCCTAAAATAAATAACGTTTATTTCATGGGTTTGCAAGGCGACCATTCTGATATATAAATTTTGAAGTTACACCTAGCAAGCAAAATTTGCCACTTTTCTTCCAATTTAAAAATGCCGTATCTCCGTCATGAATAATAATAGTTCAGCAAAGTTCAATTAACAATGTAACTAATTTCCTGCAAATTTTTTACAAAATCGGAGATGGGCGATGGAAAAATTTAATAATATTTCTCGATTTTCTGTGGAATGACCCAATAGCTATGCGCAATAAAATTTTAACGTAACTTGTAGGTATTATGATAAAACTACTACTATGATAAAACTCCGTAAGGCAAGTGCCACACCAGACTATTGATATGCTACATCTAATTAAAGTGATCTGATTTTTATTTCAAAATTGCATGCACTTAAAAAATTCATCGAGGAGGAAGAACTTTTGCTACTATTATTATTAAAGAATGGAAGAAAAAAACTAAATAAATTCAAAAATTGGGTGTCTGATGGGTTATATATTAATATATTCGGGATTTGTTGATGGCATTTACATCTAAAGGAAACTATCATTCATGATAATAAAATTGATCCATCATTCATGATAAACGATAAAGTCCAACAATCATTCATGATAGAATCCAGGAAGCTCAACGCCTCCTGGAAGGTGAATTATGAAAAATAGAAGCCATGATAATGTAAATTGTAAAATTGAACTTCAAAAATTTATCATAAAAAGCGTTTCGTATTGGCAGAAACTCTAATACTCTTCAGTAAGAAGTAAAATTTAATAAAAAATTTCACAAGAAAACCCACCATCTTTTCCAATTTACGACGATATTTCTCTACAAACTTTTTAAAATTTATCCCTTTTGCAGTAGTCTGCACACGGTACTTAATTAGTTTTAAAATAAAATATCGACTAATGTACAATGTAACATGCCTTATTAAGATTACTGCTGCTGATAATCAGAACATCAGTGTCTGATGTGGGACTTGCCTAATGTGTTTTGAAGTTATTTTAATTTTTCTGCTAAGGCATATATTATGTACTAATTTCCAATATAATCTTCAATAACTTTTATATAAATGTGGCTTATAACGCATTTTAAGAATATTTTAAAATCTACTACGGTTGCACTCATTTTACTACAATATTTTTTTTAAAGCATTCATTGTACTGTACAGGACAAGAATAAAATAACAAAAAAAACTCAAGTAGGTATAACCTCTTATAAGCCGCTTGTAGCCTTTATGAGATGAAAATTGTTAGTTGGTAATTATGTCAGACTGGCCCCTACTAGGCCCACCCCAAAACAAAACGCTGGCTACGCCAATGTCCATAGGGTTTGAACCAAACCAAAGTCTGAAATGTTGCCGCTTATTTATGTTAAAATACAAATACGCAATACCACACATACATTAAAGGAGCAACACTCCTTCTAAAATTTTTAATTTTACTTATTTCAAACTCCCGAGAGAGTTTCAAAAAATATTTTTAACGATAGGTGATAGTTGTGATATAAGTAGAGGGGAGATATTTATCTATCTTTACCAGGAAATAATAATTTTGATTGATGCTATGCAAATATGTTTTTTTCAAAATTATACTTAGATGAAGTACTTTTATAAGCTAACTGCCATTTAGATTTACTCCTTCTAATCTTCACAGCCATTGCTTAACCTTTTATTATAGAAAATCTTCCTTAAACCGTTTGCCAGGATCACCACCCATTTTAGGTTACAAAAATTAGCCACAGTAAACTTTCGCCAAAAGTATAACAAATATTGAGCGACATTAGGTACATGGCGAATTGGGAGCAAACTTAAAAACGCATCTCACACCACACCCAGGACTAAATCGAATCAACAAAAGGTTGAATCCAACAATTACAGTTTTTTTTCATCATAATTTATAACTCTCAGGACAACTCAATGAAATCATCAGCAGCACACACTTTACGATTCGACATAGATCATCCCCGAAGATCATATCAAAGATCAAGAACGCTAGCAAAAATTCGCCACGCTTTTGGTTCGATTGTTTGGTTGTCGGTGGGAATCAGGGGATAGTAACACTTTCATTACCCGCCACCGGAATCTTTTTTCCCATAAACAGAATGACGTTCGCATATTTCGGTTGCACTGACAATTATTATACTGCGAATATTGAGATGATGCGATCGCTTGCAGTATCTCTTCCGGTTTCACCCTTCTTTTCAATAATATAGAGTAAAGCGGGATATTGGCCCAGGGGAAGGCATTACACATATCATTGGGGTGGAGTAGCCTTTCAAATTGGTTAATTGGCGTGAACTTTGATTACATAAACACACTTAACTTCTCAATGGGTTCGGATTGAACAACGCATGCGTTACACTCACATTCTTCAATCCTTGCTGGGGATTTTGTCAATTTTATTTATTGTCATCATTATGGCATTACCTCGACAAAGGATAATGTTTTTTTTGTTTTTTTTTTTTTGCAACTTGCAGTAAACGAATGTGGGAATGTCATGTGATTTTGAGATTATAAAAATATTGGAAAAAGTGAAGATCATCGAATTTAATCTCATGTGTGATTAGAATTTCAATGCAAAACTCACCTATTCTAGATTTGTTGTCAATCACACTGTCTAAAGTTTGCGCTAATGAATTTGTTAATGCTGAATTTGTCGAAACCTGAGGCAAAGATTCAATTCTATATCGTTGCCCTGTTGTTCCTGTAGCTGTACTTATACAATTACCATTAACTACTAGGCCAGATGAGGCGGATGAACTATTTACACCTACAATACAACTTGTTGCACTGCCATTTATTGTAACAGAGTCAAGAGAGTCTGCTAACCTTGGTGTTGAGTAGATATCACTATATAAAAAAATAATAATTAATCAATATGTGCCCACCGCTAAGTAATTTGCTTACCTAAATGCACTGGACGTACCAAAAAAACTAGTTCGGTCTTGAAGAGCTGCTTTAGCCTTCTCCACACTCTGTTTCAATTGTTCGAATGTGGATTGATGAAATCGATATGATGTCCAGTCTGGAGAGCATTGCCCCAATCCGATACAATCTTCTGTTTTAACTTGAGTCGTCGTTGGTGGAGAAACCCTTTTAAGGTCTAAAGCAGTCTGATACGAACATGAACTCTCATACATGGCCGCGTCCGAAGTCCACTTGAGTCTGTAAAACAAAAGAAAAAAACAATAAATTTTTATTAACGTACCTGGGACTGAATTTCTTGTAGACGTAATTAGATTTGTGTACCTCATTTTGTAGTATTAGTTCCCATTCTGATCAAATTTTTTCAGTGTTTTAATAGAATCAATGAACGAACAGAATTAATTACAAGTGTAAACGTCAAAATGATGGAGATTAAAATGAGCTGAGAAAATAACATTTTTATATCTTCCAAGGGAAAAATCTTTGAAATTAGTCGTGTTCTGAATTGATTCGGTCGTTAATTTTTTGGAGGGTCGAAATTTTTGTATAGAACGATACTCAAAACCCTTGCCCTATGAAGGACTTAATCGGCAATGAAACTGCTGCTAGTAACCATAATTATGTAAATAATATTCAAGATGAAGCAAAATTAGTAATAAGAAGCTGTTAGCAACTTAAATCATGGGAATCGCTTCGACTTTTGATGCAGTGATGTTTTGGGAGCAGACTTTGCTCTGCTTAGTCGAGTTTACATTAACAATTTTTTTTTTGTTTCCGTGACGTAACCTTGTTGTGAAATATTTTATAAAAACAAAAAACTGTTACATTTCCACGTCTTTGGTATGGAATTGGGGGGAGGGAGTAAAACTGAATACCGAAATTTGTGAAATTTCAACAGACTGGAACAAGTTTTGGTACACCAAAACTGAAGTAAGTGAAGTATTTTTTATCTGGTTTAGTCTTACTTGCGTTCGCTATTGCTAATGGTTCTGGGTAGCAAAGATAACTTAATAAGAAGATAGGAGTCAGACGAACAAAATTGAACATTTTTCGTGTTTTCTAGGATGAAACAGATGTGCATGAATATGGCAAAAGAACTTGGCTACGCATTATCGTAGTACGACTGAGACAACGAGTTAAAAACAAAAACTGGGGGAACGTAGGATTACCCGAATGAGAAAATCTTCTTGAATACATTCAAAATCCTTTCAAACTATTCATAATACTGTACATCAGGTCACACTACCTCCATATTTTAAGAAAAAGATAAATTTCGCTTTGGCCAAGGTGGTGAATGGAGATGTAAAATGTCTGTGAAATAAAATTTTGATTTTTCCCAAAAATATCAGAGAATCCAGCATGAGTTTCTCCCACTTAACCTCTTCAGAGCAAAACGAATGTAAACAAAATCACGTGCGTTCAAATATCATAGGATTACAACAACAACTTTAGACCAAATTCTCTCAATATTTCAGAAAAACGTGTTTTTACAAAAGCACGGAAACATTTTATGAGAGCAAAATCTGAAAACACCGCCCCTTCTCATTTATTTATGAAAATGAATCATTTGCCATTCTGTTCATTGCATGCAATCTGCGCTTTTACATTTTTTGTCTTTATTCATAAAAGTTTTAAAGAGAGTTTGATTTTTTTTTTATTTTTTTTTCTTCTTTCTTTCATTTTCTAGCCGTGTGCATTTTAAATTTAAAACAATCGGAAAACTCTTTTGTGCCCTAACTTGTCATTAAGAAAACTTTGCCTCAGGCCTGGCCTGGCAGAAACACAACCAGGCCTCAAAGTCTAGCCTCAAGGCGTGCTTTGCTCAATGTTGGAAATTTTTCTCTCTCAGGCCTACTTCTGTCAACAATTTTTTTTTTTTTAATTTTCTTCTGACAAATAAGAATCATTGAGAGAGGTCAAGTCAGGCCTGAGGCTTGCTTGGACGTGCCTTCTGCCTTCAGGCTTGCTCGCAGCTCTTTTGAAGGCTTTCATCAGAGAATTGAAAACAAAATGACACTACCGAGCTCCTTGCTGCCATTGTAATTTTGATAGTATTTGCGACACTTCCTTTGCATCCTGGGCAGAAATAATTTATTATCCGTTTTCAAAAATGTTGATTATAAATTTAAAAATTAAAGTAATTTTTATTTGCCAAATATTTCCTTTGGCAGAACCAAATAAAAAAAAAAGAAATCTGTTGACAGAAGTAGGCCTGCGAGAGAGAAATTTCCAACATTTAGCAAATCGCGCCTTGCGGCTAGGCTTGAGGCTAGCTGCTTGGCTTGGTTTTGTGTTGCTTCATTTAAGGACCTGTCTTGAAAATTTTAACAACACCTTGAGGCCTGGATATGTTTCTATCTTTAGTTAACTTTACTGGTCAGTAAACCCGGTTTTAGATGGCATACAACTATGTTTAGGAAATACAGTGGCAAAATCAAGCAGATAATAGCTTGCAAATAGAATTGAATATAGAGTGAAGAAAGAACGAGATTCCATCGATAACGCTACGAAATTGGATCATCGAAAGATTATTCTTTATTTTCTTAGAAAAGCTTAAGTTAATATCTTCATAAACACATGAGAAATTTTAAGACAATTCTAACAACAGAAGATGGGCTCAAAACATATTTAAAAATTATGTGGTCAAGATTATTTGGGCAGGCAGGCAGAACTTTGTCGTTTGGCTTTTGAGCTGGCTAAGAGAAACGGGCTCACACATTGTTTTAAAAGACGGAATGGCGGCCCTGATCGATTCAAGGATTTTGTTTTTATATAGCCTCATTCGTACCATATCACTTCGAGCTCCATAGACAATCTCAGCAGCAAGAACCATGGGCCTTAAAAATCCAGCGGTGGATAACTTTTTTCTCTGTAAGCTTATGGATATCAATATAATTTTAGCATATATAAATTTTTAAATATGGAATAAGCGCGAATATCAAACTTTCCCAAAAACCAATCAAAAATAATTTCTCAAAGGGAAAAAGAATGAAAGCTGAGCTGAAAGATGGAACACCGCCTGGGACAGAAATAGTGTAACACACAGTGGCTGAAGCATTTTCCAAAAATAATATAAAACTACCTTTCGACGAACTGGTGCTTTCATTACTAGATAGCTATGCAACTTACACCAAAAACATTGCGATGTAAGCTTCATATGACTACTAAGCGTATATTACAGACAAATTATTAAAATTTGGCTTTCATATCACGATTCCGGAAAACAAAAATTTATCCAACAGATCCCCACATGCAATCTGATTATGACTTTTGTCCTGCCTGAAGAGCTGTTTTCTACAACGACAAAAAGGATGGATGGGTACAATTCCTTTGTGTCGATTGTGGGCTAGTGAACGATTCATATGTCTCAATGAAGAAGATTTTGACGATTTTATGTTCTATAAATGATAAAAGTTGTGAGAACTATCTTCACCTGGTTTACACACGCTCCCGGGCGTACTCCGTTTTTGAAGTCAATTTACTATTTTTTTTCCTGAAATTTGTGACCCAAATGCTTTGTATTTATTATGTAATTTTATTTGTTATTTTTGATTGTTAAACACATTATTGTTTTGGGTTTTCCTAGATTTTCATATCATCAATGTCGCAATATAGTAGATGGTTGAGAGGACTTCAGTGATGGGAGTGATAACTCATAATTTCCAAATGAATTATCGCTCTCTGAAATAGTAAACCTGAAAGGATCTGCTTTCAAAGGATAACCGCACAGCAACCAGCAGAGGAAGAAAATTAAATTTTCCCTTATATGTAGTATGTGGTAGCACTTTTTGGTATGGTTATGGAACTCTAACGATTTTTATCCAAAAACAGAATAAGTCTAAGTAAAATTTTTCTTAAAATAAAAAAAAGTCCTGAACGGAAAAGGCAATTCACTTTCTTTTTTCATATCTTTTTATACCACAAATGGGAGAAATATTTCAAAATATTCAACCAATCAAAATGGCGAAATACTAAATCCTTCATATTAGGAGGGTGCTTGATGAAATTCGCTTAATAAAAGGGGGCGATACATTCATGATTAACCTAATCCTCTTGTTCAAGTGGTTGCTTGCACTAGCCCCAGCATCCCTAATCAGCTGATATGTTACATAAATAAATAAACATATAATAAATAATAACAAACATGCCACAGTACAGGGTTGAAGGGATTGCACAATTCTGCTGCTCAACATTAGACATACCAACAACATCATATATTGGGTAAAATGAGGGCGGGCATATGCAAAAGGAAAAAGGAAGACGTGCGTACATACAGACGTACGTACACGCGTACTAAGTCGTTAAATCTAACGCTAACGTCTATGATGTGCTTCGAGTCGGTGTGCATAAATCAAACTGTACTACTTCCGGTACCAAATCTGAATATTCATGGGCTTAGAAGGGATGTGGGCTTCATGACTTTATCAGCAGCGAGAGAGCAAAGAGATGGCTTTAAAGCATCCCTGACTGCAAATGAATGAATGTGTCTGGAATTGAAATCTGTGGATACAGTGATAAAATTATCACTTGATATGCCTGAAATTCACCTAAATATTATAATGTATGTATGTATGTATGTATGTATGTAGGATAGCTTTCCTTATCATTTTACATATTACATATTAATTAGTTTTTACGCTAAGTAAGTAAATTTGGTTTGGAGTACTTAAAGATTTCATGTTTTTCAAAGCCGTTGGTCTTTTATTGAATTATATATCGTGTCCTTATCAGTCATGGGTTTGAGTAACACCGATGCCCACCAAGAAATAATATTGCCAAACACAAATTATATGGTAGTACCCCACCCTTACTACCATTTATACAGATAAAAGGACTTCCAAACTTTCTTGCTCACAATCACATTGTGAATATGCTTTCTAGTACTCAACTTGTCTGTTATTCTTCCACTCATCTTCAGAATCTCATCAATGTATAAAAATTGAAGTTGTTTGGTAGATTTTTATAAAGTCCAACTTCAAATAAGTTTCAATCTCTCTAGATTGAGATGTAATAGAATTTAAAGGCGGCAAATTCCCCTCCCCTTCTTACTGCTTCTATTTGCAAAATGGCGATAATTAATACTCTCCACCTTTTCTTTATTTAATTTTTTTATTTTTCTTACTACCTTTACTTACAAATTAGCGATGATTAAGGTTCGGACATCACGAATTTCACTTGGTAATTCCGATCCCACTAA
Organism: Dioctria linearis; assembly: GCA_963930735.1. Lineage (NCBI taxonomy): Eukaryota > Metazoa > Arthropoda > Insecta > Diptera > Asilidae > Dioctria > Dioctria linearis. The sequence goes on from OZ005743.1 coordinate 212,113,818, forward strand.
AAACGTTTAGATAATTTTTAAAAAATTATTGAATTTCTTTATTTTATTTAACCTGTGAGACATGGCGCGGGGAGTTATGGGAATTAACCAAGGGAACATCGCGAGTTTAGACTCGACCTCCTAATGAGTTCAAGGAGAACGATTAAAATGCAATCCGAAATCTCTACAATAATCATCCTCATAACACCGGTATCCTGGGTGAATAAAGAAGAACATGATATTACAAAAATGAGGATTCTAAGACCTTTAACCTCAATTTGGAAATCAGATTGGAAGTTAGTGAGAGAGAATCTTTTCTGTGATACTATTTGAGTTTTCATTGTAAAAGGATTTTTTAGAGAGAGCAGTTCTCTGAGTAGTTCTTCCGGGATAAGAGAGAGACCAATGAAACGAATACGATTATATGTTGAAGATTTCATATGTAATATAAGTGGAATTTAAATTAAGCTTATATGCATATGGAAATTCAATAATCACAAAAGAAGGAGAGGACTTGAACCATTTATGTATATAGATACTCACTCATATTGTTGTAATGACAATCAAAGAATGTCACAGCACGAGAGAAGAATTTTTTAAATAAATTTAAATTTTCTATTTTTGTGAAGCTTTCTTGATAACTGTACAGTTGGCTAAGAGTAGTACACCCCCCTTCCCTTCCCCATATCAACTATAGAGTTCACAGTTCCATAAACAAGAAAGTTCATAGCTTCGATACGATACCATTGTTTGGCAAGCCAAACCGATTCAAGCCCAACTCCCAATATGCGCATAAATAAATATTTCAAAGAGAACATTTGGATTCAGATATGACCAGGTCAACCATTAGTTCCAGCTTTGGTCCAATCGTCCATGACTTTGGACCATTTAAAACAATTGTGTGTCGAATTGTAGCATTTTTATCTTGAAACAGATAAATTCCTCCATATGGGAGGCGGGAGATGTTAAAAGTATTAAATGGCCGCGAGTGAGTTGTAAGAGGTTAATTTGTCCAAGGTATTCTGCCTAATGGATCCAAAAAAGTAAAAGCTGATAAGTTTGAATTTGAAGTCATCCATTTCACATTAACCGCTACAGCAGACATCAGTCGTGAATTGTGCATGATGGTAATGAAGGTCGTCTTCGTACCCTTAGCCTGCACGATTGGGATGGTAGGAGTTTGCCCACTTTCGATCATCCTTTTACTGAGGGGGATCGCAGGCAAATTCCAATATAAAATGGTATTCAATAAACAGCACTTACATACACAGGATGCAGAAAATATAAATAAAAAAAAACGAGTGATCCTGGAATGAAGTTAGGCTGCAGGAGATCAAAGGAGCATAAGACCCATAAGGAACACGTGGTATAAGAAAACGTAGAGTGTGTAAAGGCTGTCGCACCAAGCAGGATTCGAATGAGAGTTACCGTTTATGCCTCATTTCAATCATTTCATCATTTTTAAGGTTACATTTCAGAACAGGACTGACACAATGTATACTCAGGAGCAATTTCAGTTATATAAGTATTTCGTCCTCTATACATTTATTTATTAAAGTTCTCATTTAAAGTATATCTTTAACTTTATATCGGCAATCAGGTCTCCAGCCCAGCACCTTGTCCAAAATTAACTTTTGCACGGATTTCGCGGCGAGCGTGTACTAACAAGAGAAATTTCTTGAACAGCTGTTAAATAGAAAGAGATTACCATCAGAGTAGGCGGTATTTGAAATAAAATAAAAAATAAATGCAAATTTTGAAATAAAGAATTGCATGTAGAATTTAAGGAAATTGAGCATGTGTGTGACAAATAGATATATACTGGTTTTTTTCGGAAGGAGAAACCCCAATACTAATTTGACTGAAAAGTAGCAAGTTCTTTGCAATTCATAAAGAAAGATATAGAAAATTAAGTCCTGATGAGCTTCCTGATGAGCATTCATTAAATCTCATCGAAGGGCTCATTGGTTAGCATGAAACTGCTCCCTACATATACTAAATCAGCAATAAATAAATAATTATTATTGTCATCACCTTGTCAGATGACATTTCTACTAGGAAAATTTGAATTGATTTTTGTAATTTATTTATTTAAGTTTTTAAATTATTTTTTTGAACAAGAAGTTATTCCCAAATCCTTACGCCTCAGCGTCTGTCTTAGAGTTTGATTTGCAACCGGAGTTTGAATTCGGAAAAATATATGAAATCAATCGTAAATACAGATTATCACTTATGAATTTATCATGACACTAATTGACATGCTCATTTATGAACTCATCGTGACACTCATTAATATGCTCATTCATAAGCTTATTTTGACACTCACTATGTACTCATCTAATATTGTAAAATGCACAAAAGAGAAGCAAACTATATATTTCTAAATAAGTGAAAGAGATGCAATATCTCATGCAAACTATCTGTGAATAATTAAATAAATGATTTTTTTTCCCAGCTTTGATTCAAACGCGAATAAATTTCATCAGTACGTTCATCTGAATGCTCATGAGGAGCTCATTGATGGGCTCATCATGATAAGTCTACCAGAGAATGTTTACACTTTTCAATAATCAAGCACGTTGTTTTTTTACACACTGGCGAATAATGGTCTTGAACATGAACAGCTGTTCAAGATATTTCTCTTGTTAGTATACGCTCGCCCGATTTGGTTGATATATTCAATTATACATACCTACATGCCTGGTGGTTATATCTAGAGGATTTCGGGCTAATATATTGGAATGATCACACACTAAAAAACATCGTTGAAAATTTACCCCGTTTGCTGGATAACATGAATTATGAATCCATTTCGGATAATTTTTAGATAATTTGTACTGCACAATCATGGAGCTTTAAATTGTTTACCTCGAATGGTGTAAGATTTCCCCTATATTCGAATGAGACTTATTTTGTGTTAAAAACTCAAAAATATTATCCATCCTGATAACAAAAACACCCAGTGGAGCTCTATCTAGCCGAAAACTTCGAAAATGTTTATTTCAAAACTACGTTCTGTAAAACTTAACTGCCCAGTGCGCCAAATTCGGAACTTCGGAATGGTAAGAACAAAATCGGAAAGTGTGCGAACTAGCCAGATCAAAAAATAAATCCCCACTTTTCAGGGCTTTTTCAAATTTTCGTAATGGTGTTCAGAAATTTAGAAAGAGTCTTAAAAGAAGTGTGAATTCGGATTTTTGACTGATATTTTTCTAAATTTTGAAGGCATTTCCGAAACATTTCCTAAGCTTGAGCTGCACTGTAATTTTGAGTTAGTTGAAAGTGAATGACGATTTTCTGAAGAGTCGGAAAGGTGAGTAATGTATAAGTAATTTTTATTGATAAATATTTTAGTGCTTTTGTTAATTGCGTCAATAAATTATGGTACAGATACAGATCATATCAAGACAGCTGAAATATTGGCGAGTGAAACAAGCTGTTCAAGATGCTATAAGAGCCTCCAGATAAACACTGCCGCACTTCACCAGTCTCAAACGAACCCAGTGCTTCGAGCCCAATATCTTTTTGTCCTTTTCACTATTCAAAGATTAGAGCGAGAAGACTTCTATTTGAAGTAGGAAATGACGGCTTTGAACAAAGCTCAAAGGACACCCTTCAACTTCCGTGATATGCTTCCTTCGTTGCATTCAATTTCATAAGTCTCGAAAATAAGTGGAATAACGTAGAGGCTGCCGAAACATTGGTACGGATGGAATTTTTCCTTACAATGAAAAATATTTTATTATTATAATTTTGCAGAAAGCATTTCTCATTTTTCAACTCTTGGAGTGTCGGCTCTGACTATATCCATCAGCAAGCATGGCTGTAAGCGTTGCCGTATCGGTTATCTGGTCTCCCATCATAGCGGATGTTCTTAGGAGGCCTCAGCAGAGATGGGAAAACCTGAGTACTTGCAGGTGCATAAAGCTGTTTCTTGATGGACCCAATAGGAATATCTCTAAATTTTCTCACGGAAACAATGTAGAACCGACCACTGCTCGCTTCACGCGCATCTAACAAGGGTGGGAGTTGTTGATAGTCCTGAGTGTCTAGCCTGCCTGAAAGGAGAGCCTGAGACAATCGAACACTTTCTGTGTGTTTGTCCGGCCTTCGTTCGGAGCAGGATGGATACTCTATGATCTGCCTTCCTATCTGTAAATGAACTGAAAACTCTCCCTTACCTTAATGCCTTAACGGCATTAGGCGTTAAGAGGAGTGGAAGGTTTTTGTCATGGGTTTTCTAGCAAAATAGCACAATGGGCTTTAGTCTCCGTGCTTGGGAGCTCTCGTCCCTGCCTTAAAAAAAACAGTCCCAACTAAAATTAAAGGATTAAAGTTAAAAACTCCTTTAGAGGAACAAATTTCAGTGCATTTCCTACATATTTTATCTTGTAAGGCCCATCATCTAGCTTATAATGTGCCCGAAGCTTTTAATCTCTTTAAATTCTAAATTCATCAATTCCAGAGCTTGAAATTCTTTAAGATAAAATCCAGGAACAACAAAATTAACTTAAAATTTTATTAATTCAAGTATTGAGTCTTCCCGGATTTGAATCTTGTAGGATTACTAAATGATCTAGCGAGAAATGAGAATCAACAGAGATACAGATCTAGACAAACTGGAACCGGTGTTTAGATTTAAAAAATTAAACGTTAAACAATATTTACAAATCAATGTAATATCAAAAAATTTAATTGAATATAACTGGAACAGTGTCATAATTTTTTTCTTGCAGTGAATTGGTATCATGGTGCTGGAGCCTATCCCAAACAGAAAGAATGAGTAAGTAAGCAACATAATTTTTTCTGAGACGACAAGAAAATTTACTAGAAGATCAAGGGAACAGCCTCCCTCCTCGCTTTAGGAGACGAAAAAACTGTTCGTCGTGAGTACACAGTTTTTACAGACCTCGTGTGTCAATTATGGCAGATCAAATCTTTAAAACGCAAATCTATTTATACATAAAAGCAAAGATTTCTTAGAATTTTGGGTCCAAATTTTGAATTTATTATAATACCTTTTAACATCACTGCTTACCTTTGAATTGCAACTAACTTTTCTTTATTCCGCGAAATTTCGTAATTCCTTCATTTACCAATCTTTGCAAACGTGGAACAATTTGCATTTTTGTTTTATTTATTTATTTTTTTTTAACGATATTTTAAGTGCAACACTTCACTTTCTCATCTATAACTCTATTCGAGTAATATTCCTTCTCAGTAAACCATTGCTATTGATCAAATAGAATCCCTCGGTCGGCAGCACTACAAAATTTTTTTTTTCAAATCCTTCAATCTATGGCCAATTGTCCTAACTATAATTTCCGTTATCCTGAATTTATATGGCAAGGGTAGACTTGACTACGGTTTGCAATAAATCCGAACTTTTCCTTTGAATTGTAAAATAGCGCAACACTCTTGTCTGATGTAAACAAATCAAAAACACTTTGTTTTTCTGCAACTCGAAGGTCCGGAAAATCTTCGAAAATTGTTTTGTTATCAACTCGGCACAATTCATCGATCACAAAGCATGCCCGATTGGGACAGGACCAATGGAACCAGCAATAATTCTATTCTATTGCAGTTTTCCAACATTTTCGCGGCGACTTCGAATTTCCCTACAGTTTCAAATATTTTTATTATGCTCCCAGGTTATATCTGCGGTGCTACAGGAAAAATATGATTTGTGGTTGCTGCGATGCTATCGTTGATATGTTTCTATGAAATTCTAAAAACCATGGAATTGTGTAAAATCTAAACACCCTCAACCCACTCTGCCTGCACACAGCACTAAACAATTTTCGAATTTAAAATGGCACAACGGGCTTTAAAAAGTTTTTTTTTATTTGTTTTGTTTTTAATGGGAAATTGTATCGCTTTAACATGGTGGCAGAAATCCAACAGAAACTCTGTATTAAGACCAAATGGACTGGAATAATTTATGCATGACAACACATCAAGAAGTGCATGAAGTACTTAAGCTCTGGACGGGATTAAGCCTTCCGAAATTTCCATAACTTCACATTTCCACGGAAAATCACTTAAAGCGCTCATTTAATATGTACATTCGCCTGACCCTATTTTTCCCAGCTCATTTCACCTTTCGACCAAGTCGACCCTTTACTGTACACACGAAATTGACCAAAAGAGGTATTACACGAGCTACAGACAATCGCTGGTTCGTAGTGCAACGGACCGCGAAAAAGGACCCGACCGAATTTTCACGTTCGTGGTTTTTGCTACTTCCGGTTCTCCTGTGGCTGTCTTTTTTGTATTCACGACCCGAACACGAGAATATTTCAATTAAAGAAAATTTACTTCCGTGCGAGGAAAACCGCGATTAAGTCCAACATATGTACTACGCGAACATGTTGTCCGGGTGGATCGCTCAACCAAGAGGAAAGGGTCTACTCTATATGCGCCACCATGGTATTCGCGAAAACATCATAACTGTTATTACCGTCGAATGGACTGAGGGCCCCATTGAGAGGCACTTTTCTTTCGCTGAATTAAACTTGTGACCGCAGAAAATCTGCCCAAACAATAAGTCCTATCAGATCAGTCGACGACGTAAATAAAGCCGGCATCAGCAAAACGATTCAATTGACTCCTTCCGGTGCCGGACATGGGCCGTACACCTCATCTCTTTGAAATGTACATGGACGTGTGCGAGCAATTTCCATCTTTTGGATAGTCATTGTAGGTCCAGAAGACTCCAGATGCCGCTTTAGTTATCCCATTTTTTCTAAGTCGTCTGAATTAAACTGACAAACAGGTCACTCAAAAGCAGCTAACTAACTATGACCTTTTGAGTGTCATCTTCTAGATATCAACCGGAACAGAAAATTATTGGCACTTGACTTACGGTAAACGTGCGTCGATTGTTCCAAGTTAATTTCTCTTGTGAGTTGCTTGTATCGAATTGAATGCACTTGACAGCCAAAGAGTGGACATTGTAGCGATTGTAGCTAGCCTCAGAAAGACACTAGCAAACGCACTCTATCAGGAAGTGCAGTAATCGAGTTACGTGTCACTTTATGATTGAAACAGGAAGTTCTCGGGATGCTTAAATGGGCGGTGAGTTGTAATTGCCTTCCGGGGAACTGCAAGTCAATTATTTAGCTACTTTTTAATAAAAGATGAGCACATTACATGTGATGCGGCGGACTGTTTGAAGAAATTTTACGGTCGGTCCCCTTGCTCTGTATTACCAACTAAATAAATTCCGTCCACTAATTATGCGGGCAGAACTAAGACGAATTGTGTGTGACTCAATCATTAGAGACGTTGCGAAATAGCACGAATTTCTTGATTTAGTCTGAAATGTTTTGCATATTGCATTTGAACTTTTTTAATATATTCTGAGGTTTGTAATTGTAATTGGGCTAAGCTCTGGTGTAGGTCTATTAAATACAGGAGAAAGTAGATTTATAAGCTTAATAAGATTGGAAGCTAATGTATTATATTTTTCCAATAAAGTAGCGATTGTTTAAGTGCATTCAAGAAGTTAACATTGCAAATAATGACAGCCAATAAAGAATAAAGGCAAAGATGATAAATAGATAAAACACGAAAACTATCCACAAATATGAAAAATTAAAAACTTCTTAAAATATCTTCACCAAGGTTGGGACAAATTTTCCACAGTTCACCTTGCCACCATAAGTAATGATCCTGACAAAAAGGCTTCAGTTTTGCTTAAACTGGAAAAATGCCCACAGATCATTATAAAACTCGAAGCCCACCTTAGATTCTGTCTACGACTGAATCTATGCCATATATGTATAGGTATGTACACCAAATTCTTCATCTAGAACAGAGTAATAACTTGATCTAGCACCATCTTAGCCACACCCTAAGCCTAGATCGTTAAAGTGGTTTTTTGTATTTCGTGCAGGAATGGTTCGTCGGGAAGTAAAATTCTTCATTGATATTGGCATTAAAATTGTCTGGGACTGACCGTTTTCCTAGTATCGTGCAGAAACTTTAAATATAGAAATTTATTTATGGCAATAGATGTAAATTTTCTAGCTCGCCGCCTTCTCAAGATATATCCAAATATACATAAGTTAGTGAAAATCAGAACTTTTGTATGGCAACACTAGGTAGGATTTTCATACCTCTATGTATGTGTAAGTAGGTAATGAATATTTATCATCTATGCGCTAAAGTCATATTAAGAAACGTAGTATATTCTATGATTTTATCTGTTATATAAAAAGAAAACAGGACCAAAAATAGAGCCCTGTAGAATACCTCTTGTTATGAACAGGAATGTGCAAATGCCGCTTCTACAAATCACAATATTTCTTAATATACTATCACCAAACCTAGATTTTTACCACAGTTCAATGAGTACATCTTGACAAGACAGGCTCAGTATTGTCTTCTTTCTGGCTACTTATAAGAAGAAATCCATGAACATCCACTTTGATTCATCAAAGAATTTTTTGGCACCCCAATAGATTTATCTCGTCCTTTATGTCTCCTAAAAACCCTCGTTGGGAAGGTTGTAGATTGAAAAATCAATTAGTTCTTGAAAAAAATTGTAATTAATCGGCCACTTCTAAATCCTTTAGCCAAGTAGATGTTCGCATGGACCTAGGCTCAAGCCATTGTGGAAGTGCAAAGCGAAGGACAGATTTAAATTTCCCCATTTTTCCCATGATCCAAGAGCAATTAATTTTTTTTATAAAAGCACGTTATAATGAGTACAAAGACCATTGGGAATCTAGCAGAAATTTATTGAGTCAAAAGTCAACTTGTTTCCCATTATACGCTCAATGTGTGAACTTGAGAGTTTTCAATGGAATCTTTAGTCCACTCGCGCTATTCTTGATGTAGATGTCGTCAATAGGTGATAGTTATGTCTCCAATTCACTTCCCCTGTTTTCGGTCCACCAGCTCTAGAAAACTAAGGACTAGGAATAAGAGAACAGTCCTCGAGGACTGGCTTCTCTTCATATAGATCCGGAACTTCAGCCTTTCACTAAAACACAGTCCGGAACACGCAAGTTAGAAAATACACAACCTGACAACCAGTCCTTGCGGACCCAGAAAATGCTTGAAAAATAACGATCCTTGAGGACCAACGGCACAGACAGTCCTTAGTGACCCAGAGAATGCTTGCAGAAGTACAATCTTTGAGGACAGGCATCTGAGCAGACAGTTCTTTATGACTGGATTCGGCTTCTGGGCAGTTTGTAAAGCCAAGAAATGAAATGCCGAAACATGAGGCTCATCAACATACATATGTGCAATATATCCTTTATTGAGGTTTAGATTTTTCGTAAAGCTTATGAAAATTTACAATCGGGATGATTTGCCGGGGAGCGAGTCTGCTCGACTTGACTCACTTACAAACTAACATTATTTTACTTTAGAATTTAATACTCACTAATTCTTATACCGCACAGAGTAGATTTGATATGGAAACCACAGTACAATACAGCGGTTCATTTAAATCGAGTCTATACTGCGACAAAAGTGTGGCCGTGTTTATTACACCATTGGTACGAATACCATAAATTACACCACTCAAGCCGAAAAGTTTTAGGTACTACGAATAATATTTATCTTTTCCCGGAAACATTTAATACTTGAATGATCAACTTGCCAATGATTATGGAAATCTCTAGTTTAAGGAAGATTCGCACAGACAGGATCAAGCAATTCACAATTTCGGGTTATCTATTTAACTTGGTATAGTGAATTTTGGATTGTAATAGTTGAATTGTGAATCAGTTGACAATTTTCGGTGTTCGAAAGAAAACTTTAAGGGTATATAAGAATCTATATATAGAAATAGGCCATATTAATTTAAGAAATCTGTCATTTGCTGCACCAGAAAGCTCTGCTGTGCAATCTTAATGATCGATTGGAACTTCAGCGACTACCCCAACATTCTTTCGAGTATATATAACTTCCACCGTAACACGATATGCAGACAAAGTCTCAACTATTCATGTACCATTGAGCATAACGAACTACTCACGAGAAAAATTCTAGAAGTGTATTCTCCAAAAAACTTAATGCAACTTCCTCCATCATCATCTGACTAAGTGCTAACTATCGAATTTGTTTATAAGCCTTCTCTTTTTTTCACATTCAGCTGAGATATATTAAAATGAATTCCACTTACATAATTGCTCTGCATATATGTATAGTCCTCTGAAAAACTCACATCAATATACATAACCGACCAAATAGTTAACAGCTCAGAACGTAATCTGCGTTAAGTTGCTGATCGTCTCTACGATATCCTTACTACGGGAAGTTCATGCATGAAACGCGTCCCTATACATATATATATGTAAATATGTTCATCAACATTCCTCTTGGCAGAGATATAAGTCAACTCTATCTTTGACATGAAATCAGTATTTAGATAGGTATTGTGTGAATTCTTCTACTTTGATCCTCAAAAGGACCAAAAATATTTCATCCGGCCTTAAAAAAACTATTTTCTCCTACTGAATTTAATGTATGTCAAAACGTTTCTTTGTTGAAAAACTATTTAGCCTTGCATGATGTTTCAAAATTAAATACGTACATAAGAAAGAACCAAACTGCCTCATACGAGATTGGAACTGGCGACCTTTCTTTTGCCGAATAAATCTTCTAGACCCAACTGAGCTACTTATACAGATACCCTTTATCAGCCATCTTTTTGAAATCTATTAAACAACATCTCTCACATATACCTGCCGACTCATCGAAGTGGAACCGTTCCTTCTGACTATTTTAGAATAACTCTGATAGTCAAATTAGGGGTACGTAATTGAAGCGATAATACAATTGTCGGATAAGATAAATATACATTACTGAGCTTTTATTTAAAAAATACAAACAGTTGTTTTTAACAGCTCGTAAGTCATTGGATATCATGTACCTGGGTGACTATCATATGTGACACACTCAGAGCACATAAGTGGACCCATTAGACATTTTTTTTAAATTGTTTGACAATACTTTTTTCCATTTGCAAAATCTAATAATAAAAATTTATTTATGACGACTAAAAAAAGAATCTTGAAAGGGTTAGTAGCAAATTACATAAATACATTTTCACAATCCACAAAAGTATAATACCGTTGAGTGGCACTTAAAATAAAAAAAGTATAAAAGTTGTTCAATTCACAAAATAATCTTTACCTTAAAATTCTTTCAGGGAAAACATCTTTCCCCAATTAATTAAAAATACTCCTGTCAACCACTAACCAATTTGCAGTCAATCTTCACTGTACTTTTGCCAAATCCTGATATGCACCACGACTTTCAAATTCATAAATTGGGCACAATAAATATTGAGAAACAATAAAAGTCACAAAATCCTTGAATCTTTTCTTACTGCGATTTGTAAAAAATTCGAAACTGACAAATTCAATTACTCTTCCGTCAAATAAACACAAATTACAGTAAAAAAAATACGGAAAATCCTGCACTATTCAATGTCACAAAGGATAACTTCTTTCACCGGACGTTTCGCGCCTTCTTCACCACCTTCAGATAAACTTAAAAGAATCTACCGGTTCCTTCTGAGAAACTTCCCCAATAGCCGGATAAAGCGCGTCACCTGTTTAACAACTTCCACTGGAAGGACCTTGCGAATTGGACGTCGCCGTAAGAACACCGATGGACTCTTAAGTCAAGTCAAAAACCGCACATTAGACCGAGCAGGACCTTGGCAATAGAATCAACACTCGACCCGACTGGGATATCCGCTGGTGTGTTGTCTGTCTCGGGTTAGTTGAAAGCTGGCAACTCGGTTCGGCGCGCTGCCCGCCACAAACGTCAACAACAATGGCGGCCCCCGAAGCACATGAACCAAAACACGACACACACCGACGGCAACAGGATAATTAATCGCAAATACAAACAACTTGAGAAACAGATCATCCCTTTCGTGGCACATCCTTTGCTAAAACGGGGGTTGTCTCTCCTCGCACAGGTCTCTATCCTTTGTGCCCTGGACGATATACTGACTGTAAAGGATTTTCATTTAATTGTGTTAGTGCATCACGTATGCACTGTTGGAAAAACTTAACATGTGTACGTTACCTTTTTAGGCATTGATTCACCCTGATTCGGGGGATGATTTCATTGCTCGTGTATGCGGTTAACGTGGGTGGAGCCTTATGTCAGTGAAGACCTGCGATTTCGCACGAATTTACACACTTCTGGGAGAGAATTACGTCGGCGAGTAGTTTTATCTTGCAAACGACTGCGCATCCGTGTGGATGCTGTCGTATATCTTATCATGGCGAGATTTCATCTTTGTTCGGGGCGAGGTCTAATTTTTCTTGTCGACTTTTCAACAGAAAACTTTAAAAGAGGATTTTTTGTGATCCTTTTTTGTGTCTTTTTAGGTCAGGTTAAGGGTCCACCGCTCGTACAACTTCTTTCTCCGCAGGCACCTGGCGATTTTAATTGTTCGGCTTTGGTTGAGAGGAAGTCAATTTGTATAATGGGCCCCCGATTATGGACTTTTCTTGGTTGCCAGCGAATTGTTTTTTGTTCGGAGGACATCTATGCACGTAATATTTCTTGTATTGTTTCGGCGGGGTCTGGTGACCTCTGTTGAATTTGCTTCCTTTTTTTATTTCTTAGTGAATTTTACATAATTCTTTTTGGTTTTTTTTTCCTTTTATTTATTTAGTTCTTATAGAAACGTGTTGTTCGGGAGCTAGTTAAAGATCTCCAAATTTACAGATATATACAATAAATTGAAACTATTTTGGACTTAAAATGAGATTTGGTGGAAAGAAAAACTTTAGTGTAAAATCATAAAACAGGAACGAAAAGACTTCAGGAATAAAGGGTTATCGGAGTGTCCTGAAGGGTGAAAGTATGTAAAGTAATGATGCTATTGACATTATTCTAGGGACAACCGCCTTAGCTGGAAAAGTGTGTCGATTATATCTTATTTTCATAGTCATAAGGCTTAGTGACCAAGCAAAGGTATACTTACGTTTATGTGTTAGCAACATTAAGCGTAATTGGAATAGCATCTACTCTCAGGATTAATGGCTGAGTATATGAATATTATCCAGGAAAACAAAGCTTTTTGTCCTAGAGCACCGTACATAAAAGGAATAAATATGCTGCATGGGTCTTACTGTCGATGATAACATTTACTACATTCTCGAAATAATACTGGTATCATGCATACCAAAGCATAAAGTACCGAAGTAATCAAAAGTGTTAAGCTTGTCTTAGTCGAATTCTCTATCATATGCCCTCAAGAATTTAAAGGAAAAATTGAATGACATCAAATGCAGCCAACATCTTGGATTGGAATATTATTTCCGTACACATGAAAATTCATCATTTACTAGTGAAGTGATGAAATGAGGAATCAGCTTACTCTACTGAATGTATAATCGAAAGTGCATTATCTCGCAGCTCTTAACCAGCATCCTTATATCAAACATCAGCAACTAAAATATTATCAGTCTTAATTGACATGCTTTTTCAAGATATTTAAAGAAGATTGAGGGGGTACTTATTGTAGATCCTTCGCGTCAACATATGATTCCCCAACAGAATGAAGCAGCCTTTCCATTTTTTAGGTCGCCAGCTATTGAAAATATTATCATGAACAACATGTCCAGCCTTTGTGCTGGCGCGTACCTTAAAATAAACCCGAAAAAAGCATTTTTGGTCCGAAGTGTCATACAGTAAGCAGATCAGAATTTTCAGCCTTATCTTTTCGAAATTTAGACAAAATTTTACCACATACATAGGTATAGCTGAAAATGTGCCCACATCGAGGACATCTTCAAAGATCCAGCGAGCACTTCTTTACTGCCAAAAGCAATCAAATCGTCAGTCTTGTTGGTAACTTTCAAGTTCCTTACATAGGTGCTGTTTTGGGTTATTATATTGGTTAATGTATATTTCGCAAACTAAATTCCGCTGAACTCCATCAAGACTATCGTTATCCGCCATAGCAAATCCAGATAATCATACAAAATGGACATTAAGCTACTTATAAACTCCTATGGATGCGGACACGGGAGTCCCCTACTTAAACACTTGTCTATCCGAAATGGCAGATATGTCAAAAATAACTTCTGAAGCGAAAATATGAAGGGAGAGAGCATACCAGCTTTTTGTAAAAAATACTAACCTTTCCGGCTTATCTGTCCGCTATATAAAGGGAGATTACAGCTCAACTTGCATTTGCTATGTCTTGCGTTCCAATCCTCTTACCTATACACATATCCTTGGCTTACACCTACTAGATGAACCGCATTTAGGGGGTAAGGAGGATCGGGGAGGAGGGTTAATTCTAGGTTTTGTGACAGCCCCGGTTGATATGTGATCTGGGGAATGAACAATGAGCCTTGTAGTGGCACAAGTTCTAGGAAATCCATAGATTTTCTTGATCTTTATTCAAGCCATCCATCCACGCACATTTATGACAGTAATGTCAAATTGCTTGTGCAAGATTTTGGACTTTCACCACAAGTTATCGTCGTGGAAAAAGTAATTCGATTATCAGAAGATAGAGCCTCGCGTTCTTACGCTTTTACTTTTTCCATACTCTACTTTACTCTAGACGTATTCTTTGTGGACTTAGTGTCGCCAAGAGGTCTTACAATAGTTTTTACAAAAACCTTCTGATGGAAAGGAGAAAGGAAACCTAATGCGCACAAAATTAGTAACAATCTGTCGCCGTTACTTATATATATATAATGTTACTGAAATCCAACGATTACAAAAATTTTTATAAATTGTGGGAATATTTTCGTGAATAAGTATGGGAATAAATAGAAAATTTGCGTGTCGATGCACGTGAAACTATTTTTAAGGTGGATATTAAATTTCAAAATATTAATATCAAGATAGACAAAACTTCATATGTAAATTTATGCGAATAATATCGGTGCATTGAAGCTCTCAAATGAAACAAAATTTCATGCATAACCGCAAACACAAAAATTCACGATCCTCCTAAAATATGCATTACAAATTCCAAGAAAAATGTCAATACGTGTTGGAAATTTAGTCTGCACACATTAGCGAAGTGCTTTTGGAAAATTTGTAGCACTTAGTCCTTATCTGGTATCACAACAATATCGTAATGACTTAGGTCAGGAGAGGGATCGAGTTGATACATTTTTCGCACGTAGTTTTAAAGTCTAAGGAATGAAATAAAATATTCAACGAAAACAAATAAAGAAAACTGTTTTTTTTTTTTACAAAAGAAAAAGCTACAATTTTTCTTCTTCCTTTTTATTTATTAAAATTGTTTCAATTAAAAATAAAAAATTTCAGTGAGACTTCATGCAACTAAAAAATATTTTGAACCCAATCCAGCACAATATAAACAAAAAAGTGAGCAAACTAAACAAAATCAAAAACTCAAGGTCTTGAAAAAAATAAGGAAAAATATTTATAATCAGCGAATTACACGAGTCAGTAGAACTAGAACTAGATTTCTAGCCAGTCAGTACCGACTATGCATTAGCAATGCATACCGAAGAGGAATATCTGCACCGCTTGACGACATTTTGAAAATGAGCTGACTAATAGTCACTTGATCGAACGCAAAGCGTTTGTAGTCAGTAAAATTGACGGATGAAGTGAGTACTGACCATCAGTTCAACTGACAAGTGTAATCGTGGGGTAAGAAAAAACAGAATGAAGTACATTGCGATGAAATGGAGATTAGTGGAACAGATACCTTCCATAAACGACCAACGATATTTTTTCTATCAATGATTCAAAATCTCTCAAAACAATTAACATTAAAAGAAAAGGAAAACAGACGTAGCGGGAGTTAAGTAAAAAGCTTGAAATCGGAAAACTCAGGAAAATGATTTCATAAATAAATAAAGTGACCTAATCCAGATAATAAAAGAACTTCTCTGCCCGGTTCCAATTTCCATATAAAAATAAAGAAAAGCTTGAGAGATCACATAATTTTCATGTATCTGGAGGATGGCTCGAAAAATTTAGAAAACGACATTCTATTGATATCTAAGCAAATTACAGATAAGTGGAAAGTGTGTCATCAGGTGTACTTATTGTCATACAACCTACAAAGACTTCCAAGACAAAAACATCTATGAATGCTATTGAGTGAGTCCGGTTTGTTTTTCAAAACTTTGCCCAATAAAACATTGACATTAAAAGACGATAGACATGTAGAGATAAGAGGAAGTTGTAAGCAATTTTAACTACCAGAGACGCCGACATTATCATTACTATCACGTCAGTCTGAAACTAAGCGTCACTTAGAAAACTGCTTACTTCAATCTGGAACACCCTGTATAGACGTAGAATTATCTTCAAAACGAGAAGATGCCTTCACATCAAAATAAGAAGATGATTCAGTCACAAGATTGTAAAAGGAAAGTCTAAAAATGTTAAAGATTTAAGAGCTTTCACAATAAAAAAAAAAGCGATGTAAAATCAATTACGGTAGCGAGAAATTTAGAAGATCATATCGAAAATTGTAGAAATGAAATAGTCCCATAAAGTGACCAAAAATATCGGTAATCTTAGTTGTAAATTGTCATTGTTCTGTAATAAAACATGATTATTTTTCTGCACTGTTTATGGAAAAAAAATGCCTTAATCGATCAGAAAAAAACGGCTTTATTTCTCTCTCTAATTGACATCTCTCATACTTATACGGAAGAAGATTTCCTGCCCTTAGTTGTCTGCCAGAAGCAGTACATACTTAACTCTTATACCTACCTTTTTCTCTTTCCTACTGAGCAATCAGCTACTTCCCTTCCAAAATTTCTCCAAATATACTATTTTCCTCTTAAATTACGCGGTATTTAAGAAACTTCAACTCTGAGATTACTATAAATTTCGTCCTATAACCCCCTCCCCGACTTTAAGATAACATAAAAATCAAAAATTCGACAACAGTTATTCAAAAAAAGTGAAGGCCCTTTATTTAAGCACTATTTTCCTCCTATTGGAAGTATATTTCCCAACCGAAACCGTTTATTATCATAAGTTTTCTTTTAATCTGTTAATTTTTGTAAGTAAATTCTTTTCATTTCTGCCAGATAACATTTTGTGTCCAAGAAAGCAATAATTGCATTTGCAATTTCCAGGAGATTTTATTCAATTATCTTACAGACTTACAGTGCATTTTCATTTTACACCAAAAATGAAACGAAAATGGTTGTGTAACTATGTAAAAACAAAAATTTCCGTTGCAACATGGCTGACAACAAGGCCGTATATATAGATCACTAATGGGAGGGGTTTAACCAAGTAGGCCAATACTCTCCAGAGACGAAAGAATAACTGAGAATTAATGTGAACTCAATAATCGGAATTTTAATTTTTATTAATTTTAATTTTTAATTTTTATCAAAGAACATCTAACTTACATCTTCTTTGGTATAAAATAATTAATTTGTGGTGACATCCTAATTGAATGGAAAATTTCTACTAATCTATTGCCCTAGACACACAGCACTCTTAATGAAGAAATAACTAACGACTCATTAGTCTATAATGATTCATTATAAACTGTGGACACACAGCCATTTCTTTAATTAAGTTGTGCTGTCAAACTTGTTTTGATGAACTTATCACATTAAGAAGCAATATGGATCGAACTAACGCGATAAACTTTGTTTTTATTTATTTTATTTTCAATTTAACAATTTCCAAATGAAAAACACATTTTATTTAAAAAAATATTAAATAATAAAATTTGTGATTTGCATTTCTTAGCATTTCTTCTTCTTATTTGTCAAATCGGCAGATGCACAGCGGAGCTCCAGATTTACATTATATGCCAAATCTAGTACATTTTCCCTCATTATAGCTATAATGAAGGAGGAAAACACTTCATTAGTGTACTTCATTATCATCTGATTTTCGAGCTATAATGACATATACTATTTGACACACGGCATTTTAATGAATAGTTAGTACAAATGATTCATTAGTTCGTGCTGTGTGTCTAGGGTATATAAGTGCTATGTTTAGATAATTAAGTTCACCGTAATTCTTAATTAATGTTCCGTGGGTCTGCAGTATAAGGATTCCGAAATGTAAAAAGCTATGTTTATGTTTACATATTATTTACATTCCAAGAAAAATAATATAAAGTTCCACTGTTTATAAAAAAGAAAAAAATGCAGAATTAAATTCTTTTTTTCCTTCCTCCTTTTTTTTAATTTATTAATTAGATTTGGTGCAACAAGAATTACATATTAAAAATAAGAAAAAGATAAAAGAAACGAGTATAAGAGTATAACCGTATAACTCAGTTTATCTCTTCAACACAGTTTCACAGTGGTAAGTTAAACCTCGTTTAAGCTTAGTTTAAACCACCAAAATTGATCGTTTAAACTCAGTTTATCTTTAAATGTGAATGAAGTGTCATTTCGATTTGACAATTGCTCAATTTAATTGGTTTTTAGCCAACATTTGTGTAATTATACAATTTGTGTGATGAATTCAGACCAGGAAGATATTAGCAATGAAGAAATTTCAATCATGTTAACTATAACATCCAGACGACAAAGGATAATGAGAAATCAACTAAAGCATTTTGATGAGTGGGACGAGAAGGATTTCATAACAAGATTTCAGTTTCTCGTCTGCGCGCACTCTGTGAGTCCTTTTACATTCGATGATCTTTTTATGCCTTTCAACAAATTTTATTACTAATGTTGTTTCTCTTGACGAAAAGTTCGTCGTGCGTTTCAAGGAGTCTTTACTCATTTTCGTAGGTTTAATCAATTTATTTTATTGTCACAACGATTTGGCCGGCAATATTTTGAGAGTAAATGACTCACAATAGTTTGCTAGTTCCCAATTGTACAGAAAATAGCTTGTTAGTTCACAATTCCATATTGCTGCCATATTAAAAAAGGTCGAACACTATGAAACTCATTTTGGTTTAAACTCAGTTTAAACTACGAATGGAGTTTAACTAATCCTGAGTTTAAACTCGAACTGTGAAACCCACCCTAAAACAACAAAAAGCAGTAGGTACAACTAATAAATAAAAAAGATAAGTTAAATAAGAGAGAGAGAAAAAAACATATATAAACAAAAATTAAAAAATTAAAAATCATAAATGAAGTACATCAATTCAAACCACAAAAGTGCTCCATTACGCCATTCCTGAAAGCTTCAAGCACAGTCAACCATATGACTAGGAAGTGAGTTCCAAATTCGCACAACTTGAACCAAAAAGGAGCGTCCGTTCACCAATCAGAGTATTAAATTTGGGTGTGAGTATAGTAATTCACCGTTGCGAAAGAATGTGAGATACGACGATAAATCATTTTATGCAGAAAACATAATAATTTAACATCGAAATACATTTTAAGGGAGCAACCAACTATGGAGGATATATACGACAATACATGATTATGACGACGTAAGCCATGCACAAAACGAACACAGTCATTAAACGCAACATTTATTTTACTAGCACACACAGAGTCAAGACAGGGAAAAATTACGAGAACGTACAGGAAAAATGGAAAGATAAGTGCCTTAATTAACTTTATACGTGTTGTAGTTGGTAGAAGAGGCGCAGTTATCCTGAGCCTTCTTAAAGTTGCATAAATCTTTGCCAGAGATGAGTTGATATGATCACAACAGGTCATTTTATTATTAAGAACAACGCCCAAGGTTTAAGCTTTCTCAACACGACTTAAGATTAAATTATTGAGGTAAACTGTAGGTAAATACAAATTTTCATCAAGCTCCGTACGCGAAAAAATGGTATAGCATGATTTTGATGGATTGAGAGATAGAGAATTATCAATTAACCACTTATAAATGCGTGCTAAGTCACTATTTAGTTTATTTAAGCATGTATTGATGAAGCTAGTTGGTGCGCTAATATAAAGTTGACAATCATCAGCATATAGGTGAATATAAGAGTGTCTTACTACAGAAGGCAAGTCATTAATGTACAATCCAAATAACAATGGTCCTAAAATCGAACCCGGGGGAATACCGCATAGTATTCTGGCAGTCTTTGATAATCGGCCGTCAGATTTTACTTGTTGTGTCCTGTCAGAATGAAAACTATGAATGAGCCTGATAGCAGATGATGACACACCAAAATTTAGAATATAATTTATTTAGCAGCATTTCGTGATTAAGACTATCGAAAGCTTTAGAAAAAAGAGAACTAGGTAACAAATCTTTTTTCGGTCCAAAGCGAATCTCAAATTTGTAGTGACTTTTACTAGGGCAGTCTTGCATGAATGATTTCGGAGATATCCCGACTGCCATTGCGTAAGGTATGAGTGCTGATTCAAATAACTGAGAAGTTGATTACTTAAAAGTTTTTCGAAAACTTATGAAAGGTAACATAATATGCTGATAGGTCTAAAGTCCAAGGGAGTAGAAGGACAGGGCTTCTTGGGAACGGGAATAACAAGGGCATGTTTCCACATAGCTGGGAAAAAGGAGGTAATGAATTATATGATTATGTAAGTGGGATATGACTGGTAAAACATTCGGCAATAGTAATTTTATGAATTTGGGGGGAATTCCATCAGGACCAACAGCTTATGATTTTATGCTACACATCGCCACCAGAATATCATTTTGTTTAGCACAGCGAAATACAAGTCTATCAGAATTCTCAATAAAATTGGATAACAAAGAGTGAGTTCCACGTATAGTATTTCTTTGAAGCGAAATAAAGTGCAGATTTAGAGAATCAGGCTCCAAATCACAGTGGAAAAGTACTTCATTCATTTCAATTTTAACATTTCGATGAACGATTTTATTGAGGGCTTCAAAAAAGCAATTTAAAAAAATTAATAAAAAATAAACAATTAAAAAAGCTAAAATAGGTCTAAGACCAATTCTTACGATACCCTAGATGAATGCCTGTAGGTAATTTCCTATGTGGTAATCTCTCTGTGCAAGTTTGATTGTTGAAGAGATTTCTCGCATTTACTTCTAGAACAGTTCGTCGGACAGTAAAAATTTTTATAACCAATTTAATAGCATTTCATATTATGAAGAACTTTTCAGTACAATAAAAACGTCTAGCACTGATCATTTTCACAGCATCGTAAAAGACATAAATTTTTATATGGCAATACCAAGAAGGGGTTACCCGATTTAGCCCATTTTTCAAATTATTTCAAAATTTCAGCTCTCTCCGTTAACGCATTCGACAGGCTGTACCCAAATATATAGTGAAAAATGAAATTTTTGTATGACAACCCCACGAAGATTTTGTCTCGAACTGAATTTTACTTTTTGTTTTTGAAGCCCGTATGCAAAATTTCTAATATCTAATTTTTCTATAAATGCACGCGCTCTCGAGTTATCGTACGCACAGACGGATGAACAGACGGACATGCAAAAATCAAAATAACTTTTAATATTATGCATGGGTGTCCAATCCATTTTGCTCTACCATCATTATATCGAGGTGTTACAAACGGAATGACAAACTTAGTATACCCTTCAGATATCATCCCTCATGGAAAATATTAGTTTCCATGTTATAATTAGTTACATCAAAAGTTGTTGTTTTAACGATAAAAAGCAAATTAAAAACGTGTTTTTACTTTTATGATTTTGAGGATAATTTAAAAAATATATTATATAAAATTATAGTAAAACGTATACATTAAAAAACGAGGTCTGAAAAAATGCAGAAAGCATTTGCTTCATTCGCCACTCATAAATAAATTTCCGTATACGATGTACTATCTACCTCTTATTATCTGGAAAAAATGCATACCATCATAATGTATGTAAATCCTCCTTTATATTTAATATACCGTTTAAAATATAAACAAAATTTAAAATATATACAGGGTGTCCCATAAGTCGACGTCAAGCCGGAATCGGGTGATAGACCAAATCATAACAGTTATCAGAAAAATATAAAAAAAATTTAAGTCATGTATTTTTCAAATTATAGACCTTTCTTTGTTTTCGAGAAAATATACATCCTGTGCTGGTTTTTTAGCTCCTGTTGCTACAAATCTTAATTTTTTTTCAATTTTATTATTCTTATGTAATCCCCAAGAATAGAAAATTAATATTTCCCACAATTTTAACTGACTGTAATGAAAAAAAAAGTACTACGCCAGTTTGGCAAGTAACTTTAAAAGTTGACGCATTTAATAAGGGGTCTAAAATGGTACTGGCTACAATATTTCTTAGATTACGGAAAAAAAAATTTGCTCTTCAAGAAACCCAGTTCTGAAAAATTTCTTTTCACCTACTAAAAATTATTCTAGTGTACCCAAAGCTTGCCGTAAGACCGTAACTTTAAGATTCTAGTTTGAGTGAGACGGAGAGTCATTACATGAAGTGTGAGTGAGACAGATAGTGACGCTTGCAAGTTAGAGACCCTAACTTTTTGTTGAATTTAGGACAAACTTACCTTAAGTTTAAAATTAAACACCAATTATTTTGATGCTAAGATTTATTATTTACAAAAGATGTTCAAACTGCCTTCCTTCATCTTCTTAAAAAGGATCGGGTTATCAGACGGGCAAATCTTCCATTGATGACAAATTCAACTGCTTCCGTTATTCTGGAGCTCATGTTTTTGTAAAATGCGGTGAGCTATACTTTTAGGCACTCGTGTGCTTTCCTGGATTGCACGTACCGAAGTATTTGGGTCTTCCTCAACTGCTTGAAGTACTACGTCCTCGTAAGGTAAGGAACTCTTCCTTCACCATGTACTTGATTTGGAATTCGGCCCTCTGTGGAGAGTAGACGATGCACATTTGTAAAAACTCAATGATTTGACGAGCTAGTCACTATCTTGCTCACTCATATTTCACGAAATGACTCTCCGTCTCACTCAAACTAGAATCTTAAAGTTAAGGTCTTACGGCAAGCTTTGTGTACACTAGAATCATTTTTAGTAGATGAAAAGAAATTTTTCGGATATGGGTTTCTTGAAGAAAAAATTATTTTTTTCCGTAATCTAAAAAATATTGTAGCAAGTGTTATACCATTTTAGAATCCTTGTTAAATGCGTCAACTTTTAAAGTTACTTGCCAAACTGGCGTAGTACTTTTTTTTTCATTACAGTCAATTAAAGTTGGGTGAAATATTTATTTTCTATTCTTGGTTCGGCAAAATGTGACATTTTCTTCCAAGCTTGCGCATTTGGCTTAAAATTTAAAGCAACAGGTTACATAAGCACTATTCGGGATTACATAAGAATAATAAAATTGAAAAAAAATTAAGATGTGTAGCAACAGGAGCTAAAAAACCAGCCCAGGGTGTATATTTTGTCGAAAACAAAGAAAGATCTATAATTTGAAAAATACATGACTTAGATTTTTTCTATATTTTTCTGGTAACTATTTTGATTTTTTGCCTCTATTTTGCATAAGTTTTTCCTAAAGTTGCTTTACCTGAAGAAAGATATATTATGACAAAACCAACTGTGTGAACCGCTACTTAGATATAAAGAAAAGTGGGTAAAAATTTGTTTTATCACATTAACAAATATATAGGCTACAACGAGGGTGGTGGCGGGGGGGGGGGAGGTTGAATCCCTCAAACGCACCCCATATAAACGGCCATGGCTGACAATAGAACTTTGTTTATAAATTATGTAAAATATTTGCTTTTGGATGAAAACTAATAAGAGGAATGCCCAATTTTCCTTCAACTTTAGGCCCGGCATCTTCAAACAGGAGATACATATATCTTAAACGAATATTTTATTAACAATGTTTATTTCAATTAATCGAGGGAAATCTTTGGCGATCAGATGTATCTTGAGCGACTTTCTAGGGTCAAAAAGTGGACTTTTCTACTTCTCGTGATTGCGCAGAATTGGTTCCGGCGGCAAACACGACCCGAGAAAAAGTACACTACCCGATAGTACGCGGCGAAACCTTTAATTTGATATGTAACGTGTGGTACTGAAACCATCCCACTCTCCGCCCGGAGTTCTTACCCTCTACACTAAAAGAATGCAGAACAAAAATTTTTTTTGTGAAGTGTAGCTGGAAATGAGTTAAGGTGGACAGTAAAACCCGTTTTTCGAGCGGACATTACCCTACTGAGTTAGAACCGATCTGAGGTATGAAAAATCTAGTACCTTAGTTCGAGTAAAAAAGAGAATAACTAAAAAAGTGAGTATTGGGAAGGCTATAGTCTCCGAATATAGGAGTGTGGGTACTCACACTTCTTCTCGGTACTAGATTTTCAAAACATGCTAGATCAAACTTTGACCCCTCTCCCCTAGCTTTACCCCGCTAGATAGATATATATGTTGTTAATAAGAAATGTTCTGAGTATCATAATGCATCGTTTAAGATATCCCAACAATTCTCTCATGTCAAAAACTGAAATATTCGCACCTTAAATTCTCCTTGAATTTGATTTTGGATGGGTCTTGTAAGAGCGACCACTTTAACGACACAATATAACTTCGGAAACATATAACATATTCAAAAGATGTATCTTTAATTCTACGGTGTAGGAAAGATGGAGGAGAGATTTAAAATCAGTCTCTCCAGCATGGAGCGAACTATATACAGGGAAACTCCATATTCTTCCGCTATTATAGGCTTGTCTCTATATATATGATTTACAAATTTGTTATGCAGTTTCTTTCTTTTCTTTATTTGAATTCGAAGAACGTCTTAAGTTTCAATACGAGGGGTATCCAATGAATGTTGCGTTACGAAAAATTTGTACTTTCGAGAAGCTGGTGCGGATAAAGTTTTAAAGTTATGAATATAAAAGTAATATTATTGTGTAGACCCGTTCTACAGCTATCTAAAATATCTAAAAAATTTACATACTCCCCCCTGACTTCACTCCTGCGCGTGCTGATGCTCCTCCCTTTCACGCGTACGCCATTCAGTCTTATGTGATGTAGTGTCTGAACCAATGCATGAATCTGGATGAAATAAACTGCTTTTAATTAGTATTGACTATCGTTTAATGTCATAAACAATACATTCGAACTACAAATAATTTTTTTTGCGATGCCGAGGAATATAAATACCAAGACCGCAAAGACGAAAAATCATAAAAACTAAATCAAATCCCATTTGTGACAGGCTCAAAGCACTTTTGACTAAGTAATAAAAAAATACAAGAAATTGTAACCAACTCTAACCAGATTGGCCAGATTGATCGGCGCTGACGGCAAAATTTGACAACACCACCTGCACATCCTTCTACATCGACGCAATCGCAAACTACCATTTCTAATATGACTCCAATGATGTGGACGATCCCGAGGAATCCGAAAAAAATAATAATATAAAATGTAAACATCAATAGAACTTACACAGTGATCCAACACGTTACAGAAAATATCGCGCCAGCTAAAGTCGTTATATTCTCTCGCAAAAGGTTCATCGAATTCACGCAAAAAAAAACACAGCGTTAGTAGCCGGAGCTTTACCCCACCCTAACTTTTTTAAAGAAAAAGCTTTGGGTGGCCAGGAATTGAGTATCAAAATGTTACTTCCAATATATTTAACTGCGTACATAAATCACAAATAAACGGAAAATTACACTTATTTTTTATTTTATAAGAGTTATGCACTCCGTGGAATAATCCCGTGCTTGTCCAAACGACCTTATTACTCCTCGTCGATGTCCTTTATCACCACTCTTTGTACTTTCTAATATTCCTTTCTTAATATTTTTGACTTCTCTTTCAGTTTTTTCGCAATACTTTCATATCAGAACTTCTACTTCTACTTGCCACACGTGACAGTTTATTTCTTGACTCACCTTTCTGAAAAGGCAGCCATCTTCATCTGCGCCAAAACATTTTTAGAAAAAGTAGCCTTATTTGCACTTACGCCCTGTATTTCTAGTACTGCTAGTACAATTATTAGTTTTCAACATAAATCCAGGATTTGAAGAAATTTTGTTATTATTGGTTACGAGGTTGTAAAGGATGTTTTAACAAGAACTTGAATTTTGAATCACCGTCAAATGTTTAGTTCGTCATATTTGGTAGATGTTTGAGATTTTGAAAAAACCTTTACAAAAATAGAATTACAAATACAATCAACAAATTTCGTAAGCATTTTGGTGTGCATAATCGTCTATCGTAGTCTGCTATTAAAAATTTAATTGAAAAATTTGAGAGGACAAATTTTGGCGAAGAATCGACCGATCTTAGAGAATGCAGAGTCTTCACCAATTGGATCTGGGAGCAACATAAAAAGGGTACTATTCAATACATAACAAATTAATGCTTATTTCCACCTTAACGACGCCAGCAAAATTCCGGACCTACCTCCCCCAGAGGTGATGGCGCAAATATATGATACAAGCCCTTCGGATTCATCGTCAACATTCTGACAGCTTAATGTGTCATATGGGCAGAAGGACCATAACTTTTTGAAAACAGGTGAAGATGCCTCCGTGACTATCAATGACGCTCACTACGCTGGCATATTGGCAATCTTTTTTTAGTGGGAATAAGATGACATAAAATTTAATTGAATGTGGTTCCAACAGGATGATACGTCAGATAATAATGTTATTTCAAATGAAATTCCCAGACTGCGTTATATCTTGTTTTGGGGATCAAAACTGCCCACCGGGAAGTTTCGATTGAACCCCTTTAGACTTCTTCCTCTGGAGTGTTTTGAAAAGTAAGACCTATGTGAACCACCCTGAGATGATTCAAAGTTCAAAGCACTCCACATTCATGAATTCCGGGTAGCCTTACTCCAAAATGTCGAAAGTGCTCATATGGCACTTTTCTTCCTATTAAATTTCGACATGTAAATTGTTTCATAATTAACAAAAAATCGCTGTTCTCATGAGAAGATAATCATATGGGTATCATTCTCAAAATCCATACTGATATCTCCCAATAATTAGCACCTACCGGTAAAGGGGCCTTTAAAACAAAAAAAAAACTTCCTTACTTCTTTACACAGCTGACAAATGTGTCCTCTGAACATAATTTATAAAGCAAGCAACAATTGGTTGGTAGGGAAATAGTTCACGTTGGTATTTCTCCCGCAGAACTATGAACTCCTAAGTTCCTTCAAGTAGTCACTCGGGAACACCATGCTAACATTAATGACTCGTTTCTCAGCAAAGAAATTACCGCTCGGAAATGTCCTTTTAATGCCTAATCACGCAACTCTGAATCGAATGACTCCCACAGTCCCACCCTTTGTAATATGTCTTGAGAACTAAAGGAGTTTTGAACAAAATCCCGAGAGGGCAAATTTACAAATGAATGCAATGTCAAAGAAACCTTGGTCTATTATACATGTATAGGTAGAGTAGGCATCTATACATACATACATCTGATTGAGCTAGAAAGGAACCTTATGGAGGTTTTCTAGTGGTCACGATTTTCACCGCTTGCTTATGCTGGAGGATTTGATCCCGAGAGCGTACTGTGCATGTTCTTACAGAATTTTTCATTCAGTCCAAAGAACCCATAAAAGAGCTTCCTATGAAATGTGAAAATAAATAAAGGCCATAAATTAGCTGCTGCCGGTGCCCGAGGGAGGATCTCCGCCAGCGCACAGCGAGAGTATAGGACGTTTTGAAAGTTATCTCCTTTTCACCGGGTGAATCCTTAAGGCTGTGCGATTGCTACACAAACTTTTATCATAAATTCATTTCGTACGAGCTTATATGCGTGTATTTCTCCACCGACACGTGGTTATTACTTGAAATAACTTGGTAGGATTTATAGGGTTGAACTCGAGGCAGGTGTAACTACTTTGCTTGCATAATCAAATGATTTATGGGGAATGGGAAGTGGTTTATAGGTGTGGGATTGATTACTAGTAAAATACCGTATGGGGCGGGGGGAGGGGGGGTGTGCAGTGGAAAAGATCTGATAAAGCATTTTTTTTTTGTATACCTCGGAGTATAATAAATTGTTGGCTTTAATTAATGACTGCCAAGACTTTAGGTGGGTTTCATCTGCTATTGTTGTTAAGTAGAGTGTAGATAAGCTCTAAAAAATAATCCTTTTAATAATTTTTTTCTTATCATTTTACCTACAAAAGTAGTGAATAATTCAAAAGCAATTAGACTCTCTCCTGGAATTTACCCGCACGAAAAATTACTCCCACGCACATAAAAACTGTCCAAAATCCTCATTAACCTTATTTTGGGTAAACTATCAATAGCAGAAAATACACACTTAGGACTTCAGTTAGAAATCCCTTTCACACACGAAAACAATATCTAAAAAAAAAAACACTTCACGGCACCCCATTTGCCATTTCACTCATGGCGCGGCGATAAGATACGATCAGAGGTCGTTAATTACATTTATAAAGTTTCGCATGTCCTACTATACTTTGCGGGGAAATGATATTATGTGTTTGAGTACAATAACATCCCAACGGGGCGTTTAAATCATCTCAAGTATTCTAGCAGGACTTGAAAAGATATTCGTTCCGTCCCCCTTAAATTTGGCGTATTTGTATTGCCCCTTGGGCTCGTGAATCAACACCACAACTGAACCCTCAGATGCGGCTTGAATCTGAATCTATACTATAAGAACTGAATCCGCCCCATTCATTTAAAATTTGCGATAACTTCGGGTTCGTTTCGTTTCTTACTTCCGGTATTTCCGGAACCAGTGGCGAACAATGCATTGCTTATTAAATGAGCCGTCGAGATGCATACAGTATCCACTCACTCTGCCCCTGTATTTCGGAAGTCACGTGACAACTGACAAAGATCCATGTCCTTGTGGGATTCTGTATGCAGCCCCTTGCCACTTAAATATTGCAAGTTTATAGTACCACGGTTCCACGGCACACTTTCCTGGCATTATCCACAGAGGCCCTAATCGCCCAACCATTTCATCTCTTTGCTATCGCTCATTTGCGATTAAGTCCTCCAACGTAAGAGAAATTTTTATAGGCTGAGCTGTATGGATCTAATTAAAATCGCTAATTTACTGGAAAATCGTCGCAAGAGAATCGCTGTTGACAAGTCGCGTGGAAAATTAATGCTTCAACGGTTTGCTTTTATCATTGGCCACTTAACATATGCCAGCATATTGCCACCATAACAGTCCAACTACATAGCCAAGTGGAAATTTTAAATCTTCTGTATCAGAAGTAGTATTTTTTTGCATCCGTGTTAGTAGTCACCTATAGCTGGGTGACTTCGGGTTTCATTTGGTCATTTGGCAATTTCAGGATTCCACCTCAACTTCAGTGATAGAGCGGTTTGTCAACTTATTCACTTGTTGAAGATTTTTAGATTCTTAGTATCAACTCGGATAATTGTGCCTACTACTTGAGGGTTTTAGTTTTAGAATTCGTTAGGTCCTACTTGAAGGTCCTCCAATTTATAGTTAACTAGTGACAGCCATATCAGTATTTGGAGGTTATTTTGAGCTTGTTTTTGTTTCTTGTGTGCTCAGAAATAATATTTTCAAGAACTAGGAGGATTATGGCCTTACCAAGGGTTAGTTCGTTTAGCTACGAGAAGATTATAACTGGTCTATTAAGAGCGGAACGATATGTGTCTAAGACACTTATGAGAGTTCAACCTCAAGGGGGTATATTGTCGTATTGAGGGGTAATATAAGTGTGAGATCTAGGATTCTCCATTAATGGAAATGAAATTAATAGAAGTAACCTTGTGGCATTCATGATATTTTTCCGATTCCAAAATTATGCAGAATCATCGGTTATGAAGCAGACTTCACTCCAGACTGCATGAATCTCATAACTAAAAGTGTAAAATATAATAAAAGGCTGACATCTGAGGGCAACAGTTATTTTAAGAACCACAATGTTGTAGGATCGCGACTTATTGGCCAAGTTGGAATTACACCAACTTACAATTAATTAAATGAAGTATGGAATTAGGAAATTTGTCGGTGAATTATTCCGATTCCCACATTAATACACAAATCAGCACCAACAACATTAGTCTTGAAAAAGACATTGGAAAACGTGTGAAAATAGTTTCGTTCCTAAATTTTGGTAGAAATTCCAAATGTACCTACTTGAAACTCTTTTGATTCCATCAATGAAAGTAAAGGTTATTGATTTTTAATACTGGAGATAACAAGCTCAACTCTTTAAAAATCTACCAAGTTAGAGCTGAGCTTTTTTTTCTTAATATCAGAACCCGCTTAACACAAGATCGCTGTAGTGACACGTTTAATAAATAAACGGTCAACAGTACATACTTAGCCGGTGTTAGAATTAGTATGTTAAAATAAAATTAACCAAACACCAGATGAAATTACATGCAATGCAACATAGAACAAAAATACAAAAATCTAAATTAAATCTAACTAAAAAGATTAAATATTACATGGACGTCTTTTAAAACATGCTCAGAAACGTCAACAACAAAATCTTCAGCCTTAATATTAACAGTAATACACATGCCATTAATTAGTCCGTACATGCTTAAGTGAGACCTAGAGGAGTTAACATGCAACAGAGGTAGCCTTCTCAAATTATGTCTACTATCATGGAAAGAAATTTTTTGTCCAGTAACAACGGAGAATCAACATTCGCGTTTAAGGGTTGATGCACAAAAGTAACATCGCCAACCATCCGATGTTTTTCCAGCGAGTGCATATTTAAAAGCTTCAAGTAATCCCCATAGGATGAGAGCATCAAAGAATTATTACAGGATAGGTCCCTATAGAGCAGGGCTTCTTAAACTGTTTTCATTCACGACACCATTTATGAAGGTGATTTTCATTTATGACTGTGATTTTTTTTTGCAACCCAAAAAATATAAAATAAAGATAATCTAAATATTTTGTGATGATTTATTATTTAGCTAACAATATCAGAAAATATAGTTTTATAATTTGTAAAAAATATAAAATTAAAAATTTCACATGTAAAGATCTCAATTTAAGTCATCCAACTCGAAGGCCCGCCCGATAGCAATTCACCGCCTATACTTCCAAACTAAGAATGAACTGCTTCTACCTTTCAATAACTTACTTATCCTTGGCTATGCATTTTTAAAATGCTGTCGCCACTGTTAATTATGTTTACCCTATTATTCTCTATTCTAGCTACACTACAGATAATCGTGGAGCCGGCGTATACTACCTGTCATATAATCTGTGACCTATCCTTCGTCTACCCTTAATGCATTTCTCAAGAATTTCTATTTGTTCTAAACTGTCGGTTTATTGCTCGAGCCATCGAGAAGGCTTCTTGGACCTTGAATTTAATTAACTGTTTACAACGATCTCGCCAGATGGGATTTATTTAGCCGACGATTGTTACACACAAAAATATTTCGCTACCCATTTGGGGTCACGACCCACAGTCTAAGAAGCCCTGCTATAGAGCAAAGCGTAGAGAAAGCTCCTCTAAACAGACTCGATATGGTCTATGTGTGTACCGTAGAAAGGAGGTCAAACCTGACTAGCGTATTCAAGAACTGGTCTCGCAAGTGTACAAACGTATTGCTATGGTAGGTTTCGAGAACTCTCGGGACCAATGTTTTATAAAGCCCAGCATAGAACTACTCTTTGATACGATGTACTTTATGTGGGAGATAAAATTCAATCCTTGGTCGTCACATTCGACACCCAAGTCACAGACAGAACTAACATGGCGTATCAAGGCGCGAACTTATAATTTACAATCATAAGTGATTGATTCTTGTGAAAAGTCATAACATTGAGTACCAAATTATTACTTTTGCACCAATCATACAAATTGTGAAGATCACCCTGTACCTCTTCAAAATCGTCAATAGATTTAGTCTGAACGAAAATCTTAATGTCGTTAGCATATATCAAGACGTTGCAGTGCCTCATAAAATAGATAATGTCATCAATAGATAGAATAAAGAACAACGGACCTAAGTGACTACCGTGAGGTACGCCATACGAAGCCTTCAAGATTTAGAGATGGAATGGCGGAAATAAAATTGGTGTGTTCTGTTATCTAAATACGACTTCGTCCATTTCTGAAATGTTAGGGGAAACCCATACTTTTCCATTTTAAAGAGTATCACGGAGTGAGATAACTTGTCGAAGGCTTTACTAAAGTCTGTATATTTTTACTAAGTTGGCTCCCAGAAGGTACAAATAATTTAGTAAAAGTGCCAGAGAACCAAAATGCGGGGTCCAATAATTTATCCTGCACATTAGCTGAGACAATCAAAATAAGGCATCCAACCGGTTTAGAGCATTTACTAATTTTTTTGCAAGAAATACCATCTGTTGCGGTATTTATTGATTATCTAAGTAATAGCTGAAAAGCTCATTACTTAATAAATTAGCCATGTTGAAGCTGAAGAGATCTATGACCGGCAATGAAGAATACCCGAGAGTGGCTGCTAAAACTGTGATTTATTTTGATCGGGAGCACTGCACTTATACTTAAAGGCTGAATAAATTTTTAAGCATTTTGTTCCCTGGTTTTATTTTCGACAGTTTTTATGATATTGTTACGTGCGTGGTCTTAGTTCGTTATTTAAAACACAATATTTCGATATTATTCAAAAGTTCTTTATTTATTTAACTTTACCGTTTACTCTCACAAATTCACAAATAATTATCAAACCAACTCTTTATAGTTATCGCTAGTACTATACTTCTAATCATCACAATCCTAATAGTTTACTTCGTTCACTTCACTGTCCGAAATCAGACTCCGCCTCCTGGATGTGTGTAGCGCCGTATTTATACTCGACAAATTATCATAGAACCTTCCCGAATACTCCGTTCTCCAAACCCAGTTTACTAGGATGTTACTAACCTAAGGCTGTTTCCATTTCCAATAGATGTCGCTTGCATCACTTTGTAGCGCGTAACAATATTGATTTGAAACCTTCGGCAAAATATTAGAATCTATTCAGTTCAAATGCTACCTGGCTTAAATTTTTGAAAAAGATGTTGTGTTTTTTTAAAAAAATCAAAAACCTCAAAAAATCGTGTTATTTTCCTCTCCCGCCGGATAACTTTTTCATGTACACACCAATTTTTATTATTTTTCGTACATAGGTTTTTCAAACATATTTGTAAATACTAGCGGAAGTGATTTTTCAAATTTGTTAACATTTTTCATGTTATAATTACTTTCATAACATTAAGATTGAAACTCTTGTAACTTGAATAAAATTTGTTGCTGTACGATTATTTTAACACGATAATGAAGATTGAGGTGATTCTATTCAGTGGCCCAAAAACTGGATTAATTCCGAAAGTAGTTTATTTTATAAAAATTATTTTGTAAAACTCTATCGTCATAAAAATTGAATGATAAAATTGGTTTTTATTCATTTTAATTCTAAAAAGCTTTCCGAGATGGCAAATTTATCTTATGTGTTTCTAAAAATGAGTATCTATCCTGCACGTATGTACATAATAAAGGCTTAAACACAATTCCGACGACAGACGACAGCGAAAATTTTGTTGCGAAACAGGCAGTCAAAAAATTGGGAACACGATTGCAACGACAGGCGGTGAGCGACGATTAAGAAAGAAGAAGATATTGAAATTTCATTTGTTAAATGTTTCGAGCGTTTTAAAAGGAGATTTTTATTAAGAATATTTTATATTATATTGAAAGAAATGCAGTGGACCAAAGTGTGAAAAAATCTGAAAATGCGGAAATTAACTAAATTAAACGCTTTGAAATATCCATCCAAACCACGTCTTTTTTGTCCATTTGTCTTGCCTGTCTTGTAAACTATAAATTATTTTATGGAAAGAGTTGCCCGATTCGGCCCATTTGCGAACTCCAATGCCTCCGATGCCTCCAATTTAATCCAACTTGTTTGAACCATTGTGCATTTACATTACATACACAGAAGACAAGCGATGTTATATAAAGATCCCAAAGGCTGTATGGAAAGCAATAATAAAATTACAAAAACAGTTTAATTAAATTCCGAACAATAACAAAACAATACGCTTCGGTTTGAATATGGCAAACATGTTTCCTAGAGAAAATAAAGAAGAAAAAATGTTTGCTATGTCAATACAGCATTGATAACTTACTGCTGCTAGGTCAAGATACTTACTGAGACAACTGACATCTAGATGTGCAAAACGTCATAAAAACGCGGTGCAACTAAAACGAGCTAATGGCGCTCTAATAGAAACTCTACACATTCTCTCTCTCTCTTACTGTATTATGCCACATAAATTCTTCACAATGATAGTTTTCTTTGGTGAATAAAAAGTTAAAGAGCTTTCAAAAAGTGTTCCGGGTTTATATGGAGTTTTGCATTTGCACATCTAGTTGTAAGTTGTCTCAGCTAATATACAGCGAGTACTGCTTCTGCGTGTGGCACTAAATCGGAAGCTCTGTACAAAAGCTCACGCTACTACTCCATAGCACAAATAAGAAAAATACAGATAACCAATTATTGCGGCTAACCGACAACGTCTAACCGACAAACATGTGCTTAAAGCTTTTCTCTCACAAGCCATCTACCAAACACTCATTTTTCAAGAGAGATGTAAAGATAAAATTGAAAGCAAAAATGGAGGGCTGTGAGAGAGTTAAGAAACAATCAAGTTTAAACAGCGATCGTACGTACGGTACACTGTTGCAAGGAGAAACATGTAACCATTGAGGCGCTGTATCGTAAGCGTTGCCCCCGGAATAATCTCAAAGAGACATGTTTCTCGCATAGAATCTCTCGCAAAAGCTTCAAAGCTCTTTTTCGAAACAATGTGCTTTCTATTTCAGTTGTTGACTGAACGACACTGATCCCCACAAGCTCTGGACATCTGGGTTTATCTGTGTACATAGTTAAATGGAAGCTCGGAATCGAGAGCTTTATTTACTTCCATTCAGCCTTAAGAAAAGTTCTACTTTGCTAACCCCTATACAAAATCTATTGTCTTAAGAAACTTTCATAAACAAATTTATTGCATCAATCATAATCGCTTACCTCACTCATATTGCCAAAATATTAAAATGCATATGTATTTAATAAAAAATGTTTATTGACCGCTTTGTAAACCAAAAATATAAAATCGTTTTTTTTTTCGTCCAAAGAGTGCTAAAGTGAAATGTCACACAGTTATAGGTTGTTATAGTTACTTGAGAGAATAACTTCGTTTTTTATGTTTATCACGGTGTGACCTCGTAATGGTGACCAGTGATAATCATGTTACCTTTAATACTTTCGCTCTGAAACACTAAGTGGACCTTAATGAATGAATTGTAGGATGTCGCGTGGAGCATGGGTATTCAAATCAGAATTCTCTTTATTATATCGTTTGTTCTTTTGCAGAGATATTGCATGAGAGATGTATACTGTTTAGGTATATTCTACACATGGGATAAGTAGACATACAAAGAATAGCGGCAATCTGTTAATACAATTTTACAGTTCTCGTTAACCTGGTTAGAATCTTATAGGGAACACGAATAATATTTGGTTATTATTTCTAAGAAGTCTAATCCAAATTAAACGACTAACTAAATGAATAAATATATTATAGCTGTGTTCTTTTGTGTACCTTGTTCTCGAACTCCCATATACTGGAGAGAACAAATTGTTCTGTCGATTGAAGTCAACTATTTGTACTGTTCGCTTCAATTATAAATCTTCTATGAAAATGTATGACGTGTTCTTTTGTGTATCTTTTGCTCTGTCCGGTTCTTCGGACACAAAAGAGCACAGCTTATGTAAATAAAGAAAGAAAGCTCCCAATCCGAGGTATCAACCAGAGTAATAAAACAAAACGAAAACTGCAGAGCCGACGAAATGACCTGCGTGGATTGGGATTGTTCGATCACGAGGTAATCCACATGAATCACATGGCAGCAAGTACAAAAAAGAATAATCTAAAAATTAAAGCCATAACAAAATTTTAATAATGAAAACCCATTTTTCACGAGTTAGGATTAAAAGTTTATAATTGTAAATTGTAAATAAAGAAGAAACTCGTGTAAAAGGATTTTAAAATGGTCTAATTATTTTAGAAGTGGAATCTAAAGTGGTTTCTTTTTTATTTGTGCCTTCTCGCTTTTGTTCTCTACATAAAGCTTTCAGACTTAATAGTGAAAGCCAAGACCTTCCTTAGATTCTTGGGTTACAAGTTCACCTTTAGGTATAATTATAAATCCCCATATTATATGTATAAGCCGACAGTGGTCAAACATTTCACATTCTTTTAACGATCAGCCAGATAGTCATACTCACTAAGTGCAAGGTGAGTAAGTGAGACGAAAAATGACAAAATGAACAATCGTATTGAAAACGAGAACACAAACGGGCAATTTTATATTCAAATACAAGAGGCCGATGACGATCTTCAGCAAAATGATCATTCCTGGTTCAGAGTTTGATCTGAACAGTCTTTCTATCCTCAGAGTTTTAACTGAGATTTCGTCATGCTTTATACAGAAATTTAATTCTTTCTTACTCCTGCTAATTCTACTTTGGCATCCAATCTACGGAACTGCAATTATGTCTGTAGAAATTCAACTTAGGGTGCCTTATCAAAGTTACTGAAGTTTAATTCTGTTGTCTTCTCTGTATCTTCTAGAGAAATGTTAACTAACTTAAAACTACAATTTACTACTGCGTAATTACAGTGCTACACTACAAATGACTTACTATTCAATTTGTACTTAAGTGTTAAATTTAATGTTCTTTTGAAAGTGGAATAAATTTTAAAGTAGATCTATAGGAATATCCAATACATTGGCTTATGAATTAGTCAAAAAGGACTCTGAAACGCGATGGATCCTCATCACTAGCTTCTACATATGATGGTCCCAATCGAAGCTATAAGAGAAGACATCAAACGCGTCAATCGAAAGATAATCGTCCTATGGATCAACAGAGAAACATGTCATATTTCGAGGCATTCATGGCCTGCATATGACAGGATGAAGACAAAAGAACTCTGTAATAGAAGTAGAACTGATATCAATAATATAGACCATGCCGGTAGACTTGGAATAGCGACGAACGATTTCTGCAGGAACTGTAAGGACTCTCACGTTCTTTGCAAGTGCCCCGCTCTGATGAATAAAAGAAGTTGGCTACTTAATAGCTACTTCTTTTCAAATCTGAAGGACCTGCAAAATAAAAAGTTCAACTGTATTCTGAAATTCGTTGCGGAAACGGAATACAACTAGGGTGGGTTCAAACAAGGTTATCCCATGTAGTCGAGGTCACAAAAGATCGGCTATATGGAGTCCCCGCTATCAGCTAAAACAGGATAGGTCAGACATCACATAAGTGAGATGTCATCGGAAAGGAATCTGTCTGTGACATAGACGACTAAAC
Organism: Dioctria linearis; assembly: GCA_963930735.1. Lineage (NCBI taxonomy): Eukaryota > Metazoa > Arthropoda > Insecta > Diptera > Asilidae > Dioctria > Dioctria linearis. Next base: position 212,150,973 of record OZ005743.1, read on the forward strand.
GACGTCGCACATCAAGGTCAATTTGAAGGCTCCAACAACAGATACTTCGGGCTTCAAAGATCTATTAAACAGTAGACACTTCCGGTTGTACAGGTCAAGATCACGTTCAAATTGTAGCCTCTAAAATCAGTTTCGCAGGTCAGGTCGTAGCCTCAGACAATTTCGATTTCAAATGGCCAAAGTGACGGTAAAAGTCAAGGGTGAAATTGTAGCCTCCGAAACCACGTCTAAGGGCCGTCTATCACGATGGTCCGAATACCTACTAATTTACTAGAGAAATTGTATCTTTGATTTTAATTTGAACGTTATGGAAAGCCTAAGTCTAATTATTTCTACTTATCACATATTCGATCAAATATGCGAATTTTTATTGCTGTCGTTAATATAAATAACACCTCGAATCATAGAAGACACTTATAACAAAATTTACTCAAAAAGACTTAATTTATTATTGTTACTTTTCTTATTATTTGCACTATTTGCAGAAATAACCGATTTAGGTCTTTCTTTAATCATCATAGTAGGATAGGTAACTTTAAAATTTCTTGCAGTGACATCTGAAATTTGGTAGCAGAACTATAATTTGCCATACATATTTTGAATTTTCATCTGCCAAATGAAAAGTGTAGAGATTTCATTTTATTCTGTAAAGCTACTAGGCTTCGAGTTCGGGCAAAGAAATATTTAACGCGGTGTCCAAATATTTCACATTAAAATCGCTAGTAAAATTTTGACGTCTGTTAGTTTTAAGAAAACAAAATCACATTTTTTTCACGGACCAAACCACAAGCCTGCAAGATGTAATTCCGTACATTTCCCCTTTATTGCAGACGGTTTTAAAATTTGAAAATTGATTCCCGCATTATATTCTAGAGACCTGGGAACAACCAGAGAAGTGAAGAAAAAAACCAAATCATACATTCGGCTGGAAAAAGAAATGCTGCTCATGTTCTATAGATAGACCAAAAAAATTCAAATTTCAAAAAGCAAAATTAAAATATGTCTACTTTCTGATTGATATAATGCGCCACTCCAGAGTGACTTCTGCTAAGCCTTCCTTAACGCACCTTCTTCTCAAGCATATCCCTGTGTACGTTCGATTGCATTCCTAGTGGAGCTGTATATTTTGATATTAATAATTGTGGATATTAAATCAGTTTCGTTTTATTTAACCTTATCAAATAAAAACAATATTTATTACAAAAATGCTAACATGGTTCCAAAACATTTCAAGATTTTTTAACAATTTTCCGTTTGCGTTTCCCTATACTACTGGAGATAATCCAGCGGAAAGAAAAATTTAGTAAAACGTCTATTAGGAATCTTCCAATTTTCAAATTGTAAATCCATAAAGAAGCATGACTTAGATAGGTCAGCAGTTTAGCGAACCAGCTCAGTTTATTAAACTTTGAGTCATTTAAGCAACTAAACCACTCAGTTTCTGCCTGGATAAATCTAATTGTGATAAACTCAGAAGAACTCAAGTTCATTTCTTCTCTCAGATTCTTCATATATTCAGTGGTTATTACCTTGAAACGATCGTTTATAACTATATCGGTGCCAATATTTTTAACGCTCTTATATTTTTTTAAATCGTAATCAATTGGATCTTTCTCAACTTCAACTATGGGAATGTCTGCAGTTAGTAACATACATCCAATATAACCAACATCCTGAAATGCCCTTTTAAGATCGTCCAGCTCCTCTTGAGAGAAAATAGATCTGCAAATGATTTCCTGGGATTTATCAACTTTGTACTGATATCCGGGCACTTGTAACAATCGCTTAGCTTGAAAGAACTGTGACTCGAAATTAATCAATGGCCCGGCAATTTTTATACCATTCAAACCGTTTATTAACGCCCAAGTCATCTGCATAAATTCTGTTGTTTCCATTTGGATGACTGGGAGAAGAATGTAACGCAGAATTATTTTGCAGACCTCACAGAGAGCATCCAGTGGCAGTAGGCACATGTTAAATCGATCCTCTACTCCAAGCATATACGAGATGACAGCCCAAAAATGAATAAATCCCTCCTGATTTTCACGACACTTGTCATTTATTTCAAGGATATGTGATCGGACAAGTGGAAATCTTAAAGAAAAAAGAAAAATATTATTTAGAAAATTCCCATGTTTTTTGATTGTTTATAAAACATAACCATAGACAAAACCAAAATTCTTACCCCATAAATCCAAATGCTGTTGTAGTTATTTCAGTCTGGTTTATGTGTCCGAAACCTTTGTCTTTTGCAGAGCGAGATGCATGATAATGCATCTTTCGAACTTTCTTCAGCAATTCAAGGGATCTGTAAATGAAATTGTCTTAATAACACCGAGATAAAGCCAAGATGATACCTAAGCTCGTTATACCAAAATATAAATATGATACGAGACAAATCTAAGCTTAATTCTCATGAATGAATTACCAACAAAATCTTAAATTGAGAACTTCTCTTAATGAAATTCTTTACTTACTCAGAGCCTGGCTCCAAATCTGATTTGTACCAAATCAGAGTGAACGCCAGCGTAGCTAAATAACGTTTACAAGCACCTTCCTCTGAACTAGACCTTCTAGTACATATCAAAGTCTTTAGAGCTTTCGGGACACGGATAAAGCTGAAAGCTCCACTTAAGTTGGAACATACTATTCCATATTGGTTGTTATGAAAGTATTTCTGACCCCTCGAGAAAAGAAACTATATTTTAGCACAATTTATTGCCTTTCTTTCAAGGATAGTTACCGTCGAAATTTTTCTCGGTCATACCAAGATGGTAATTCATAGCCCGTAGACGACAAATTACATGGTGCACGCAGTCCTTCCACTAAATGACACGTGACGAACTCCTTGGCAACTGAAAGGATGATAAGATTTTTAATTTTTATCATGATTTAGTAAAAAATTATTTCTAATCCAACTACCTCCTACTGCGAAAATAAACTCATTTATGGGAACAGTACCTCGGGACATTGCGGATGCTTTTGGGAACTTAATTCACGTAGAACTACTGGGAATATAAGACAACTCATTACCATTACATTATCAACCCTGGAAGATTATGCCATTCAGACGTAATGCCTTGTAATATTAAAAACATGTGCAGTGATCTTCCCTCGATTTACGCAAGGATAGGTTCCTGGAATATCTCGTGTAAACCAAAAACTCGAAAATCGCGAGGAGAACATACACAAGCTTTACGAAAAATATTTTGGGGTCGTAAATTGATCATCATAAATGCAGGAAATTTTCTATTAAACCATTTTGAATAATGAAATATTATATGTTCACATTAAATAACAAAAACAGTTCAACAGTTAGAGAATATAATATTAAAAAGTATGTAAAACAAGTACAACAGAAAAACAGGATTTGCTAATATCCGGATATCCGGATACCCGGATCTGCGAAATATCCGATTCCTGACATCCGGACTATCCGGATCCGGACTAAGCAAAAAAACTTCAAAATTGTGTTGTTTCATGAGAAAATGAGAATATCATGAAATATAGTTCGGATCCGGATCCGGCTAGTTAGGATCCGAATACTAGGATCCGGGTTATCCGGATACCCGGATTTGAGGAATCGGATCCTAATTATCTCGGATAATCCGGATAGTAAATTATCCGGATACTTTCAGCTCTAAGTTGAAGGTTTCTTGAAGCTTTGAATCAAAATATTTTTAGACTGCTGTCAAAAGGGAAAATTCAATGAAACATTTTCCTTCCTTGGAGATCCAAGTTCAAATGAAAAAATAAATTACGAAACAGGTTTTGAAAAATTAAAAAATATAAAAATTTTTGAATGGGTTGGGAAATCTGTTGGAAATAACGGCCGAAAATTTCAAATAGGGATTATTGAATTGAATCGTATTTTGTTTTTTTTTTGTATTAAAATTATAAGGGTTTTCATATTTCCGTTTTTTTCACAGTTCGAGGACTGAAAATTCATATGGGATGCAACAGGTGCTTTGGTGGTCACACTTAGTAAAGGGAGAGTTTGTATAAGTCCACCTCTTTCTCCAAATCTGACAGAGGGAATGTAACAAAAGATAAGGTACGCATAACATCTTCTACTTATGGCTTGTTATAGTGATGTTAGATTCATGTATATATAAAAATCTAACCTTGAAAGTCCATTAACATTTCACAAAATTATATGAAAAAGTTCAACGTGGAAAAGGGGAAAGTCAATGAAATATTAAGTATTATTAAAAATAAATCTTATAATTACATATTTCAACACGAATGGATAAAAAGCCCAGAATCGAACTGGGCCACTAGCCCAAGGGCCCAGGGGTCATAGGGACCGGTGGTTCAGAACGTTACACCTGCGGTGGGAGGATAGCTATGAGTTAAAAATACTTACTCAGAAAAATCAAATCAAATTTGATTTGATTACTCAGAAATGTCCCACAACTTTATAAACCCTGTCAGGACACGGAGCCAAGGTAGCTTGTGGGTGTTGCCAAGATAACATTATACTATATGACGAATTTGCCATTCACGTAGATTAGGCTTTATTTTTATCCTTTTTATTTCGAAAAACATAAGGAAAAAATGTTTTTTATCAAAAGGGTTCAACAAGGCTTTCAAAGCTTTGCTACACTATGCGTACTTTTAAAAAAAAATCGAAATATTAAATAAAAACTGTTTTTATAGTCTGAATTTTTCCCTATTTGGTGAAGTAGTGGCATTGTTTTTGTTACTATATATTAGGCCATATGAGTAAGTGAGAGCGATTGAATTTCTAAGCGGTTACATTACAAAACATTTGCGAAAACAAAAAGTAGGAGACAAGGGTCTAAGAGTTCACTTCTTTCCTCATTTCATTAACACGTATAAATTTGCACCCCAATCTATAAAATTCGCAAAATTCGCTTATTTTTTTTTTTTTTTTTTATATTATTAAGCCATGCTCAGGGGATATCCTTTGATGGAAAGCACAATATGGCAGGAAGGAGATAGGGCAAGGATTAGAGGATATGAGGAGAGTGGCGGAGGTGCGAATGTATGTCGCCCTTAAACTTCCGCAGATTGTATGCCGGAGGAAAAACAGAAGATGGTAAACTGTTCCACATTCGCAATGTTCGGGATAAAAAAGCATCACGGAATTTTACTGTACGGCCGAAAGTAATTTGAAGGGTTAAAGGATGTGCGCGATTTGCAGTGCGAGTATTGCGTGCAGGAATCATTCTGCAAGGAATTTGACTAGATATTTCATCAGAACATTGACCATGCATATAGCGATAAAGAAGCGAAAGGTATCCAACATTGCGGCGGTGCTCGAGTGAGTCGATATGACAAGTTATTGCCAAATCGCCAATGATCTTGATGGCTCCGTTTTGGATAATATCCAATGAAGCCAAGGCTGTGCGACCAGCCCGGCCCACATATGGGAAGTTGTATTCCATTCTAGGTCTAATGAAGGACTTGTAGAGGAGCGCTAGACTTGACGGGCTGATATATTTCTTAGACCTTTTCAGAAATCCAAGACATTTCGATGCTTCTTTGGCAACAGAGAAGATGTGATCTGTCTAGTTTAACTTACTGGAAATATTAGTGCCAAGAATGCTTAGTGAAGGTAAATCAGAAATTAATGCTCCATCAAAAGAAACGGGTGTGGTTAAGTTATGATCTTGTTTTAATGAGATGAAACAGCTTTTGGTCTTCGTAGCATTGAATTCGACGCGATTTGTTTTGCCCCAAGCGAGGATATTGTTAAGATCGTTATTCAATGATCTAATCATGCAATCTCGTTTAACACATCCAGCATTCCCCCTGGAGTCCGCAAGAGTGTCAAAGGAGTAAGCGAAATCAAGAGTACTGTCATCTGCGAAACTATGGGAAAGCAGATAATTAATGAAATTTAAAAAGAGAGTTGGAGAGATAACAGAGCCTTGAGTCACGCCGGCATTTATGGGATGCGGTTCAGATGTAACGCCATCTAATACAACACGTATTTGGCTACTAGGTAGGAAACTTTCAATCCATAATAGAAGAGGAGGGGAGAGACCAAGTGCTTTAAGTTTGGCTAAAAGGGTTGGATGCCAGACTATATCAAAGGCCTTCGAAATATCTAGGGCAACGATTTTAGACTCACCAAAATTGTGAAGACTACGGATCCAACGTTCCGTAAGAAAGGTCAGCAAGTCTCCAGATGAGCGTCCAGCTCGGAAGCCATATTGGCGATCATTGATGAGATGGTTAGTTTCTAGATACTTCATTAATTTTGAGTTAATGATAGATTCAAAAACCTTTGAAAGAATCGTAGTGATCGGAATTGATCGATAATTTGAGGGATCACTACCCTCTCCTTTCTTGGGAATAGGCTGAACGTGAGCTAGTTTCCAAGCAGTTGGGAATTTTTCTGTCGAATAAGACAAGTAGAATAGTTTGCGTAGAGGTTTAGACAAGGATGAGGCACAGCTTTTAATTAACAGGGGCGAATAACCATCCGGACCTGCGGCTTGGGTGACGTTGATCCCCTTAAGGACCCTGAACACATCCCTCGTACGAACGTGTATTGGCTCTTGTACACATTCACGCGAGCGATGCAAAAAAAACAAGAGTTTGTGAAGTGGGTGGAAGACAAGAATTTGAAGCGAATCTAGCAGCTAAAATATTAGCTTTATCCAGGTTGTCAACAATCACTTCACCATTATTAAATAGTGAAGGTATAGAGGAACTGGTGAAATTGTTCCTGATGGTTTTGACTAGGGCCCAGAAACCTTTGCTACCTTTGCGGCTTGCCAAGATTCTTTGTCTAATATTCTGGTCAAAAAAATATTTTTCTCTCTGGATAATGGAGATGGATTTGTTCCGTGCAGTCTTGTAGACTTGTTTCAGTTCCGGACATGGATGCAATTGACAGGCGCGAAAAGCAGACACTTTCGCTTTTATAGCTTAGTTGCACTTATTGTTAAACCAGGAGCGATCAGGCTGTTGTTGAGATCCTGTCATTTCTTTTCCGATGTACAAAATAGCTACTTTCGAAAATCTTTCTTGCCCGATTGTAGATCGGAGGCAGTTTTTTATTAACTTCAATTTGCTGAAACTTCGTTCATATGAAGCTATCCTCATTGGCAATGTCAGAAAAACTCGGAGCACGATTCCAACATTTAGATAGTATTCTTGGAGGCTATAGTCGTGAATTGATCGAAACAAATGCAAAAGCGGCTTTTCTTAGACTATCGGCATCCATTTCGCTAAGAAGATCACCAGAATGGTATCCAAAATCTGCGAAATTTTGTTCCAACATTTCGTACCACAACGTCAATTAGAATAAAAGTATATAAATCGATTCGAAAATTGGAGTACGAAGCTTTTTTTTCGTTAACATATTGAGGTCATCATCATGTTATTCAAAACGTTCAAGTCGCTACATTTTTTCTCGATCTTGTTCTTTAAACGTTTGCTGCTATACCCAGATCTTCAGTAAATTTTGTAGCACCGGCAAAAATGTCAAAAAATTTATTTGAATAAACAGATATATCTGACTCAAAATTAAATTAATTAATTTAAAATTATTGGTCTCTCGGATACTTTTTCCATAGAGAAATCCTGTTTTAGTATTAATTTTAAGCATTCACCCTTAAAACTGCTTTTATACATATTTTTTGCATACATGTTTCCTTTATTTATATAAATTTCCTCGTCACTCTAATCTATTGCCAATTCTAAAAAAAAAAAACCAATTTCATCTATTATTAGCCGGTTTGGAAACCCAGTCTAGCCCTAAAAAGCCTACGAATTTTGGGGTGAGAAACAAGTTTTTTTCTTTCTCAGCTCGAGATTATGTAGTACCGCCTCTGTAGGCAACTTCTGCTTTATGTTCATATTTTTTGTGTGTCTTTTTTTTTATATCTTTTTTCAATATTAGATGCATATCCATAAAGAAGCAGTGATCTATGTAATGAACCTGACTTACTTTGTTCAGCCTTAGTCAGCTCGATTCCTTCGCTCATTTTCCTCGTTTTTTTAATACTGGAACTCAAAGATAATCTGAAAAGATAAATAATACTTGAGTAGTTTCCGTTTACCAATCTTTACTTCATATGTAACTAACAAATAGGTAGTATTAGTTCTGCTTTGTATCTGCTCATGCGACTATGTATTTTAAAGTTTAAATTTTAGATAATTTTCGGGAGCTTCTGAGTATAATGTCTTGTGATCTTTCCTCTTCTAAATACAATGTTGAATGCTTTTGGGAAAAAGCGTTGCCTATATATAAAAGTTTCAAATGTCTGCATAGAGATGAATGGAGGAGTTCATAACAATAGAGGGAAGATCACTGATATACAGACTAAACAAAAAAGGCCGGAGAATTGAGCCTTGGGGTACACTACAACTTATGTCTAAGAATGTGGATAAGATGTGAAAAGATTAATAGCTGTCGTGAAAAAACTTAAATATATTTGGAGCTTTAATAACAGACGGCTATGGTTGACTGAATCAAAGGCTTTACTGAAATCATGCAAAACCATGACAGATAACTCATCAGAGTCCAGAGACTCGTTGATATCTGAGCAAACCTTTAACAGAGCGGTCTCACAGCTGTGCCGTCGCCGAAAACCCGACTGCCATGGAGATAAGAGATTGTTTTGTTCGACAAATCCATTTGCTTGGTTATATATACCCCTCTCAAAGACTTTACTAAAGAAGCACAGAAGACTGATTGGTCGGTAGTCGTTAACACCGTTAGGATTACGTTGTTTAGGAATGGGGACAATTAGGGCTTTCTTCCACGAAGTGGAAAACTGGGAAACCAATATGAGCTATGAAGGGTGCAATTATTTTGATAAACCTAGGGGGCAACATACCGTTACCAACAGGTGTAGATTTGACCTTGTATAATGCCGCTAAAACCTCGGAACTATCGACGTTACGAAATGCGAAACCCTCATACTGATGACTGTGATTTCAGTTGGCCCACTCGGAAAACACCCGGTTGTATTAGTTAAAAGGAAAAGTTGGTTTAAACTTTCAGGATCAATATCACATTTATTTGAGGCCTTGCCAGCAACACCTATTTTCCGGATGTTATACCATAACTTTTTAGTTAGTAGATCTGGATTTAACTTAACTTTGAAAATGCGTTTTTTGACTTACGAAGTTTCAAAGTTGTCAAATTACGAATTCTTTTATAACGAGTATGAATGACAGAATCACGCGTTTTTTTATAAAGACTGAAAAGGTGAACGTAGTTGAACTATTTTCTTACGACGCAGAGGGACGTGCAGTTGATAGAGATGTAAAAGTAAATTACGAAACACATCAACCTTGTCATCAGCAGAGTTCAGTGAGAATACTTCCGTCCATGGCCAATGCATACAATCATCACAAAGAAGCTCATAATCAATGTTATTGTAATCACGATATAGGAAGGATTCTGAATTCGTAATGGGGCCTAGTCTTAAGTCATACGACAAAAAGAGAAAGTCGTGATCAAATTTGTTCGGAGGGGATAGTTGGTTATGAAATAACACCTTTTCACTATTAGTTGTGACAAAATAGTCCAATTGGGAAGGGTTGTTTGTATTAAAGAACGTTGGTAAACTATTCACAACCTTTAAGTCAACTGTAAGTAACTGGTAATTCAGGGTACGTGCATTGCTCTGTCCACTCAGACCATCCACATTAAAATCACCTCCCACAATAATGTCAGTATGTCTTTGAGAAAGACAGGACATTCTATCCAGAAACGCTTCTGCGACAGTATCATTAAAACAACTGGGAGGATAATACACAGCGACCAGAAGACACCTATCAACACAGGAGTCAACTTCCACACACAAGAATTCGGAAACTTGACCCGGAGAAGACCCGCCAACAACAGTCGCTTTAAGAGATTTGTGAATATATATCGCAACACCTCCACCAATACGTTCTGAGCGATCTTTCTGAAAATCGTATAACTCGGAATTGAGACGAATTTGGAATGCAAATGAGGTTTCAGCCAGGTTGCGCTAACTAGAAGTGCGTGAATATTAGAGAATTCGAACATGTCTTTCAAGAAATCTACTTTATTTTTCAAACTGCGGGAAGTGAAATAACAAATCTGCAACCCACCTGATTGTCTCGAGAATATGATAAGCATAGTTTTAACTCTGTCCAAAGGAGTTATAATGTCAGCCATCCCAAAGATACCACAAGCTCCAGAAGACTGCAATCAAGAAAATCATCAAAATTATTGGATCAAAGCACATCACAGTCACAACACATAGCATGAGAAAAATAAAATAAGGGATAGAAAAAAAAACAGCAACAGGTTGAACTTAACAACAATAATATTTATATTAAGAATGACGTAAGATGGAAAAGGAAAAAAAATTATTAAATTCAAAAATTTGGAAACAATAAACTAGTATTCAAAACACTGCAGGCATAGCTTAAACGCCGTCATTTAAAACGAAATACTATGAAACTGTAGACAGCTGAGATAAAAACAAGATTTGCAGACAATGAAGATCGCTATTTTGTGTCTGGATGTCTTGATGAGTTGGACAAAGTTTAAATTGTTCAACATTTAAATATATAATAGTTGTGAGAAAATTAATGAGAAAAAAAACAAATCTATAATTAAAATTATTTTTGAGGTATTAAAATTCCTTCCAAAGAAGAGGTTGCGATTGGTGAAAAGGTACTTGAATGAGTTGAATGGTCGGGGAGATCAGAGCGAAAAAATATTAGAAAATCTATACCGACAAAGGGAATTCTTCAGAGATACATATGAACTACTTGCATCAGTCACAACACTTATGGCCGGTTTTACAATTCAGGCTTAAGCCAGGGATTAGCTAAGCCACGTGTGTAGCTTAAGCACAGAACTTAAGCCTACTCGGTTTCACAGTACTCAGTAAGAAGAGGCTTAGTTAAACCGCAGAAGAAAAACTTTAAATTGTCAGCACTGCGGTAATTGTGAATTTTTAAAGGAAAATTTCTATTGTGAATCCCGATGACGAAGAAGACATCAAAATAAAATATTGTTATCGCTCGTTTGTATAAACTGTGTCCAGTTTTTACCAGTCAGTTGAGCTTTTTATCTGCGAGTGTATCAGATCCAAAATCATCATAACCGAATGTTTCGACAGTTGGAACCGAGAATAAAAATCAATGTCATCCCATTTCTCGAAATGTTGCGGGCACCTTCTTTAAATTCTTTCACGGGTCACAATTTGCGATATTATATTATACATTTCTTCGTCGCTTATATCATCTGCATCAGATAAATAACTAATTCTTTTCTTAAACTGATTGGTTTCTTCCTAAAACGTCAAGTCAGTACTCCAAAACTGCTAACTAAATAACAATTTTTCGCTTTTAAATCGTTTAATAACCAAAATTAAAAAAATTAAGCAAAATATGTATTTAGCAATAATCTTCATATGTATTTCACAGCAACATCTGAGGCTTATGCCCTCGAGATGACTGGCTTAAGTTAAGCTTGCCTTAAGCCAGTGATCTCACTTAAGCCTTAACTGTGAAACAGAAATATTTATTAAGCCTTGACTGTGAAACCGGACATTATTGCTATCAATGAGCCTGAAAGAATGTCACGAGATTATGGCAGGTTTGGTGTTTGTTGCATATAAACGGAAAAGAACAGACAAAATAGATATTGACGAAATGCTTTGAAAAATCCACGATGTAAATAGAAGACTCCAATAATATTGAATATTTTTAACATGTTGTGTTTCTTGTTTGGCCCATTTATTTCCTCTTATTGTAGGTACCTATTTTAGTTCATCTATAAAAAATATGATAAAATGAGGATTCTAGAAAGTTATTTTTTCAAAAATTGCGCCCTACTTCAAATTTCTGACGTTAATTTGGTTCTAGCTACTGGCCTGCTTTCATGCTGGCCGCTCCACTGGAGATTTACTAACATTCCTTACCGCACGAGCGGTGTAATCAATATAACCATAATTTTGGTAAATGTCAAATCATCGCATTACATATCTCGACGGCCTTCGATAGAGTCTGGCATCCTGATCCTTTAGCCAAACTTCAGGCTTTAGGTTTATACCATCCTTTCTTAAAAAGTTATATTGGACAGAGTTACTTCTGAATATTTTATAATCCATGCCGGTGTACCGCAAGGTTTCGTGCTCTCTCCTAATCTTTTCCGCATCATCATTAATTAATCTGTTAGCTCTCACCGTCCATCCGTCTGGCTGTCTGCTGTTTGTACGCAGATAACTCGAGAACGCGTATACTGAGAGAGCTGAAATTTTGTACACGGACTTTACAAAAAAAAAAGTAAAATTAGGTTCGAAAGTGAGACAAATCAGATAACCCCTTCGTTTCCAGTATATATTTGGAAAAAACCTGAGATTATGTATAGAGAGCTGAAATTTGGTACATGGTATTTTCATTGTAATAGCAATTTTCAAAAATGGACTGAATCGGGAAGCATTATATTATTATTATTGCATTATAAAACTTAAGGTTTTTTACGTATAGCGTGAAAACGATCAGTCTTAGACTATTTATTGTACAAAAAACTTCTTCAAAATACGAAATCCTATAAAATTGGTTATAATAATTTTTTTTGGCCGACGAACTACTGTTCTAGAAATATATGCGAAAAACCACTTCAAAAATCAAACCTGCATAGATGGGTGACCATACGAAATTTTATACGGGCATTCGTCTAGGCTAGGGTATCATAAGAATAGGTCTTTTAGACCAATTCTGGATTTTTTACTTATTTAAATGATTTATCCTTACTTTTGGTCAACTGCGCAATTCTTTGCCATACGAACGGCGCGATTTTCTGCCATAGGCAAAGGTGGCCCATAATGGCATGTCATTAACATTTTGGCTTGTTTATCTTAACCCGTTACATTGGATTTCATGCTTTGAAGAAAATTAGATATTAAATCAAAGCCAAGACCAATTTTCATAAAACGACATATTACTCTGTTATTTTAGGCCAACCATAACAATTTGAATAAAACGCTATGGTTCCTCAAAAGAAATTTAATTTATTTGTCAAAATTAACAAAATGTATCTTTTCTTTCATATTGCCCAAAACGTGCCATTTGACATAAAGGGCCAAGAGCAAGATATTGTAATAATAATATGTGCTAGTGCTAGTGTGATTCTAACCCTACTTTTCTGTGTACAACGTGCTTCTGTTGCATCACCTTACTAAATTAATTTTTCGGTGTCGGTATTTAAATATTAAATCTCCTTAATTATGGACTGCTGTGGTTTTTGTCGCGCCGAATTCGATGGGTCTTCCAAGTTTATTGCTTGCGATGGTGTCTGTGGAAAAGCGTTCCACACCTCCTGCGTTAAGCTCGAGAAGGCTGCGTTAAATCTTTTAAAAAAGTCGCGTAATTTACTGTGGGTCTGCGATTCATGTGGGCGAGCCCCAGATCACACTTTATTTGACACGCTCGCGTTGTACCGGGGGGACCTGGACAACCTTAGGAGCATGGTGGTTGGCCTATCGGACAAGGTCAACCTTAATGCCCAGTCAATTGAGCAAAAAAGGGTTGACTGCTCAATTTCAACTGTCGTTGACTGCCCTCAACAACCTAATTCTGTTTCAAAAAAAATAAAAAATAAAAAATCTAAAACACAGGTGATTTTGTCGGGTGATAGATTCAGCCCGCAAAATACGTCAATCCCTGTTAGGCAGGCTCCTTCTTCGGCAGGTGTGGCCGTATCTAGCGGAGGGAGTCAATGCGCAAATATTACCACTCTAGCTCTTGTTTCGGAATCCGCAGTACCGAATAATAATATTATTACTTCCGTGTCCACATTAGGGAATGGTAATGGCACCTCCTTGAGGACAGTACCAAAACCTTCGAGTGTTTTCGTTACTCGGTTCTCTCCTGAAACGTTGTGTGATGACATATTGACGTATCTTAAATCCAAAAACATTGCAACAGAGAGTATTTCTTGTCGTAAAATTAGTAAATCCTCGAAACCGGTTGCATCCTTTGTCTTAACTGTTTCAGCAGATATGCAGGAAAAGTTATTAGATCCCTTATTCTGGCCCTCCGGCGCTTTCACTAAATTATTTGTACCTTCCGTGCGCCAACCTAGAAATACAGTTAATATAAGCAATGTTATTCCAAAAAACTGAAGTCGCTTTCCCTTTACTATCAAAATGTAAGGGGGATTCGGACAAAAGCTGCACATATCTTCAAATCCTCTGTTGCAACTTGTTTTGATATCGTTGCTTTCACTGAAACTTGGCTGCATCACGGCTTTCGTGATGCCGAAATTTTAGACAATTCTTACCAGATTTTTAGGAAAGATAGACACACGGATTCTGCAGCCAAATTGAGGTTCCAAGTTTTTCTAACACTCTTGACACTGAACTTATAGTTCTTAAGCTATCTCTTTTAAAACACGACTTATACATACTATGTTGCTATATTCCTCCAGACTCCATAACCATTGTTGATGACAAAGGTCAGAATATTTACGACCTACTCACTTCAACATCTAATTTAATTCACGGCAAGATGCAACCTCTTGACGAACTACTACTTATTGGTGATTTCAACTTACCTAATATACAATGGGTACTAAATGAAGATGACGATGACTATCTTCCTCTTAATAACTTGTCAACAAAGGAAGCACTATTCCTGGACACTATGTCATCTCTTGGTCTCAGCCAAATCAGTAATGTAAAGAATGACATGGGGAGGCAGTTGGACCTGGTTTTCTCTACTGACGCGGGTAACATATTAGTTGAATCTAGCCCCGTTATAATGTCTACTCTTGACAAATATCACCCCCCTCTACTAATTTCATATTGCTTTGAAACCGAAAACATTACTAATTGTGACGAAACACAATACTTTTTCAATTTTAGAAAGGCTAACTTTTCGGAACTTTCCAGTAGACTTACCTCTATTGATTTCAACACATTACTGTCTAGCAATAGTGTTGACGAAGACGTCTCTAAATTTTACATAATTCTTTTCGATTTATTTTCCTCTCACGTTCCCCGCGAGCGACAGCGGTCCTCTAAAACATCTCCGCCATGGTTCAATAAAGAACTAAAACATCTCAAAAATAAAAAGAATAAATTGTGGAAAAGTTATATGAGTGACAAAGGCATTATAAGTCACAATAATTTCCTCACATCCTATAATGACTTCAAAGAACTTTCCTCTACACTTTATGATGAATATATTCAAAGCATGCGTGCGAAATTATTTCGTGACCCACGTATCTTTTTTAAGTTCATTAATATGAAGAAAAAAACGGACAACTACCCCAATACCATGAGGTACAAAGATTCTGCTAGTGATGATTCATCCGAAATTTGCAATATGTTTGCTTCTAATTTTGACAATGCATTTTCTTCGTCCAATTCCCTTCCTCGAAATGACAACTTCAGTCAAATGAACGATTCTCATAACGTTTCATTCACTACACCTACAATTGCGAGAGAGGATATACTCGATCATATTAATGGGCTTCCAAATGACTTCACGACGGGTCCTGATGGGATCCCTCCAGCTTTCTTTAAGTCATGCTGCCTTGCCCTTGCATCTCCGCTGAGAATTATTTTCCAAAAATCGCTCAATAGCGGTTGTTTCCCACAGCTATGGAAAAATTCTTTTATCATACCTATCCACAAAAAAGGTAGTAAGAGTTAAATTTCTAATTATAGACCTATTTCAAAATTATCTTGTATGCCTAAATTATTCGAATCTATCATTTACTCTCAGTTATCAATTTCCTGCAAGAATTTGCTTTCTTTAAACCAGCATGGATTTATCTCGGGCAGGTCTACAACCACTAACTTGTTGGAATTTGTCTCGCCTACCGTTGGCGGGTTTGCAAAAGGCTATCAGACAGATTGTATTTATACTGACTTCAGTAAAGCGTTCGACAAGTTATCTCACTCCGTGATACTCTTTAAAATGGAAAAGTATGGGTTTCACCCAACATTTATAAAATGGACGGAGTCTTATTTAGATAACAGAACATATCAAATACTATTCCGTCATTCCGTCTCCAGAGTCCTGAAAGCTTCGTCCGGCGTACCTCAAGGGAGTCACTTGGGCCCGTTGTTTTTCATTCTATCTATTGACGACATTGTCTCTGTTGTGAGGCACTGCAAAGTATTGATTTATGCTGACGATATTAAACTTTTCGCTCAGATTAAATCTGTTACCGATTGTGAACTGGTACAAGGTGATCTTCACAAATTTTACGTTTGGTGCAAAAACAATAATTTGGCCCTCAATATCGACAAATGTGAGGTTATGACTTTCCACAGGAATCAGAAACCAATCACTTATGATTATGTGCTCTCGGATTCCACGATTCGCCGTCGCGAGGGTGCTGTTTGTGATTTGGGTGTTAAATGTGACCATAGATTGAATTTTATATCCCACATTAACTATATGGTATCTAAGAGTAGTTCTATGCTGGGCTTTATTAAACGTTGGTCTCGAGAGTTCTCGAATCCCACCATAACACTGCGTTTGTACACTTGCTTTGTGAGACCTCTCCTTGAATACGCTAGCCAGGTCTGGTCTCCATTTTACGGTACACACATCGAACGCATCGAGTCTGATCAGCGGAACTTCCTGCGCTTCGCTCTCAGGCATCTACCCTGGAACAATTCATTGATTCTTCCACCTTATGAGGATCGCTTGAAGCTTTTAAATATGCACTCCCTCGAAAAACGTCGCATGGTCGCTGATGTAACTTTTGTGCATCAACTTTTAAACGCGAATATTGATTCTGCCCTTCTACTTAGCAAAATCTCTTTCCGTGATAGAGCGCACAATTTGAGAAGGTTACCTCTGTTGCATGTTAACGCCGCAAGATCCAACTTTAGTATGTATGAACCCATCAATCGCATGTGCATTGTTGTTAATATTAAGGCTGAGCATTTTGTCGTTGATATTTCCAAGCATGTTTTAAAGAAACGTCTATATAATACTTAAATTTCTGTTTCCATGTCGCATTGCATGTCATCTCATTCGGTGTTTGGTCTATGTTTAGTTTAACATACTAATACTAACACCGACTAAGTGATGAATCGCATGTATTGTTGAGACGTTTATTTATTAAACGTGTCCATGCAGCGAGCTTGTGTTAAGCTGGTTCTGATAGTCATAAAAATTAATCACAGGAGCAATCAAACAAAAATCGAATATTAAATAAAAGCAACACTTAATTAAACACCACTACTTTTTCTTCTTTTCTCCACTAATTGGCTGTAAGAAAGTTCTGCCCACTACTGTTCTTGTTGTTGACTACAAAACAACTGACACCACCAATCCAATTAAATATGCGCACCTTCAATGTGATGGTATTCTTTTATAATCTGGCTTTGTGATTTTTACGAATGCTACACTATTCCTCCTTTTAATATCAATAAATGCACTACAATGGCATAGTCATGTTACATAAGACCCTCCCGCCCTCTACAGTTAACAAAACTATGATTTTGGTATTTTTCCCCCTTAAAGATCCCCCTGATTAACTAGTTTGTCATTATATTTTGTTAATTGACTGTCTACGGAGCTTTTTAGACCAATCCTTATATATGCTAACCATGTTTGGTCGCCAGTTCATATTAATCGCCGATCTCTCAAGTTTGTGGAGTTCATTCTAAATTATCATTCCTTGCTATCTTGACTGGCTGAATCTAATTTCTTCAAACAGGCATAAGAAGTGAGGCAGCTTTTCCGATTTTGATACCTTTTTGGAAGTGATCCACTCACTCTTCACCCATCATACCTTCATACAGTAAATCACTCAAGTCTAACATGCTCCTTCAGGAACTATGACTACCTCCATCTTTATACTTTCAGACTAAATTTAGTATAAGTTACCTATTAACACCTATGTCGCGTGTCTTTAACATGCATGTTAACAGAATTACTTTATATGCTTCTAAAATGAAAATAAATC
Organism: Dioctria linearis; assembly: GCA_963930735.1. Taxonomy (NCBI): domain Eukaryota; kingdom Metazoa; phylum Arthropoda; class Insecta; order Diptera; family Asilidae; genus Dioctria; species Dioctria linearis. Next base: position 212,168,881 of record OZ005743.1, read on the forward strand.
GATCTTTAAGGATAATTATATATTTTCCACTTGATCATGCACTGTTTAATTAGTCAGAGAAAAACGTAAATAAATGTTTCACTAGTGGTACAGATAGGAAATAGGTCTTAACAAATTCAAGCCGTAAATAAAAAGTCCATTAGACAACAATCACGAATGTCAATTATTCACATTGGAATGCACCTTGATTATAGTACACAAGCCGCAATGTATATAATTAGACATATCGACTTAAACAACATCTTCCGACAAAATATATTGTCTGAAACTAGTTACACTGCGTAAATTTAAAATTTTGAAAATATTTCATAACAAAAAGCCTCACCAGGAGCTCACCTTAAATTATTTTCGTGCGATTTCACAAAGTAATTTCTCACAATTCACTTTAAACGATAGAAAACTTTTGTTTAAAGAAAGCCACAATTGCTCAAGAAGAATAAACAAGACAAAAGTCGTCCCGCTCCATTCGCTTTACGATTAAGAATTTTATTTAAATAATCTTTAACTATGTAGTCACTAACTAGGAACAGGTGAAACCAAAACCGCGAGATGTTCGTGATCGACTACAGTTCAGTCTTAGAATTAACGATAGATCGATGAAAAGATAAACAGGTGAGATTCAGGTTTAGTTAGTTAAAGCACGTGCAATCAAAGAAATCTAAAAGTACGTAAGTTAACCCAGCCATAAGCAACACTAACAAATGTAATTTTTTTTATCGAATGTGAAATTTATTTATTGTTTAAATTTTAATTAATTTTTTGTGTAGCTCAACATCGCTAATATGCGTGGTAATATTTTAACATGCGTGGTAATGTTTTAATATGCTTGCAAAACAATTTTTTTTGGTAATTTTCCCAGTGATCGGATGACTACATTAATACACATAATAAGTTGCAGGATAAAAATAAAAGTAATTAGAAAATTACTATCTCAACGATTTTGAAAATTAACGTGAAAAACATGCATAAGATATGAATAAATAATTGAACTTGTCTGATAAACAAGACAAAATGTTAATAGATTTGGTTAAGACTCATGAAAATTTAGAGGAAGACGCACTGAAACGACTTTAGGGTAACAGAAAGGCAAAATATTCAATAAAAGTGCAACTATATTAATTTACTTAAATTTTATTGAATTTTTAGTGTTATCTATAACATTTGTCCTGACATCTCTCGCCAGAGGGCTACTTCTGAGCTTCTGTTCTATGGAAATTTCAAAATAAATGACAAAATTCAATGAATTTTTCATCTACTTCTTTTGTGTTGTTATTCAACATAGCAATTTACAAATACGGAGTTTTAGCACTTGTGATGCTGCAAGTGTAAGTACCTAGTTAAGAGCTTTTGACAAAGTTTCGGAAGCAGTTGACAAATTTTGCGTGATTTATCGTGTATTCTGAGGATTATTCACTCTAAATTCCTTTTTAATTAATTTTATTGACAAAATGTACGAATATATGTCTGCTGTATGCTGAGTCTGCTCTTTTGTCCTACTTTTCGGCTGAAATATTTCCACATTTCACCACAATTTTGTCGTACTTTGGTCACCATCATAGCTCACTTTGTTTGATCATTTTCATTTACGACAAAATGAACTAAAGTGAATTTACAGTAAATAAACGTGAGAATATACGACAATAAGTGAAATAATTTGTTAACTTATCCCAAGGAGTTGTGACAAAAGTTTAGAACTATTCCATGGTTTGTTTGCTGTATGATTTAAAGAATATAAATTTTCCGTACGTAATGGCATTTTATTGGCAGACCGCATCCAACCAATATACAATAAAAATAATTCATCCTCTACACTGACTTTACTTTGTGGGGAGGTCAGACATTTATATCTGAGGTAAATGGATGTCTTTTTAACATACGGAGTGAAAATAATAATAAAATAAGTAAATTCAACCAACAAAAGTACTTAAGTAATTATTATACTTTGTGCAATTTTGTACCGAACTAAATAAAGATAATGAAAATGTAAAGGTTATAGGAGAAGGGAGTACACTCTCAGGAAAACCAGTTAAAATTCCCCCCATTAAAATTAAAAATACTAATGGTAAACTGTTATACCAATTCATAGAAAATAATAAACTAAATGCAAGTCTAAATTAAATCATAAAAAAAAAATTATTTATGATTTAATTTAGAATCGTTAAAAATAAAAATTGTTAAAAATTCTTCTATTCTCTATCTTGACCGATTCTAACAAGTCTGGGTTCGATTCCCGTCAGGGAAAAATAAAAATAAATACAAAAGTCGTTCATTTAAATCGATCCACCACTAAAATCACATTCAAATCTACTTTCACTGTATTATCATTGTATTTACGTCTGTAAGATAAAAACTGTAGAAGGAGATAAAAATATACGACAATAGACAATACTAAATCGCTTTTAAAATTATACAACTGTGGCAAAAAAAAATCGCCGTCTAAGAAATTTGCTTGTATATAATTTGCGATTGAACAGAATTCAACGGTGTGTTGAATTAAGTTTGTTATAACGACGTACCGAAACTCAACAGTGTGTTGAGTTAAATTTGCTTGGCTTGGCTTATCCTCTTACCACTGGCGGGGGATGGATAAGCGCTGGGTTGCTTGCCCAAGTATCACAAAGCAGCGATTTTAGTTTTAGCAGCTAAAATTTGGTTGTAACAACGTTGTCACAGATAAAATCGCAGCATTTTAGTTAGTACAGGAATGTTTTCTTTTTGCCTCTCTGTGGGGGGAACGTTTTCGCAACTATAAAAACAGCCGAAATGATTGAATAACTTTCTTGCCAAATTTTAGTTATAACTTAATCCAGTTAGCTGAAAAAGTTACCAAATAATAACATTTTTGCTTCGACACCATTTTTCACTTCTTTTGTAAAATATCGCTGGTAAAATAGCTAAAAACCAGACTAGTAGCATTGATATCAATTTGGTTTATCCGTTGATAATTATAGCTGAAGAAAACCTTTTTAGATGTACAGACATTTTGCTGTCACTTGGTTAGCAAAAGTAGATCCGAGATATCTATCATTTACGCATTTGAAAAGCCATTTAGCCTTGCACCATTTTGAATTTATATCTACACGTTGAAATATATAGCCAAAATGCTGCTTAATTGCTTTACTATGTTATATTGGAAATATTCGTCAGAGAAAAATCTAGAATATAGCTATTTTTTATAGTTTGGTTCCATGTGTCACTTTAATGCGCGATTAATTTTTTCAAAGAAAATTAATTAATATGAAGGTACAGAGTTTTGCATTTGATTTGAAAAACTTAAAAAAATATAAGCGAAGTGGAAGTTATGCGAGGGATATTAAAAATATATTGAAAGCAATTTCAAGTAAAAGTGAAAGTGGCAATGACTTATATGCACGCCGTGATTATAATGCTGCTGGAAATCTTCAAGGCTTGCGAAGTCACATATCAATGATGGCGCCAAGCTGTGAATATTCTGCATCAACTAGTGCTGCATCTACCCACAGCAAAACGAATGTGACACATGCAAGTAAAACCCATCAAGCATCGATGGAGAAAACAGCTGATGTCAAAAATTCCGAACTTTTAGAAGAGTATTATTTTGAAACGAGTGAGGAAGAAAATGGACACAATTTTATGCAGTTACTCAGGGAATGGGCTCTCAAATTTAACATAGCACATACAGCGTTGAATTCTTTGTTGAAAATACTGAAATCATGTGATATATCAAACGATATACCCAAGGATTGTCGCTCGCTATTAAGAACTCTACGGGAAGTCGTAGTAACTTCAGTGGGAGATGGTGAATATTGGCATAATGGATTGTGCTCATGTCTATAAAATTACTTTAGTGATCTCGACAATTCAATTAGCATTGCGTTGAACATAAATATCGATGGCTTACCACTTTGTAGGAGTTCTAAGATAGAATTTTGGCCAATACTAGTGTCCATTCATGATATTCCAAAATTTCAACCCATGGTTATTGGCATATATTGTGGAAAATGTAAGCCCCCTAGCGCGAAAGAATTATTGACACCCTTCGTAAACGAAGCAAAAGATATAATAAAAAATGGAATTTTAATAAACAACCATAAAATTGCTGTTCGAATCCGATGTTTTATATGTGTTACGCCAGCACGTTCTTTTATAAAAGGTATCGAATTTAATTAATCGCAATATAGTTATCATTATTTCGAAAAAGATACACTCAAGTGCATTTTTATTAACCTGGAATCAATCCACATTTTCTTTTTTATTTTAATTGGTCTCTAACTTATGGTTCTTGCCTTGGAGCTCTCTCACTTCAAATTCTCTAATTAGTATGTATTTACATGTATGTATATGTTTATAGGTACTGTTAATTTTAATGGTTATAATGCGTGCCTTAAATGTACTGCAATTGGCGAATACCATATTAAGGGCCATCATATGAGCTATCCAAGAATTGACTCACCACGGAGAACTGATAAAAGTTTTCGGCAAAAAATAGATTTAGATCATCATAAAGCAGACACACCACTTGAAGATAGGTGAGTTAACAGAAATACTTTTGCTAAGCTTATCTACATACGGTTATTTCTTAAATCCTTTTAGGTGATTCTTTACATTTGGTCGACCTTGATATAATGAAGAAATTGTTAACTGGATGGTCGTGCGGAAGTTTTAATTTTAGGACGAAATGGTCTGCGTCTGATATAAAAGCTATATCGAACTTTTTACTTCAATGAAGAATGCCTAACGAAATACATCGAGCAGTAAGATCTCTTGACTGTCTTTCCTTTTGGAAAGGATTAGAATTTCGAACTTTCTTATTTTATATCGGGCCTGTAGTTTTAAAACATTTTTTAAGCCCAAACGTATTCAAACATTTTATATTATTTTTCTGCGCAGTTACAATACTTTCATGTGAAGAGTATTCAAATTTTCTGTCAGCTGCTGAAAAAATGCTAGAAGTATTCATTGAACAATACATTGAAATATACGGTATTGACTCCATCGGAAGCAACGTTCACAATTTATGTCATTTGACAGATGAGGTTAAAAAATTCGGATCATTGCCAACATTCAGTGCATATCCATTTGAAAATATGCTTTATAAGATAAAATGTTTGTTGCGGACTGGAAATAATCCATTACCACAAGTAGCTCGACGGATAATTGAACTAAATTCCGCTCGTAATGATAACGAAACATCAAAGGAATTTTATCCAATTTTAAAAAATGAGATTACTATTGATGAAACTGATTTAGAAATGTGCAGAAAACATTTTTCAAAAATAACATTAATGGATGGTTTAACATTAACTCGTGCTAATAACAACAAATGGTTTTTGACGAGAAATGGTGAAATAGTAGCAATGAAATATGCAGGGATATTTAAAAAAAAATATTTACATTTACGGTTCGAGTTTAAAGCTAAAGAAAAACTTGTTTGATATACCGATAAAGTCCTCGCATTTAAATATATTTGCATCGAATTGTGAAGAAAATTCTCCGAAGTTATATGCATTGCACAGTATTAAATGTAAATTAGCATGTGTGAAAGATATCGATAGCCAAACTGTTTTTATACCTCTGATTCACACTTTAGATTTATGCAATATGTATAAAGGAATAGAATAAGAACAACAACAAAACTTTGGTTAAATGTTTATTAATACATACATCTAGATTATAGTTCAATAAAGCTAATCCATTTACAATGTACCTACCTATAATATTTGAAAATTCAATTCAATAAAAAAAAAAAAAAACAATAAAAAAACAAACAAAAAATATGGCAGTTCCCGTTGCAGTGTTTCTATTAAAGCATATTTTAAACAGGATTGGATTTCGTTTCTTCGGTTACAAAATGATCTTCATTACTCACTGTACTTTCCGTTTCAGTTGCACAAACTTCTTGTCCACATGTTTCTAGGAATACTTTTATGGTTTCTACTAATTCTGAAGTTCCGTCTGATGCTGATGATGATAATGTTTGCGTTTGCAGAGTACATTTACTAAAATAAGAATTTGCTTAATTTGGGTTTTAATGTAATAAAGTTTTTGCCCTACCGTTTTCTCTTTGAATTATATTCCGGAGTTGTCTGATTAAAGCGACTAACGCTATTCTTTAAAATACTATGGAAGAAACTTTCCATGTCATCAACGCTGTACCGTGTATCTGCCAAACGTATAATCTTAAAAAAGTTGTCAAATATAGATGTGTATTTGAGGAAAGCAATTTTTTTTCATTTGATTTGGAAGATCCTGTCCGCGAGCACTCGGTTAGAAATGAACGTGAAAATATCCTGTCTGCTACCATATAAGCTATTTTTGTACCATTCTTAGTACCACTTGTTCCACCAATTTCACTCATATAATTTATCTGAAATACACAAATAATAAAACATAAACATAAAAAATCTAAAAACACTTTAAACTTACAAAATCTGAAGCCACGACTTCCGAGGTTTTTAAAATAGATTCCAGTTCATTTAAATGGTCTTCTTTTGAAATGGGGAGCAACTTCTTCAAATTTAAGATTACTGACTTATTACCATAATTGATGCTAGTATCACTACATGTTTGTTTTTCTTGTGGGATGTACTTCTGCATGATTTCAATTAATTTGTCAAATTTTGTGTGCAAGCCAGCTACTTCCTTTTTTAATTCTAATACATCATGTGACAACTGCTCATGCTTTTTCAGGAGATCATTAATATCTTCTTCAACTAAAAATTACATAAATTTCAAAATTGTTAAGTTTGTGTCTATTTCATTTACGCTGTGGTGATGAAAAATTCATATGAGGCACTTCATAAATGCCATCTGTCACTACTATGTTGGTATCCGAACTATTAGAAGCTTGTGATGTACTCTACATAAAATTTTGTATTATAACTGGCCCCTCGAGAACTTGTTCGGTAGCCATACTACCAATAAAATTTTTTCCAGGGGGTGGCAGAACAGTAGTAGCTGATCGTAAACTAGGAAGAGGAGCACTATTCACAACAGCTGGAACACTACCCGGAAGTAAGTAATTGAAGTCTTCCTCTATATTGCTTGTGGCATTCAGCGTTGTTCTCCTGCGCACAGAATTTGTCGTACTACCTTTCAAATTGTGAAATCTTTCTTCCTCCTCCATATCTGAAAACTGTGAAAGCTTTTTTTCAACTTGTAGAGCATTTTCAAAAGATGTAAAATTGCTCCTTTTCATAGAACATGGTTGCTTGGACCATGTTTTTGGGTCCGGCATTACTCGTGATCTTTTCGCATGGTCATAGATTTCCGTCCTGGTGGCCAATATAGAATTTTATTCTTTTCCCACGATGATGGAACCACGCACAATGTCTTTTCGTTTTCCTCGATCGTCTCCACTATCTTGTACATTTTTGTATAAAATAAGCACACATAGAACTTACAAAAAGACTTATTTTCTACACGATGCTTTCTCTTTAAAGGCTTGGATTGCTATGACATAACATACTTACCGTTCCAAGTATGTTGGATATGCAGGATTTTTTTCCAAACTAACAAACATTTAGTTGTATATATGGAGCTATTTGGCTAAATTACAATAATCTGCAGCATTTTGGTTACGCATCCAGCACTTTAGGTGGGCATCCAGCATTTTAGCTGTATTGATAGACTGCAACGCATCCAATTAGCTATGGTGGCAATTATTGCTGTGTTGAAGTAATACACTTCAACTAGATAATTGTAATTCCAACTTGTAAGCATTTTATCTTTCCAAAACGATCATTTTGTCTCTAAAAATAACAAAGTTGCTGAAATAACAACAATTTAGCTGTGTACGTACAGTATGCTACAGACATATAGCTGTAAACATAAAATGCAGAAGTCGCAGTCGTGTCTTATTCTATTTAGGCCTGTAATCAGAGTTAATTATCTACAATTAAAGCAAATCAGCTGGCATGGCACCTTTTTAGTTTGTGGTGATAGACCACGAAACAATCAATTAGATGTCCTAGCTCGTTTACTGTGGTTAAGTATATTGCTTTATTAAGATGGCTGTAATTAAAACTATGCAGCTTTAATCCACTGTCAGCCATATTTTGTCAAAAATAGCGTTCCCTCTTTTGAAAACACAAAATGTCAAACTTTTGAACTTTTTTTACTTACTTCCCAATACCGCCAAATGCAAAATAGCAATACATTATAATGTTTTAAACTATACGGGTAAAGTTAAAACAATTTATATGACCCTATGTTGTAGAAATAAACAAAATCATATTTTTAAAATTTTTTATACCTCTTTATTTATCACTTATTTACGAGGCGCATTGTTATTTTTCAAGCTATTACGCCTATCAACGATAAAATTTCAGTGGTTAACACTTTTACGCAAAATTAAGCGCTTGAAATATTAAAAGAAATCTGCATTAAAAATTAGTGTGGCTATAATGAATATTAACAAGACGCTTTTTTTACTTCATTCATTTCAATTGAAATATACTACAAATACCAGAAAGAAAACCAAAGTATAACTAAATTGACGTAGAGTGGATGTAAAGAAATAACTTAATTAGCTAAATGATCCAAATGAAATAATAAAATAGTTATTTAAAAAGACACTTTCCAGCAATTACGAAATGGCTTTTATTTAGCTCTTAAATGGTTTAAAAAGGTACAGCTATTTAGTTGCAATAAGTTTGTCAAAACTATTTAACATCATAATATAAAGGTTGGTAAATGGTTTCCAAAACATTGTCACTGCTTCACTTTTAGCTGCGGCAACCAAAGCATAATGGATACTACAACCTCTAAAAAGCTGAAATGGCTAAATGTTTTCAAAGCGTTGTCTAGTGGTTGTGATGGAATTCCATTCCAGCTAAAAATATTTTAATTTGGCAAGCACAAGGTTGTCAAAACCGAAATACAGCAAGCTGTGCTACTTGGGTGGGAAGTTGGTAAAGAAACACTCAACATACTTGATAATACTCGATTCATTTATTTAAAGCTATAAGCTATTTATAATAAAGAAAAAATGCTAACATGCCAATAATAACAAAAATATTTAAAAAGAAATAATTTCTACATAGCAGAGCTATGTTGAATTATTTCAATATAGATTAAAAATAAAAAAAAATGTCTGGTCAGCTTTTTGACTGACCTGGTAAAACAAAGAAAAACCGCTCGTACATATGTATGTAGTGTATGTAGAAACGTAAAGATTTTTTTTTATACTGTGAATCAATGCAATCGCTTTATGTTGTGAAAGCTATTTTTAGGTCATGATTGCATTAATTCTAATTATGACGGTAAGCAATTCTTGTTAATTGTTCATGGGATGAACAGCGATACAATTACGATTACAATGCTGCGTTCTTTTTTCCTGATCCATATAAAAGGAGATAGACGGATTTATAAATGGATAGAAAATCATCAAATTGCCAGCTTTTGAAGAATTAAAACTTTAAAATTAAAACCAAATATTTTAGATCCATCTTGGCATTTTGTGAAAGTTGAAATGCAATTTGATAATTTGCCCCCATAGAAAAGATCATGGCTACCTATAGACGTTTTATAGAATGAAATTAATTTTAATTTAATACCTCATAGCAAAATTTTTCTTCCGCGTGAAGCAATAATATTTTATATCAAAAGAGCTTCCAAAAGCAACACATTCATATGCGTATTAATATTTGCCATGGTAAACTTTGGTAGTATTGCATTTACTCCATTCAGTACATCATGCGTTGACTTGATGTGATCCCTGCTGGTACAGTGGGCTGTAAATTAAATACAGAAGATGCAAGCTCTGCAAGAAAAGCTTTTACGATTGCATCCAAACTTTCAGATTGAGCTTTCAAATATTGGTTCGGAAAATATTGTCATCTCGTCAGCCTTTATTACTTTATGGTATTACTTATCTGTGTTTAAACTTAGAACTGCCTAAACAGGGGCTGCAAGAACTCCAAGCTCTGTCTTTGAAACTAGACTGAAGCTACTACTCGAAACTGCAGGGACACCAAAGTAACGTTGTTTTGGGTTTTGTGAACGCAAAAGAATCGACGGTAATGAAATATCGTACGAACTGGATAAAACTGTAGCCGACAGTCCGTATACTGATCCCTAACCTATACATTTAGCCTAACAACAATCCACAGCGAACTGAGAAATCAGTCAACTGGGTTTCTTCTGGCGTAGCGCGCCCGGTATGTGACAGGCGAAGCGAAGGAATTCTTCACCCCTCTCATCGACAGACGTGTCAACTAATTAATCTTAGCAGCCAGTTGCTCAGACTGTTTGCTAATGCAGTAACTGGGTATGGCTCGTTCCGTCATTTTTTGAAGAAAATAGGCAAATCCGACTGCGAAGAGGAAGACGAAATCTAGTTGCAAGTTATATGTGAATGTTCAGCACTTGCAGGTTTAAGGTTGCACATCACTGGAGACAGGCGCGTATCCAGACCTGCAGCCTAGGGGGGTCACTACTAAAACGTTCGATGGGGAGGAAAAAGTCGGAAGAAGTCGCTTACAAATTTTTTTAATTATATTTACATTATATCACAAAATCCAATTTTCGGTTTGATTTGTAAAATCTATCGATATCCACATCAATGTCTCAGGGTGGACATTAAGGATTCATAACCAGATACGCCGTAATTGACTGAGAGTGAGCTTGCTCATTGAGTCACAATTAAAGGAATGGGAATAGGAGTGGGTGATATGTCATGACAATTTCAATGCTCTTATCAGTTTTCCGCTTTACACTTCCGCTACTATTTCTACTTCCATCGCTAACTGATATAGCAAGTTTATCTTTCTAATACAAATTAAAAGTAAACGTGAAGTTAAATTAAACAACACTACTTGAATTAATACGAAAGTACAAGCAAAGCAACGCCAATTACCGCAGAGGAAACCGAATGGATTTTATTTTTATAGTTTTGCCGTAAAAATTCTAAAGAAAAATGTTCAAGTAAGTTTCCAACAACAAAATGTATGATAGACAACGCGCATAAATAAGCTTTCGCGACCAAGACCAGCCAAAACACCTGAATAAATATAACTCTTTGGAATCATGGTCGGCCACCAGGGCCCGGATTCACTAACACGGAGAGTTGTGGAGTTGTGAAGATGAAAGCTCTTTTGACACTTAACTCTGCACTCGGAATTCCGTAATTCGGGGAATTTGTAGTGAGAAGTACCAAGCTCTCTTTTCCACTCGACAAAACTCTCGGCTGTGTTAGCTATGGAGTAGTAAGAAGAATATTTCTCAACTGGTATTCGCTGTTTTGTTGTGTTTTATGAAGGTACCTAGGTACTCAGGATTTTATAATTAAATTATGAACTCACTGCATATCCTGGCTATATTTACAAAAGAAAATTAGGGAAATCCTTGTAATACTTACAGAAAGTTATTAATTTTGGTGCCTCAAGGTACCCGCTGAAAATTTTAAATCACGCGAAAATGGTTAATTTGATCGTCCAGGAAGAAGAGATGATATAAAAAATTTAGATATGCACGCTAAAGCTTGTATGTAGGATTAAAACGCATCTACAGTTTGTTCCCTAATTCAGTATGTAATTAGTTTTTGAGTCCGGTACATGGTTTTAGAGATAACTGCAAAAGAAGTGAATCAGTCCTTAAGATGAAAAAATGTGGCCGCTCTTTAGTACAAAAATGGACATATTTTCTATTAATTATTATGAAGAACTGGTACGTCGTGGAAATTCACTTTCCATGAGAAACATGTTCACAACAGAGTACTAATAGTTTTGAAACAAAGATAGGAACTGGGGTGTATATGACCCAAGTGCAAAAATCCGTCTTTCGGCGGTAAAAAGTTAGATATGAAGTTAAAATAATCAAAAAAAAACTACATCACTATATTACTCGCTTCTCCATCTTTCATTTGATACCAAACATGACGTATTTTGGACAACCCCCAATGAGGGGTTGTACGACCTCCCATCACCAAAAGCCGCTCCACCATAAATTTGTCATCTATATTTTCGTACTCTACACTAAATCTGACGGAAAAACGCCCAATACTCTACCTCCCACACAGAGTTAGCCGACCTTCAATATTGCGATACTTCCCACGTTTTCCTTAGCTACCCAAGTATGTTAGATAATCGCGAATGGAGAATTAGGGAGTTTTAATCGGGGAAAACGAAAATTCTCATCTTCAAAACTCTCAGAGTTGCAGAATCCGGCCCCAGTAGTACATGAAAAATCTAAAGAAAAAATGTCAAATCTTTCTAAGAAGCTTTGGACTGTTGCCGGTGAATAGTTATTCATTAAAGCTCTTAGGAACAATTTGCAAGAATATTTATAAGAAAACTTTAATGCTTCCCTACGGCCGTAAAACGTTTGAATAACTCAGGCTTGAATCAGTGTCGCTATGGAAAATCAACAGGTGGCTAGACGTTGATTGCATAGAACTAGGGTTCTACTGGAAGAACCCTAATTCAAAATTCGTTAAGTCAATTTTTATGCTTCTGTTGCGAGCTCCCCACCAAGTTGTCCTGTTATCGATTTTATGTCGGAAAACCAGATAGGAAAAAAAATGTATGATCGCTGACCAATTTCTTAGAAACAATAAGACTTTCAAATTCGAAATTGTGTTCTTTTCATCTATTGGAGTAATCGATGCCACAAAAATATGAAAGCATCATATTAATCGGGCTGCCAAGCATTGCGTCCCTTTTTGTAAACAATCTTATACTAAAATAAATATGTAATATTCCAAAATTACTTACAATCCTCTGATAGGTGTGATAAATGACTTTTCGACACTACATAAAACACAAGAAAATTCTAAAAAGAATTATACACGTGTCAAAGACGAAGAGCTACGACAAATTGAATATTATACCCACTCCAGAATCCACTATTACTATTCAAAAAAAGACAAACAAACGCCCAATCCAGCGCTAGCTGTCGCTGCAGATTGGAAAAGTGCGTTACAGCACCAGCATTATTCGCCGGCGGCAACTACAAATTGTGTCCGTACCAAACGAAACTCGTGCTGTTAAACTTTTAAAACTCACTCTACAGCTTAGCCACATTCAATTCATCGCGAAGGTGATGTGGCGCTTTGGGGGAGGTCATGACCCCCATGACCCTCCCCGTGTATACGCGCCTGACTGGAGAAACATTTATCTCTTCAAATAACGTTAACAATGTAACCCCAAGGGGAATAATCGCGATCGTAAAACGACTCGATTTTGCCTAACCACAATAGATCCTGGCGATTCATGTAGTTAAAGCCTCACTTTCGGAATACCGTTTGACTTTCACATATTTTTGTATCCTTTAGATTGGACGTGTCAATCACAACAAAGGAAAATCTAGCAACAATTAATATGTTTCCATGAGACAAAAAAGCGTTCAGCTAGAGTACAATTAATGCTAAATAAAACACAAGCGAGACGACAAATAAACGCCGTAAAAACGCTGTGATTTGATTGTAATAACTCGACGGTGTATGGTGTAAAACACAATGTTGACAACACCGTTCGGCGTGTGCGTCGAATTTAAGTGAAATTTGAAAGTTTTTGCGCGCGGGGGTGCGTTTAGCAAAATTAAGATTTTGGGCTGCGTTCGTATGTATTGTTTCACGTTTTTGGTAATCATATGTATGACTTGATAGATTAAACATATAGCAAATAATCAATGCAGGAAAATATCAAATTTAGTTAAATAAAAAGAGTCAGAAAACCTATTGAGACGAGTTTTACATAACACGCAGTGTGTCAAGCGGTATGACGAAAATCCAATTAGTTTAATTTTTAGGGGCGCGGCTACGTGTTTGTCAACAAATTATACCGTGTAGTGGTAATGTTTGTCACGCATTCGTCATTCTTGAATCTTGAGTGAACTCTATTGAAGAAAAGATAATAGTTAACATTTCTAGCAGCTCCTGATATATGTTTCTGTCCTGATGTTGGACAGCATGTAAGACAGTGTGTGGAGAAAAAACTTTCATGTGAGGCCCACCAAGTTGGACAACATGGTCGCCGTGTAACAAATCGTACACATTAGAAGACATGAAGTTGAAATCTGGTGCAAAAGATCGTATTTTCGGATCGTAAGCTTTTGGCGGCTTTTGGTTTTGTTATATTTAGTACGTAATAATACATTTTCTGGACATAGTACAACAAATAATACAATCTTTTCAATATGTACTTAAGTAAAAAACAAAAAAATCAGGTTTAATGAGTAATCAAAAAAAAAAAAAAAAAAAAAAACAACTTAGTATAATTCAGTATATAAAAAAATGGTTAAATAGAAAAGAAAGAGATAAACAGAAATACAATGTAAAATGAAGAAAAAAAGATAACAGCAAAAATTATGTATGAATACTAGTCTAATGAAAAACTCTCTTCTTGAATAACCTAGTATTGCCGAGTTGGCGCTGGGAAATTTCCCAACTAGGACTTACTACTTCTCTTAAGTTTTCAGTAATTTCACAATTGCTTTATCTTCTTTAAATGGTTTATTTATTAAAGATAGCTTACTAATCTTTTCAGTTTTTCTCCCATTACTTGCTTTTAAATGTTTTATTTTTTCTTATAATTACTGATCTCAACCGTCTTAATTTTATGTGCCTTTTCTTTCCTGTGCCCAGGTATACTCCAATTATTCTTCCTCATCTGAAGTTTCCATACATTCCTTAATACTAAGGAAATTAAGCATTCCCAACTGAAAAAATAATAATATAAACATATTGGAAAAAAATATATTTGCGTTATTGTTGTAAATTTATATTAAATCCATTCCATTCCATTCCATTTATGAAATGATGACTATAATCCATTGAAGATAAAGAAAATAGTAGCTTTATGATCCATGCCGAGATTTGAGCAGATAAAACTTGAAATTCAAGACTTTTAAGTAGTTCTTAAGTGCTCAGATGGACACAGGACGCGACTTTGAAGTATTATTTTTCTGTTCTAGACCTCGGATTGGGGACACGTATGGCTTGGAGAGTAATGTGAAGATAGAATGGATAATGACTTTCTATGGCATTCCTATGTTGTCTTCAATATTTTCTAATTCTATCTGTTGTGGAGTTTCTTTGCTTCGTTTTATCGTTGTCAATGAACCCGATACTTGATTCCATTTTTTTTTACACTATGAAAATTATAAAAGTACGTATAGAAAGGTTTCGTTGCTGGTTTTATCTGATCCGATTTTCTAAACTAAAACACCAACAAAAATGCGTATAGATAATGAAGTAAAACAAAACAAATTATCGAACTTGGCTAAGCTAATTGGCGTAAACCATTAATTTGCCAAAATACGTACAACTTCTTAACACAAATAAAAGAAAATAAAGATGGAGTTGCAAATTGAGAAATACTTCCAAAATTTGAGCGGAACGGAAATTCTCCAATTTCTTTCTCCTCCTTTGGAACAGACAAGAAAAGGAGGTAAACTGCAAAACAAAAAAAAAGAGTTTCAGAAAATTCATTCGGAGCTAGTTGCAAAACAAGAATAATAACAATTTAATTCTTATAAATGTTACAAAAAAGCTTGTAAATAAAGGGCAGCATCAATAAAAAATAGAATTTATTTATAAAAACTAGGTTCCCTATAGCTTTTGAATTTAAGACTTGATTTGCATAAATCATTTTTATAAGTTTTTATAAGGAAGTGTTAATAAAAATTAGTATCATTTTTTATACCCTATATTTTTTTTCCACTTTCCCTCGTTTTCTGAAAATTGGGTTTTTTCAAATAACTCATTATCTGCAAAATTTACGATTTTAAACTAAATATACCATTCGACATAAAATTTTATATTTTATAATCCTGCGTACCCTGTTATAGCAGTTATACTATTATTAACAAAAGAATAACCACTGAACTACCCAAAAATCTCAAATTATTTTTTCAAGCAATACCACAAGTAGACATGCTACCGAAAAGTTAAAAAAAATTGGTCAAACAACAATGCAAGTGCAGACAATTTTTATTTTAAAATGAATTTCCGACTTTTTTCTTGAATTTTCATTGTTTTGTTTGATTTTTTTTTGCAAATTTTATATGTGTATGTATTAACAACTATAATAAAGGATGCCATTTATCAACATTCATTTTCATTTCCAGTCATTTTGCCTGAAAAAATTCATGGCTCTCGCAATTTGTCTAATTTTCGAGTAAACCGTAAATCGATGTGTAGCGATTTCTGATTTCAAATAACTATTCATCTTCAATTGAGTCGTTAATTCGCACACAGTATATAAAAAAACGTATTATAATTGAAAGCGTAAAACATTGTATGTGCAACTTCTTCGCTATATTTAACATTTTTTGAAAAATAGTATCAGTATACTGTTAATAAAATCTATTTCAAATCGTCCTGTGAGAAAAAGACAAAAAAATTCCACAACTTAATGATTTCCCAATACTTCTCTCACTTTTTTCCACTTTTCCATCGTTATCTGAAAAGGCGATTTTGGCACATAAAGAGTTATTTGAAAAAACCACAGATATGTGTGTACTAAGTTTGTCATTCTGTTTGTAACGCACAGAAATAATGATGAAAGAGCAAAATGGATTGGACACCCACTCATAATATTAAAAATTATTTAGATTTTTGCATGTCTTTCCGTCTGTTCGTGCGCAGTCTATCTCGGGAACGCGTTCAGTTAAAATGCTGAAATTTTATACACAAACTTAAAAAAAAAGTAAAATTAAGTTCTAAAATGATATAAATCGGGCAACTTCTTCGTGGGGTTGCCATACAAAAATGTCGTGTTCCACAATATATTTGGACACTGCCTGAGAACGCGTTGACATAGAGAGCTTAAATTTGCTACATTGTGGTTTTATAGTAATAGCAAATGAAATTTATAAAATCGAATAAATCGGGCAACCCCTTCTTTGTGTTGCCATATACAAATATAGGTTTTTTACGGATACTATGAAAAGGATCAGTCCTAGACATTTTAATTGTACTAAAAATTTATTCCTAATATGAAATCCTATAAAATTTGTGATAATCATCTTTTTCTGTTCGACGAACCGTTCTAGAAATATATGCGAAAAACCACTTCAAAAATCAACTTGGATAGATCGGTGACCATACGAAATTTTATACGGGCATTCATCTAGGTCAGGGTATCATAAGAATTGGTCTGTGACCAATTCCAGCTGTTTTACTTGGTTTTATTTTTTATTTGTTTTTAATTTGTGTTATATATACAAGGGAGTTCCATGCTTCTAGGCCAAAATTTTAACAAAAAAACCCAGACCATCTCAACTTGTTATGCTCCGTCTCCAGAGCACAAAATTTAGGTTCGATGGCTAGCTGTGGAGAGGGGGGTTGGATAGTAGAATTAAGAAAAATAACACCAATAGACCAACGTGGTTTGTTCGAGTCCACGAACTCTATGTTTGTTGCGAAAAGGGAAAAAGAATATATATATCGAACAAAATCACTGTTTTTTTTCCCAAATCAAACGTTATAATATAAGCACTCATGAATTCAATATTTCCCTTAAGACTATTTATTTGGATTTGTAACCTAAATATTTGTATTTCTCCTAAAACAAAATAATGAAAATTATATAATAAAATCCACTTTAATTGGCATACAAGGCAACGCATTTAATCTAATACGCCAAACACGCAAAATATTTTATAAAATAAGTGTTTAAATATTGCGGTACTTGACTTCACTTCCGACTATTCTCCTTATTACAATTCCTTTATATATCTCTCTCCTTTACTGTTTTCGTCTATCTACCTTCGGTTTAATATTTTCTTCTCCTAGACCTCGCTTACTATTCTTTTCTCTCCTTTTCTACACTTTTCTCAGCTTCTTAAATTTTCTTTAAATTTTAACTTTTATGTGCAACCTTCTGTAACTTTTCACTTACTGTCAGAAACTGTCCCCTTCACTTACCAAGGCCGTCGAATTTATCACAAATCCCCCCTATTTTGGAAGTTTTCCATAATTTTCCAATATTTTTCCAATCAAGACTGTACGTTTCGAAACGGTTTCAATTTATTAATTTTTTTTTTCTTTTTTTTTCTTTTCAAAATAATCGCCTTAATACCAGCTTTAATGTGGTATATTTGAATATCCTACTAAAATTCGTTTTCATAAGATATTCGGTGATTAAAGTTTTGTTTTGACAACCACTTCACATGGCTTCAAATTTCCTAATTAAAGTTAATTTTGTTAAATAGTATAAATCGACGTTTGCCTTGGGCTGAGGAAAGTTTGATTTGCGCATTTCTAATGTCCGGGCTATAAATTCTGGCCGTAACTCAGTAATAGTTGTGCGAGGTTAGGAATGAATTCCGTGAACAATTTTCGAAGAGAACTTGGGTCGGATAAGTTTACCATTATTTTTTCTGAACAAATTTTACTTCGTAGGAAAGATAAGTACCACCTAACATTAAGATTTCCTTTTCCTTTTAGATTTTTTGTTCATGCGTGGCGTCATTTGCTCGACATCATCTTGACAATATTATGTGTAAGTATACATTATTTCTGTAAAAAAACAGCTTCTGTAACCATACTAATCTAATTAATTTCTACTAAATCTAACTTAAATTAATCTTATCTAATTCTAGGTACTCATCGAATTCGAAGCAAGCAATTCGCGCCATCCAGAATTTCAAAACGGCCATTCCTTGCATCGTTATATTGTAACGCCAAAATCCTTTTCTCCTGTCCACATTAGACTATGGCATTCTATGTTCTCCGTGAGCTATATGTGGTGCTCCATCATGAGGAATCCATTCTTCCAGGTTGACGATACGACCACCAGTAATTATACCACCAGAACTTGACGGGGGTGGCCCTAATACACTGAAGACAGTATTGCCTAAGAATCTCTGCAAGATATAAGAAGCAATTCTTTCGCAGCATCATTCCAGTGGAGAATGAGGACGGCACGTTAAACAAAAAGGACACACAACAGGTAAATACCCACACATAATTTACTAGTACACCTTGACTTATTTTCCATTTTCAGGTTCAGGCAAGAAAAGGCGTAACAAATTGATCTGAGTGAAAGCATTCAAAAACCCCAAGTTATGTGAAAAACTGAGAAGTGGTGTAAAACTTTCATTAATTATTTGACGTTGCTTTTATTAGAGTTTCCTTGGCAATATAAATCCGAAATTTAAAAAATAAGACATTAAAATATTTCAGTCCCTTGTAGATGCATTAGTAAATGTTACGAACGTTTATTTACACTAAAAATACGAGAAAATGCTTAGAGTATAATACCCTAGACACACAGCACGATCTAATGAATCATTAGTAGTAACTATTCATTAAAATGGCGTGTCTCACATAGTATTCATAATTATGGCTCGAAATTCACACCATAATGAAGTACACTAATGAAGTGGTTTTTCCTTCATTATAGCTATAATGAGGAAAATGTGCTAGAACTGAATGTATTTTTGCATATAATATAAATCTGAAAATCCGCTGTGCATATGCGGTCTTGGAATATAAGAAGAAGAAATGCAAAGAAATGCAAATCACAAATTATATTATCAATATTCTTTTTAATATAATGTTTTTTTTCATTTGTAAATTGTTAAATTGAAAAATAAAATAAATAAAAACAAAGTTTATCGCATTAATTCGATCCATATTTGCTCCTTTAATGTGATAAGTTTATCAAAACCAGTTTGACAGTAGGTACAAATTAATTAATGAAATGACTCTTTGTCTGCAGTTTATAATGAATCATTATGGTCTGATGAGTTGCTAGTTGTTTCTTCATTAAGAGCGCTAGGTATAAGCTAGACTTTGGTTTCTCTCTCAAGATATAATAATAATAATTAATTAATTTTTGCCATTTTTATTATTCCGATTTAATATAGAACTGAGGTGAAACTTAAAAAAGCGCAGATTATGGGGCTACCACTGGAACATAAAACGCACAAAATATGCAATTTGAAAACTGAAACGAACCACATGCAAAGCAAAATATATGATGCTGTGAGAATCGTGCGAATTTTACTCCAAAACTACGGCAATATTCTGAGCATTCACAACCCGTAGAGCTTTCAAAACAGGAAAAGCTTTCTAAATACTCATCACTCCATCTAACAGTGATGAAACGAACATATAAACTTAGAATATAAAGAACTTCTTTCTACGCATATAAAAATCAAGGTGGTAGTAATCAAAACTGTTTAATCATTTTGTTTCCGTCATCTCCTCCTTCCACCACAAAATGTATTTGCCTGACGTAACATTATTACATTATTATGTACCAAACTCTGAATATGAAATCCTCATCCTTGTATAGTTTTCTTAAGCTAATTACACATACATACAAAATGCTGAGATCTATGCACATTTTTGACCTTTTCTCTAACTATGTGTAATTTTTAGCATGATATTAAACGCATTTTATAGGAAGGTGTATACTAACTTTTCGTGTTTTTTAAGATATCTCAAGAATTTCTTAAGAATGAAGGCGAAAAAGTTAAGTTCAGAGTTTGCTCGCCTCTAAGTATTCTATTTATAGGCTATACCTTAATAAAAGTCAATTCTTATAAGTGAAATTCATATTATAATAAAATAAACCTTTAGTTTGATCACCATAATCAGTAGGATAGGTAATTTTAAGAGTTCTTGCAAGGACATCTATGATTTTGTAGCAGAACTACTCTTACTGTCGTACATATTTTGAATTTTCACAATAAAAAGTGTACCTAAACATTCAAATTATTCTATGAACTTGAAACGGCAAAAAGTTTAATGAAAGTTATTTATTAAAAGAAACTGAAATTCGCTTTATGATTAAATCTTTTTTATTTTAGAAGTTTAAAAAACTAATCTGTACCAACATCTTCGACTGTGGTGTCAAAGTGAATGACAGGATTTAAAGATGGTCATACAATCGTCAGAGATGATCTCCCAGAGCTTCCATAAGATAAGATCTATGATATAGTTTTTCTAGATCAACGACTCAATATATCGGAGTTAGGAGTTGGTGTGCAAAATGCATTTGTGGACCATTGACCTGAAATTAATATGAATGCAAGGTCGAAAAGATGTTTGGGGTCATTCAGCAAATTCAAACCGGTTTTTCTACAACGTAGGTCTCGCATTATGATCTAGAAATCAAGGAACAACAAAAGAAGCGTGCTGATAGTCGTAGTTCTAGTCCAAAGAAAACGAAGTCATGGGCAAAGGAGTTGCTGCTAATGTTGTATGTGTATACACAGATGAACGAAAAAAAATTCATATATTAAAAAGTTATATATGAATTCCAATAAACTGTCGAGCGTTATGCTAAATATAAAAAAAAACTATTCTTCAAAAACAAAACTTTGAAATAGTCCAAAGCAAAATATAAAACATGTCTACTCTCTGGTTGATATAGTGCACCACCCCAGACTGACTGTTGTTAAGCCTTCCTTAATCCTGCTTCTCAAGCACGTTCGATTTCATCCTTAGTGATGCCCTAAGTTTTGACATTAACAGCTGTGAACATTAAATCAATTTCGTTTTATTTAACCTAATAAAAAAAAACAATATTTATTACAAAAAGCTAACATGGTTCCAAAACATTTAAGAAGATCTTTTAACAATTTTCCGTTTGCGTTTCGACCCTATACTACTGTAGATAATCCAGCGGAATGCAAAATTAAGTAAAACGTCAATTAGGAGTCTTCCAATTTTGAAATTGTAAATCCATAAAGAAGCATGACTTAGATAGGTCAGCAGTTTAGCGAACCAGCTCAGTGTATTAAACTTTGAGTCATTTAAGCAACTAAACCACTCAGTTTCTGCCTGGATAAATCTAATTGTGATAAACTCAGAAGAACTCAAGCTCATTTCTTCTCTCAGATTCTTCATATATTCAGTGGTTATTACCTTGAAACGATCGTTTATAACTATATCGGTGCCAATATTCTTAACGCTCCTATAATTTTTTAAATCGTAATCAATTGGATCTTTCTCAACTTCAACTATGGGAATGTCTGCAGTTAGTAACATACATCCAATATAACCAACATCCTGAAATGACCTTTTAAGATCGTCCAGCTCCTTTTGAGAGAAAATAGATCTGCAAATCATTTCCTGGGACTTATCAACTTTGTACTGATATCCAGGCACTTGTAACAATCGCTTAGCTTGAAATAACTGTGATTCGAGCTCAAATACAGGCACAATCGTTTTCAAACCATTTATTAACGCCAAAGCCATCTGCTTAAATTCTGTTGTTTCAATTTGAATCATTGGAAGAAGAAAGTAACGGATAATTATTTTGCAGACCTCACAGAGTGCATCCATTGGCAGTAGGCACATATTAAACCGATCTTCAACTCCAAGCATATAAGAGATGACAGCCCAAAAATGAATTAATCCCTCCTGATTTTCAAGACACTTGTCATTTATTTCAAGGACATGTGATCGGACAAGTGTAAATCTAAAAAGAAATGAAAAATTATTTTCAGAAAATACCTAGGGTTTTAGGTTGTCCATAAAGCTTAATAACAAACAAAAACAAAATTCTTACCCCATAAATCCAAATGCTGTTAAAGTTATTTCAGTTTGGTTTATGTGTCCGAAACCTTTGTCTTTGGCAGAGCGAGATCCATGGTAATGCATCTTTCGAACTTTCTTCAGCAATTCAATGGATCTGGAAATGAAATTGTCTTAATAGCACCGAGATAAAGCCAAGATGTGACTTAAGCTCTTTATACCAGAATATAAATATGATATGAGACAAATCTAAGCTTAATTCTCATAAATTGAGACCTTCTCTAAATGAAATTTTTTACTTACTCAGAGTCTGGCTCCAAATCTGATTTGTACCAAATCAAAGTAAACGCCAGCGTAGCTAAATAACGTTTACGAGCAGCTTCCGCGGAATTAGTTAACCCAGTGGCTATCAAAGTTTTTAGACCTTTCGGAATACACATAAGACTAAAAACTGCACTAAAGCTTGAAAACATCATACCATGCTGGTTGGTATGAAAGTATTTCTGACCCCTTGAGAAGAGAAACTATATTTTAGCACATTTCTTTCAAGGATAGTTACCTTCGAAATTTTTCTCGGTCGTACCAAGCTGGCAATTCATAGCCCGTAGACGACAAATTAAATGGTGCACGCGTCCCTTCCTTTAAATGACACGTGACGAACTCCTTGGCAACTGAAAGGATGATAAAATTTTTAATTTTTATCATGTTTTAGTAAAATTGCTACGTAAAAGGGATCATTTTCCTAACAAGAAATTCGAAAGCTTTAGTGGAAGCAAAGTATAGTTTCTGTTTAGATTACGAGGTTGGCATAATAATTTTTACAGAAGAAAGACATATATGTACATGCTTATATATATATACAATATATATACCTTTTTATATAGAGGAAAAAAATATTGTGTTTACTTCCTATAGGAGACTTTCCACAGTGACAGAAGATCTTCTTCACCAGAGGAAAAACAGTGAGTAAATTTCATGTTGTGTTAGTGTGAAACTCTATATGGGTATTTAAAAATACATATCCGTATATAAATAAATAAAAAAAAAAAAGTAGATAAAGAATGGCCATTTGAAGGCAGTTGCTTATCTTGACCCAGAGGTTAAATTTTCAATTGTGGGTAATTTCCATTTTCAAGTATTGAGTTTCCTTTCCTCTTTGCCCCCGGCCTGCCTCTGAGCAACTTGGTTATTTTTAAGTAAGAGAATTAATTTTGCTATAATGTAAGATCACGGAAGGTTATTGTCCTACAATTTAGCTGTAACCGCTTAGGGTATAAGATTGAGTTTGGATTTTGATTAAAAGATGGAAAAGATAGCATGAATTCAGAGTAAGTAACGTTTCGGTTGCTCACCCCCCCTCCTTTCGAAGATGCCGTATCTCATGTAAAACTCGAAAGCGAGCTTAAATTTCGACAACAGATTAGCGAGCCCTGACCATCCGTTGGCCAGTAAGACTGAGGTGTCCTTCCCCACCATATTTCAATTTTTTTTTCCTTGAAGAATGGTATCCCGCCTAACCAAGTACGCCAATAGGGTATTGCCATAAAATAACAAACACCGTTCAAAAATAACATAACAACAAAATTAGCGAATATTATATCAGTGGTGCGGACACATCAGAGTAGGTACTATAAAAGGGCGACCAGATCATTTTTCCTCAGCGTAAGCAAATATATTGTAAAATAGCAGTATTAAGGAGCGTTTACAATGACAGAGTAGAGTGGAGTCAGCAGATTGCATTTGCTCTCATCATCTCACCAACGTGAGATTAGGAATTTTTCAAATCTGAAGTTACTCTGTGAAATCCACGCTGGTGGAAAGTGCGAAGAAATTACTCTCTACTCTGCCATTGTAAACGCTCCTTCAATGATAACGCGGGTAGTAGAGTAGCGGCAATATTTCATGAACTGTGAAATACATGTAAGCAGTCGATTTGAATTTCAGGTACATTTTCATAAAAATGAGTAGAAATAAAAAGAAAACGGCTGCTGAGGATTAGATTTAGGCAGCGACGGTGAGGACCATATTGCGTAAAGAACATTTTACGGAAGAAAGCCACAATAAAATGGCAAAAGGTGCATACCCCGAAATAGTACAGACGAGTGCAATAATAATTGCGACGCCATAACCGAGGGATCTTGCTTAGATAGGTATTAAGAAATTTAGAAAATAAATAATTTAAAAATTTAAATAAATAAATCACAAAACTCAATTTAAATTTTACTAGTAGAAATGTCATCTGACAAGGTGATGACACGAATAGATATTTAGTTATTGATTTAATGAATGCTTATCAGGAGGCTCATCGGGACTTAATTTTCTATATGTTTCTTCATGAATTGCAAACACCTTGATACTTTCCAGTCAAATTAGTATTGGTTTACATAATAACTGGCCCTTGCGGGGCAAGAGACAAAATAAAACTGTAAGCAATTTCTACTACCCTGGTCCGGATCCTGGTCCGCACCCCATCCCACATGATATATAGCGTTTACTTATACCGCATTGTTGAGGGATCCTGGTCTGTATGCGATCACTAGTATTTGCTGATAGACCCTAGTCCGTCTCGATCACACAGGATATGATCTTAATTAGACGATAGCGTTGACTCATGCCGCTTTTATCTAAGGAACCTGTTTCTTGTAAAAGATCTGTCCTATTTGTACAGTAACGTTGAACTATGCCTTTATTGTGAATAAATGGTGGATCAATCGTAAAGGACCGTTGGACTTTTGATCCAAGACCGAAAGCAGTAGTTTGAATGCGTAGAATAGGATAACCCACTGGGTGTCCTTATACTTAATCCAATACTTTCTCTTACAGGCCATACATCCCTCTAGTGCGATCAAACGATAGAGTGCGATGGATAAATATAAGTCATACATAAACAATAAAAAAAAACATGTGGTAAGAAAAATAAAATAAATCGAGTTTAAGACGATTAAATATTGTGTTTTTATTTACTGCCTTATTAGAACCTAAGTTATATTGTGATCTTGCAATAAAGATATTATCATTAAAAGTTCTTTTAATTTAATAACTATATTTAAAAATAAATTTTAAATTAAATTTTCAACACGAAATTATGAAAAAACCTACGAGTTTTGGGAACCTAGAAAGAAATTTTTTTTCTCAACTTGATTATGTAGCACTACTTTGTAGTGAACTTCTGCTTTATGTAGGTACATAACTTCTTGTGTATTTTTTTATTCTATGGTTTTAGGTGTATATCCATAAAGAAGCAGGTAAATATAAAATTGAAACTGACTTACTTCGTTCAGCTTTATTCAGTTCGATCCCTTCGCTCATCTTCCTCGTTTTTTTACCACTGGAACTCGAAAGATAATCTGAAAAAATAAATAACTAGTACTTGAGCAGCTTTCGGTTACCAATCTTTAAAGTGACATTGTTACGTCTTATGATCCTTCCAATTCTAAACTTAATGATGACTGCTTTTGGCAAAATAACGTCGTCAATATCTATTAGTTGCAAATTTGTTGCACTAGTGAAGTTGCTTCCTAGTAAATATGAAATGAGTGACCCAGTTTAGACGGGCAGCGCTCTCTGCCGGACGAAAACTTGTTGGTAAGATGGTGGTTGGGGGCAGGAATGAATCATCACCCTGCCGACAAATTTCGTGAGGCAGCATACTGAACCCATCTAAGCATATTGCTCTTCTTTGACCGAATTATTACTTTCAGTTTTTCGCGTACGTGGGGCCCCCTATAACAAAAAACGTTCCGCGAATTCGAATTTCGTGTTACACGGAACACAGAATGCAAACAATTTAATTTAAATCAAAAGATTCTTAGAAAACTACACAAAAACACAAAACTAATATGATTTGTTATTTCATTTTAAGGTAAAAACAAAAAAAAAACAAAATTTTCATTATGTACAGAATAACGAAGTCTCTGTCAGAACCGCTTAAAATTAAGTTCTATCGCCATCGTTTTTTGGGTGCTGACCCAACTCTTTCTTCGTTCGAACATTTGTCTGCTCTTTATTTTATATTTACGTCTCCTTGTATTATTATTTTCTTGAGAAGAATTTCAAAATTTTCCTTAATCCTAAAAATTTGAGTTAAATTTTTTTGCAATTTTCTTTTAAATTTCGCAGACCGGTTCATTGAAGCATCATTAGTAATAAAATAAGTCTCTAATCCCAGTGCATCATTTAAACTAAAATCTAAAATAAAATTACCAACTTGATTGATCGCAGATTTATCAAGTTTGAGCTTAATATCGTCTTCGTTGGAGTTCATTCTCTATTATTTTTCCTTTCTATCTTGACTGGCTAAATCTAATTTTTTCAAACATGATTACCTTTTCGGGAGTGATCCACTCATCCTTCACTCATAATACCTTCATAAATCTCTCAATTCTAGCATACTCCTTCAGGAACTATGACTACCTTCATCTTTATACTTTCAGACTAAATATAGTATTTATAAGTTACCTATTAACACCAATGTCGCGTGTCTTTAACAGAATTAATTTAAATGCTTCTAAATTGAAAGTAAATAGATCTTTAAGAATAATTATGTATTTTTCACTTGATCGTGCACTGTTTAATGAGTCAGAGAAAAAAGTAAATAAATGTTTCACTAGTGGTACAAACTGTAAACAGGTCTTCACAAATTCAAGCCGTAAATGAAAAGTCTATTAGACAAGAATCACGAATGTCAATTATTCACATTGGAATGCACCTTGATTATAGTACACAAGCCGCAATGTATATAATTAGACATATCGACTTAAACAACATCTTCCGGCAAAATATATTGCCTGTAACTAGTTACACTGCGTAAAATTTGAAATTTTGTAAATATTTCATAACAAAACGCTTCACCTGGAGCTCACCTTGAATTATTCGCGTGCAATTTCACAGAATAATTTCTCACAATTCACTTTAAATGGGTGAAAGTCACAATTGCTCAAAAGAATAAACAAGGCAAAAGTCAGACCGCTTCATTCGCCTTACGATTACGAATTTTATTTAAATAATCTTTAGTCACCGTCTTGTACCCAAGATACAGGTGAGACCAATTACGCAAGATGTTCGAGATCGACTACAGTTCAGTCTCAGAAGTCTGAGGATTAACGAGAAATCGATCACAAGGAAAACAGGTGTAATTCAGGTTCATTTAATCAAACCTAGTAAAATTAAAGAAAGCGACATCTCTTTTCTAAGACATAAATGATTTTGAACACTTCAATATATAAATCATCAATGGATGAAAAATAAAACGCACAAAAATATGCAACTATTGAACTGAAACAAATCATTTATACCGTAGAGCTTTTAAATAGAGAAAGCTTTTTGAAACACATCATTGCATGATGGTGATGAAACTAATTAAAAACGCCAAATTGTATGCAAAATGTATAAAAACAAGAATTTTTTCCCGTTAGCATGGTTAATACTGTTAACACTTTTTATTTTCTTTATCATTACACTAAACAATTTAAGTTTTTCAAAATAAACCGAAAAAGGTTTGATCTTTGGTTACCAATTGAACTTTCTTTGCAATAATATCATAACTATGGTGGTTATTTTTCTATAAAAATAGCAACTTTCAAATGAGAATATGATATATGTATACATTTTTGACATGTCATTACCTAATTTTATACTTTTTCTCTGACTATGTGTAATTTTTAGCATGCTATAATGCACAGATTTTACGCGATGGTGTGTACTATCTTTTCGTGTTATGTAAGATTTCTTAAGAATTTCTTAGGAATGAAGACAAAAAATATTCTACGTAACTAAAAGTAAATTCTTATAAGTAAAATTCAATTATAATACTAAACTAAAGTAGTTTTAAATTTAAATATTTAATTTAAAGCTTGGATCTTCGACGATGATGAATTATAAAAATACTGATCTTGAGACTTTCTTCTTAGGAGGAAACTATTCCCAATTCCTGTAGTTCATGGCTCACTCTAAGTCAAAAAAAGCCCCGCAAAGCAGCTCTGAAGAAATGTATTTTTACTAATCTTAGAAGCATCGAACTGTTTCCTTATATTAAAAAGTTTAATAAATAAAGTTTAAAGCATTTTAAATTTAAGACTGTCGATAGAATTCGAAGCAGCCGATTCGAAGCATTAACGTTTTATCTGTGCTTCGAAGCATGAATTTCTCCCTATGACTGCAGTGTTGTTAAGGTTAAATTATAATAATCGAAGTGGCTTGAAGTTATGTTTAAATAGTTTAAAAGTGTCAGTTTTCTGAAGATTTTCGGGGATTAGGAGAATTATAACTCTTGTTTAAGAAAAGAGCATATAAATATATTTCATTATGAGATTAGAATCCCAATATGGCCCAACGACTTTAACGCGAACTTCAGTCTCTTGTTGTTGAGCTATTAATCAACAATTTGGCTCACTACTTGGATGAAAATAAAGTTTTAAAATTTTATATAACAATAATCCAAATCGGATGAGCAGCATAAACAAACTTTTAATCAAACACATTCGCTCATTAAAGCATTCATTCTTCGATGCTTCAAAAATTATGAAGCATTCATATAATATTCATGATTCGAAGGGTTCGACTCCAAGTTTCGAATAATTTGAACCTTAAAACCAGCTACTTGAAGCCTATCTACAGTAAATTAAATTAAAAATCTGTTTTTGCAAAGACATTCTATTTATTATTGTGTCCTTTCTTGACTTTTGGTTATGGTAATCTTAAAAAGGTTGTCTTGTCATCAGAACTAAGTGTACACTCAGAGAAATATTAATGTTGAAATCAACAAATCACATTTATTGATATAAAAATTTTGAAAATTAATTAAATTATGGTTAAATCACTTGAAAAATAAAAAATTTTAAATGTCTGCAAGAGAGGTTTGGACATTTGTTCATTTCTTGCCCCTTTTAATCGGTGATTTGGTACCGGTAGGTAACAAAATATGGCAATTATTTAAAATTTTGTTAAAAATAGTAGATCTTTGCCTTTTGCCATCATACTCTCAAAATGATGTTAATTTATTGAAGAAAAATATTCAAGAACATCACCAAATGTATATGGAACTAATAGGTCCACTAAAACACAAACATCATTTTTTGGTGCGTTATCCTTCTGTTATTGAAAAATGTGGGCCGCTGAAATATCTATGGAGCTTCAGATTCGAGACAAAGCATAAAGATGTAAAGAAGTATGCTACAACGATTAATTCTAGAAAAAATATTGTTCATTCTGTGGCAGTTAAAAGCAGTTTGGTCTTCACCGATTTTCCAAATAATTACATTGACATTTCTGAATGCCTTTCTTTTGAAAACTCACGGTCGCTGAAATTAGAAGATTTTCCAAGATACATGAACTTCAATTCATTGAATATCTCCAAAGTAAATGACGTTGAAAAAGTGTGTTATTAGGGTACTACTTACAAAACAAATTTTTATCTAACATACAACGAATAAGAGCTTCGTTTGTTTAAAATTAAGAAATTGATAGTAAATGAAAAACGTGATCTTTTCCTTTTTGTTAATGAAATAAGTCTCTTGGAATTTGACGACCATTTTCAATCTTTTAAAGTTGGTATATCAACAATTTCCTTTAACATATTCCCTATTGACAAATTTAAAAGCCCTCCAATTCACATATACACTTTGCCAAACGGTAAAGCTTATATACGAAATAAAACAATTAAGGAATTAGATTTCAGAAAATATTATCAAATCATTTCAAATTCGCTGAAATTAGTTAAGGGTTGCCATATTTTTCCCACTTAATACAGAACTATTCTTAAAAATTGCCTGTTGTCTTGTCTTTCTCTGTGTTACACGTATAGCAAATTAGAAACGTTCAAAAAATTCTAATATATTTTGTAGTTTTGCTGAACAATCCTGATTTCTATTAATTTTTATTAAAAAGAATATCCATGTATTATATGGTATAGTAATTAACAGAGTCAAATTTTTGTTACGTATGTATCAAAATTAATTATAATGCTTGCAAATGTATAGCATCTACATAAATATGATACAAGACAATAAATTTAAAATTTTTAAAAAACTGAAATGAAATGAATTTTGCACTAATTTTTGCTTTATTCAATAATTTTTTGATGTCAATCTGAAATATAAAAGACAAGAGCTTTTGATGTAAAACAGTCTGTCTTCTAAAAAATGAATATATAGTTAGATTGAATAGAAAACGTTTTGATTCAAAAGTGGAAATTTTGAATAAAAATTTATTTTATTGTAAATGAAAATAAAAAAAAATTTTTTAAATAATTTCGGTTTTATTTAAATAAAGACGTATAGTTTTAAAACAATAATACTATACCAATTGAAACAAATATTGCAGTTACTTCTTTCAATAATTTTCAACAATTAAATTAATAATTCAAATGTTTCAATCAGAAATATGAATTTTTAATTCAATAATAATTTGTTTGAAGAAAATATTGCTTTTGTTAAAAATCAACAATAATTATATTTGAAACAAAGATAATATTTGTTTTATTCAAATATGTATTATTTGGAAACAAAAATTAATATTGTGATTTTAAATAGTCTATATTGTTACATGTAAATCAAACACGGTCATGTTTTCAAACCAACAAAAGTTAGAATGGACGCAAAAAAAACAAATAAATTGTGGAATCAATGCATATTTTAATTAATTTGGCCTACGTTTTTTTCTGAGTGTATGTGCGTACATAGTTTCAAGTCGATCGAATTAATAGATTTGACCCTAACTAAATTGTAAAGTTAATAATACAAATTTCTAAACTTTGTTCAAAAAACTGTTTAAATTCCTAAGATACTGAATTGGACAATAAATAGCTAAAATTGTCTGCCATATTGAATTTATAAATTTTTACGAAAAATTCCTAAACTGCGACACCGATAAACACCAAATATTAATTTTGAATCGAATCGGATCAATAATGGCAAAATTCGTCCATCTCGGTTTCATATTATATGAAGGTGCAAAAATGTATTTTCGTGCAAGATCCGTTAATGTGCCACATTTTAGCTTAATATCGGAAAGTGGATAAGATTAGCGGTACAAATGCTGAACACCGATCATATGATAGCTTCGAAACTTCCAACTACTTCCGACTGAAGGTGGAAGCTTCGATATTCGAAGCTTCGATTTTCGAATATTTTTCCGAAGCTTGGAAAAAATTCAACAGCCCAAATTTTGATGGCCATTTTATATTTATTAAGTAACAATTAAATTTGTATAATTATCTTTGTACCTTTATTTGTTGAATAAAAATTAATTTCGCGATATTATCATAAATATAAACCAAAATTAAATTTATACAGTTGGGAAGAAGTAGCTATTATTGATTCCATCCCACATCGATTTACATTTGTGCGCCCAGATCGCCAGAATTCCTAATACCGGCTCTATATAAATAACAAAAGTTAGTGTTCTTCATTATTAGGGGAGTCCCCCAAGATTCCTTAATTGCGCCGTGTCCTTTTAGCCAATATATTGATAACCCTCTGTAGAGGCCCTATCAAACATACAAACATGCATATTGGGGAACCAGTTTGTGTTATCAAAACAGCATCAATTCCGGCAGCAATCGGTACAACTTTTACAAATTCGAATCAAGGCAATTGGCGGTATACCAAAATCAAATACTTAAAATAGAAGGATCCATCCTTAACAATGGACTCCAACTAGATCTCAATCCTTCAACTAAACTAAATCTAATTTTTATATTTTGATTGAAAAACGATAACAGAATACAGATGACGATGCCATAAAGGAGTCTTCATCACTAATCCTTGGCAATTTTATTTAAACAAGAAAAAACAAAGTAACCAAAATTTACCCCATTAACCAATAATTAACATTAGCAAATTCTAATAAATACACTTTTAGCTACTTAAAAGTTCGTTAATTGAAAAGCTTCACTGCAGTCATTCCCGAATAATTTTAAACACTTTAAAAGCACAACCAATTGGAATTTCTAGTGAAAGAACGCCTATTTCGAAATACTTGTGTATAAAATACTACCACTATTTTTATGGCATAAGAATTATTGTCTTCCTAAAGCATATACTGAATTTGTCAAGCAGTCTGCAATTGTCTAGCAGCATGATAGTTGCCAGCTACCTTTTTTATTCGGTCCAGTAGAACTCCAATGAGACTTTCTAGCAAATATCGCCCAATGGTCGTGTTATACAACGCTCGCATTAGGCATTTCAATCTAATAGAGAACTTCGCTCCCGCCGATAATTCATTAAATTTAGAGTCATTTAGACTACTCTGCCATTCTCTCTCGTAGTTTATATATCTAATGCTGACTTGTTCCGATGGTCCCAGTTTCATAACTTCACGAAAGTACTCTATCAGCTCTGTCATTTCGGAATTCTCTTCCTTCTTAACCATAGAACTATTCTCGTTAACATCCTAAGAATTGTTCACCTCTCCCCCTCTAGTTACTTCAATAATTGGAATATCAACAGACAGATATGGTTTTTCTGTACTGCCCATCCAACTCGATATGTACTTATTACACTCGTTCAGCTCCTTTTGCGTAAAGATCGATCGGCAATGAACCTCTAAAGTATTATCAGTTCTGTACTGATATCCTGGTACTATAAGCAGCTGCTTAGCAGTGAACAAATCAACTTCATAGTTCGTCGTATGCAAATATGGCCTCATACCTTTTAACATGGCCTGAGTCATATCCTTGAAATCAGGTATCTCAAGTTGAATGACAAGGACTAGAACGTATCGCATAAAAATTTGACAAAATACAATCACTGCATCAAACGGTAGAAGGCACACATTAAAACGATCATGAACTCCGATCATATAGGATATAACTGCCCAAAAATGAACAAATGCTTTTCGGTCGTCTTCGTTATCATAGCGAATTCCTAACATATGTGGGCGGAGGAGAGCAAACCTGAAAATAAAAATCATAAAACATGGAAATAGTTACGTCTACTCAAAACAGGAAAAATGGCGGCCTACCCCATAAATCCGAACGTTGTTGTCGCTAATTCTGCCTGAGTAATAGCTCCAATACCTTTGGTTTCTGCTGCTTTTGATGACAAATAGTGAAGCTTTCTCACTTTTTTCAGGGATTCAAATGATCTGTTGAAAAATATGAATAATAATAATAGTAATAAATTAATAGATTTACTTCGATCCAGGTGTTAAGTCCATGTCGTACCAACTAAGTGCGTGCGCAATTGTTGATATGTAACGCTTCCCCGCCGGCTCTGTTGAACTAGATTTTCCAGTCGATTGAAGAAGTTTAAGCCCTTTCGGTTCGGCCAAATGACAGATGAGTCCAATTAAATTCGAATTCAAGATTCCAGCTCGATTTTGTTGAAAATAATTTTGACCCCTGAAATTGTTCAATCGGTTTAGGTACTTATTCTATGTATATCAACGGCTCTTCCAACCAATCATTAAAAGTTCAAGTCTGGTTACCTTTGGAATAGAACCTCATTGTACCATGAGGGCAAAATCGCTTCGACTGCTGATATATCATAATCACAAGGTAATCCGCTTCCCTCTCTTAAAACCAAAATGAAATGATCCCTAGCAACTGAAAAGAAAAGATATTTAAACATGTTGAATTATTTTATGTAATACGTTTACGCATGTTCCAAAAATTGTCGCGCATTTGAACTCATATCCCCAGAAAATCGTGAATTACTCCTACCAAAACCTTATGCTCAGCTATGAACGTAGTCAAGATACTGAACGCACCCAAAACATTTTATTCGTAATACATTATTGGCGAAACCACACGCTGCAGTAAATATTATTAGAGTGTACTTC
The DNA here is from genome assembly GCA_963930735.1 of Dioctria linearis. Taxonomy (NCBI): domain Eukaryota; kingdom Metazoa; phylum Arthropoda; class Insecta; order Diptera; family Asilidae; genus Dioctria; species Dioctria linearis. Next base: position 212,203,073 of record OZ005743.1, read on the forward strand.
TCGTTGATGAGAAACACTGGGGAGGAAGGGATTCTCCTTCTCTGATCCACGAGAATTGAAGTATACTGAGGCGTGTGCTTTCACGGAGTTCAATCTTAGTTGGATCTGCCTATTTCGTAAATGAATGGTTTAAAACGGAGCGGTTATACGCGCAACAGCTTCAAAACTCTAGAAAGATAAAGTACGAAAACGTAGAAGCAATAATGCGTTGACTTCTGTTCAATTCGAAGTTGTTTCGAGCTGTTGATATTTGAGCGTTAAACATGTTCTCGTCAAGCGGGTTTTTATACCATAGATGTCATTCCGTTCGAAACGTACAGAAATTATTCTATTTTAGTAGAGAAAAATGGGCTGGACACCCGCGCATAATATTAAAAGGTATCTTGATTTTTGTATGTCCGTTTGAACGTCCATCCGTAAGTAAATTTAAGTTCGAAAATGGGAAATATCAAGCAACTCTTTCGTAGGGTTGCCATTCAAAAATTTCGTTTTTCATTTCATATTTGTACACTGCCTGAGAGCACGTCAACGTAGATAGCTCAAATTTTGTACATTGTGTTTTCATAGTAAGAGTAAAAAAAATTTAGAAAATGGACTAAATCAGGTAACCACTTCTTGGTGTTACCATATAAAAATTTTAGTTGTTTACGTATATTATAAAAACGAATAGTCCTAGACGTTTTTATTGTACTAAAAAGTACTTCAGAATATGAAATCTTATGCAATTGGTTATAATCAATGTTACTGTCTGAGGAACCGTTCTAGAAATATGTGCGAAAAACCACTTCAAAAATCAAACTTGCACAGATGGGTGACTTTACGAAATTACATATGGGTATTCATCTACTCTAGACCCTAGGGTATTTTGAGAATTGGTCTTCTAGTTTTTTTCTATATAAAAATTCATATTTTAAATTCAAAAAGTTTTTAAGAAGAAAAAAGAAAATTGCAGTGCATCCAATCACAGATAATTTTCGGTGCATCCTTACAACACTCTGCGAGGTCTTATGCATATTTTCGGATGACAAGTGCTACTTGTGTACTTTTAAGTACTTTTTATATAGGTAATATTGAGAGTAATAAGAAAATCATTCATCAATGCAGTATCCCAAATTATACCTGTAACGCGTCTTGACTTTACGATGCCTTCTAATATCCATATTGTGGAATATTCCGTCGAATAACAGCTTTCAAAATATCATTCACCACACTGCACAAGAAGTTTCACGCGATTTAAATTACAAGTTGTAAGCCACCGCCTTTAAATGCGCGTGTGCGAACGTTCACTAAATAATATCAATGCACAAACCAAATTACTTAAATTAATTGCAGGCATTTCGTATGGCAAATAAGTTGCAAAACTGGCCTATTGGGGTTACTATAAAAGGCCTATGAATCAAAGAAATTTTGGTCAGTCTCGTCTGATCCCTTGATTGCAACACATTAAATTGTACTCCTATTACCTTGGTCGTAACGCATTAAAGTGAGAAGCACAGTGCTAACTTTTCCAACCTCGACCTCAGTATAACCTGACTGAAGAACCTCAACCTGATGAGCCTTGCAAACTTTTGCAACTCACAATACGAACCTTGACAACTTCTGTATGATAGCAGTTAATTGGGATGTTGGCTCGAAAATTATTAATTATTTTGTAATAATTTACAACAGCAGAAATAACTTTTCTCGTTAAATATGTTTCCCAATTTTGTTTTCAACAAATTTCCCGTAGACAATGCTGGCATCAAATGATAACAAAAATTAGCTGTCAAAGCTGCCAAACTTCCAGCAAAGTAGAAAGTAGACCTACTCGAGTTCAACCTCAACCTGGCCGGCCTCACCAACTTTGCCATTGAAAGCTTGATAACCTGATTGAAAAATTGAAAGTTGGTGAGGACGATTCTGTTATTTATGTGGGTCGCGAAAGAGACTATGATCCACCAACCTTGTTGGAGATATGACAGATGAACTTGAATGCCACGGGCCGGGAAGTTATATAACAAAATTTGTGTGCGGGGGCCCAAAAAATTATTCCTATGAGTAGGTACCTTAGGACGACGGATAACTATTAAGACTGCATGCAAGGTAAAAGGCATCCGGTTAACTTATGAAGCCTCCCAAAAAATAAATTTCGAAACAATGAAAAACATGATTTTAAATTCTACCGAAAGAGATAAAATCCCCATACTTTCTCAAAATATACGCCGTACTGCCGATCATGAAGTTGTAACAACCCCGGAAATTAAGAAATATATACCCAAAAGTGAAAAACGCAGGTTTTTAGAAGACGGTAGTTCAGTATGTACATTGTTTATAAATAAGTTTTCAAGAATAAAAGAAAAAATTCAAATATTCGTTTTAATTATTGTTGACCTTTATTTAAAGCCATAATTCATTAGAACTCTCTAGAGTTAACTTCTAATAAATAATTTACATGTGTCTATAACCGGGTATTCCTTCTTCTTTCGCACCGATAAGTTTTAAGTTGCAATCCTTATCCATTTCGTACTCTAAATCATTTATCTGTACAGTTTGAGCAGCTGATTGTGGTTCTTGCGGTTGTAAATTTTCGAAAAAGAATTTTAAAAAATACATGTTCAATACAATGACGTCTTTTTCTGCCTCAATTTCGCTTATTTTCTGTACTAATCTTATTTAGATCCTCCGGGGCGGACCTTTCAGTATTACCTAACACTTATTTTAGTAAATTCAAAAATAACCCTAATCTAATTTTAACAGCAGCAAATGGTTCAACAATCAAAACATATGGCACGAAATTATTGAAGGTAGATTTCGGATTCCGTTCATTATAGCGGGAGTAAATAAACGCATTATTGGGGCAGACTTTCTCGAAAAATTCAATTTATTGGTTGATATTAAAAATAAAAAATTAATTGATGGAAACACGTCAATCGTGGTAAATGGAATAACGATAAACACAAATACCCCTTCACCACGTCATTACGCTTTCGATAATGAATACGGCAAAATTTTACAAAAATTTCCATCATTAACTCAAGCACCTTATTACGATGCTCCCGTACGTCATAATATAGTATATCACATTTCTACAAAAGGACAACTTCCTTTCTCAAGACCAAGAAGACTCGATATACAAAAATTAAAAATCGCAAAATTATAGTTCGAACATATGGTTAAATTAGGTTTATGTCTACCCTCTTCATCACCAGTCTCTTCTCCATTTCATATGGTACCGAAGACAGACTCAACAGATTGGTGACTTTGCGGGGATTACAGACGTTTAAATACAAATACTACACCCGATAGATACCCAATCCCACACATTCAAAATTTTTCATTGAATCCAAATGGTTCTTCAATTTTCTCAAAAATTGATTTAGTAAGGGCATATCACCACATTCCAGTAGCCCATGATGATATTTTCAAAACAGCCATTACTGCACCTTTCGGTTTATTCGAATTCACTAGAATGCCTTTTGGTCTTAGAAACGCAGCACAGACATTCCAGCGTTTCATGGATCACGTGTTAAAGGAATTAGATTTTGTTTTCATCTACATAGATGACATTCTAATAGCAAGTAAAAATAAAAAGGAGCATGAATCACACTTAGAGAAAATTTTTACACGGTTAGAAGAGTTCGGTATAAACATCAATCCCGCAAAATGCATTTTTGGAGTAAATTCTTTAGATTTTTTGAGCCATAAAATCACTAAAGAAGGAAATCTCCCATCTGAGAACAGAGTTAAAATAATTCAAGATTTTCCTTCTCCTAATTCAATCAGACAAATTCAGCAATTCATAGGAATGGTAAACTGTTACCATAGATTCATTCCACATCTATCTGAATTATTAAATCCAATATATATAAATTTTACCAAAATTACTAAAAGAAACCCAAATATAATAAAAAATTTTAATTGGCCGGAAGATTGCGAAACCAATTTTAAAAGAATTAAAGAAGCTCTTTCTACCTTCACACTTTTAGTACACCCACTAGAAAACGCCAAGTTTATTCTAACAGTCGACGCATCAGACGTAGCAACAGGGGGAGTTTGAGAACAATACAATGCAAACTATTGGGAACCTTTAGCTTTCTTCTCGAAAAAATTAACTCCAGCCGAAACAAAGTATTCAACTTTTGACAATGAACTTTTAGCAATCTATTTAGCCATTAAACACGTCATACATTTTTTAGAAGGTCGAGATTTCACAATTCTGACCAACCAAAAACCATTAACGTCCGCAATCTGGACCAAAACAGAGAGAAGTCCCAGACATGCTAGACAGTTAGATTTTATAATACAATTTACTTCAGACATCAAACATATTAAGGGAAAATCAAACGTTGTAGCGGATTCATTATCACGAGTAGTAATTACTGATGAAAATGACAAAAATATCTACGAAATAAATAAAAATAAAATAGACTTAGAAATTATCGCCAAAAACCAAGAAAACGATGAATAATTGAAACACTTAATTTCCATTCAAGGAAATATTACAAATTCTAAGTTTAAATTAATAGAAACGGAATTAGACCATTTATTCCTAAACTTTTAAGACAAGATATTTTCGAGATTATTCATACTCTATCACATCCTCGTATAAGAGCAACTAGAAAATTAATTGCAGCAAGATACTTTTTGGCCTAGTATGAATAAGGACGTAAATTTATGGGCAAAATCATGTTTATCTAGCCAGAAATCAAAAATTTACAAACATACTAAATCAGAAATTGGCCAATTCAAAATTCCAAAAGGCAGATTTGAACACATTCACGTAGATATAATCGGCCCATTACCGCCTTCAGAAGGATTTACTCACGTATTAACTATCATAGACAGACTCACAAGATGGCCCGAAGCATACCCGATACCGTATACTACGGCCAGTACAATAGTTAAAACATTATACACAAAATACATTTCAAGATTCATGTTCTCGGCATTCAACCTAGTAATAAGTTCAATTGTTTCAAGCTTGAGTTAATTGCTTCGATTGATGTACTTGAAGCGCGCAATACTTTTAACAGGTTCATTTCTCCAATTTTCCAGTATCTTTTGACTGGGTTTTTTCAAACTTATCAGCGTACTGCTCTTCTAATAAATATTTTTGGGCCTTTAACCCGAAAAGTAGTTGATTATGTATTGCTAGAATCATTTCATCCCATGTAGGATTGAATTGTATCTTAAAAGTAGGATGCTCAGACATTTCAATTGAGTTTGATATTTTCCTACAACTATGCTTCTGATGTCGCCTTAAAGTATCACCTCTTGAAAACGAGTTTTCACATTTTATTCAAATGAATCTCTTCATGTTGTTAATTCTTTATCACCGCCGCTCTAAATGAGATATAGGCGGGGTAGATGCGCCTTTTTTATCTGATAAAGCCTGCAGCATTCAAATTCAAAAGGATCGCTTCTAATATTGCATTGATCATTTTTATCACATTTTACAAATCCACCTTTTATATTTATCAGATTTCTCTAAAGGCAGCATTATGATGTTCTATCAGGATGTTGTAGCCAATTTAAAAAACTCGATTGATTTTATATGCATGATAATCCTTCTATTTGTAATTGCAAGATATTGTATAGCAGAGTAGGTACGATTTTAAAAACCTGTTGATTTTATATCAGCGATAATCTTTTTATTTTTGTTCCACAGGGTGCAACCGAGTACAAGTTAAAAACCAGATTGAAAGCATTAACCAACCTCATATATACTATATATAAAATATTTTGCAATTAAGGTAAGCGAGCATCATTATTAAAAATCAATTTTATGTAATTCTAACTAGCTAGCAATTAACAGTAACAAATCAGGAGTCAACTTTATATATTTGTGACAAGAATAAAGGAAAATATACTGTTGCAAAAAACACTTTAAACACATTAATTGAAAAAAAGATAAAAAATTTTAATAAAAAACACCTTTTACCCCAAAACTTAATAATTTTTCAGACGTATGCTAAAATTAAAGCGTTCTAGACGTGAAACCCAGTTTTTAGTTGAAAAATGTTAATTTTTTTTTTCTATTTTTATAAAATACACCTTTTACTCCAAAAACTTACTCGGAGCAACAAAAATTTTAATAAAAACTAATTAAATGAAATAAATTAATGCTGCGACTCTATCAGCAGAGTGCAATTAAGAACCAGATTGAACGCTTTTAACCCCCAAGATAACCTTTTAAACGTATGCAGTAGGTCTGCATTATTTATTTTAAGTTTATAAAATTAATGCCGAGATTTTTATTAGCAGAATGCAATTTTGAAAACAGGATTTATGACTTTATGGAACCCCAGTAAAAGCAGGTCAAATTCAATGACGCACCTCTTAGCACGGGGTGTTTTTTATTCATCTTTAATCTACAAAAGTAAAAATTTTCAAAGATTTTTAGTTCATCTAAAAATAAAATATTAACGTGACTTACACTCCATGTTTTTTTACTTAATGTCCAACTACGCTTTCAGCTCACGGTTCAAGTTCACCAAACCGTCAACCTGTTTTTACCGGCACGTGCTACTTGTTAACATACTAGCTTGATAAGTCGGCATTCTGATTCCAGTTTTTTTCGTGTTTCATACAAAAATTGGTTTTTGTTTACTTTCTTACCATCCTTCGGAATTTGCTGTGATTATTTGAATTGATGTGATATACATATTTAGACAAGATCAATGATGATAATTTTGCAATATTATGCACATTTCTTCAGGTAAAATTAGGCGAAGTAACACATAATTTAAAATGTGTTATCGTATCCGCATCTGGTGTGCTTTTTTTCGAATCTTAGTACCTAACTAGGTGTTTTTATATACAAATTAAATAAATAAATCACTAAAATGTTGCATCTTTTCTTCCTCAGACCAGGCCAATTTACCCTGCACTTACTTTGTACCTATACAAAACTTTAATGTTTTTAAAAGAATTTCATCTGCAAAAGGAAGGATCCATCCAAAAATATACATTGCTTCTAATAACTACAATGCATGTTGGCAAGACACCGTTAATTGCAACATCAACATAACACGTTTCCACCTAAATGGATGAAACTTTGTTGCTTATATCTAAACAAAATATTTTCTCAAAAAAATTTTATTATTATTAAAAAGAAAAAAATAATTCTTTAATAAACAACAAATAAACCTGAACCAAATGAAAGTAACATGAAATTATCATAAAAATTTAATCGAGACCTGTTTATTGCATACAAATATTTGATTGTGCTGTGAAATTTATTACTTTTACCGCGTATTTTTAGTAAAAAGAAGTCAAGTTCAACGACACACCAAGATTTCACAACTATTTGTATACCCAGCCGGTGTATTTATCGCTGGGTGAATATAGCTGAGCTTATAGTATATGTTTGGATGGTGTATTTGTTTAATGTAATAATCGATCACGCGATGCCTTCACGATCATTTACCTACATAACAAAGAGAATTATCAAAATATCCAGGGCAAGAATTCTATATGTTAGTTAAATTTTTCATTCTTGGGGTTTCTTTTTTGTTGATTTTCTCGGTTTTTCGATGTAAAACCTTCTTCAGATGATTGCATTACCTACATGCCATGTTTTCACCAGTTTCGAGGAATTTCAAGGACGTATTCCATATACATGAGAAAAAGCGTTCATGTACCTAGCACATTGTCAACCTGACTCATAACAGCAACTTTTTTTAATGGCGCTACAAGATTTATAAAGTACAAATTAATTATACTCTCGTGGCCAAACATTTGCGGGGAACAGTACAGTCTCCGCTTACATAGCAACTTTAAATAACATTCACACAGCACCTATGGAGGTAGAGCGCCTCGTATTTTACCAAGCGTTCTCGGTTCGATTCCAGCAAAAACCCAATTTTTTATTTAATTTAAATCAACTTAGTCAGCTTGCGACACCAAATAGATGACGTCATGAGTCAGAGTTGCGACGTAATCGACTACCTCTAAGTCAAGTTGTATCTAACAAGACTTAGGGGGTCAAACAAGGTCAAGGTCAAGCTGATCCTAGTGCATTGGTGTGTGTGTGTGTGTGTGTGTGTGTGTGTGTGTGTGTGTGTGTGTGTGTGTGTGTGTGTGTGTGTGTGTGTGTGTGTGTGTGTGTGTGTGTGTGTGTGTGTGTGTGTGTGTGTGTGTGTGTGTGCGTGTGTGTGTAGGTCAATGAAGGTTAAAGCTCTCAAGGTCAGGTGACGTCAGGTCTGTCACTCCACACATTTCCGTAGATGGCGAAGATATCTCGTCGAACTCACCATCTCTTAACGGCGCAATCGGTTCCATATAAAGCCTAGGTTAGAATATAACTCCCATATTTGGGCAGGGGTTGAATGCCTTCCGGCTTATTAGTGATGAACTATTAATTTCTTAGAGTACCGACGTAATGTCGGATGTCTTTTTGTTTCTTTTCTTATATTATTGAGCCAAGCTCAGGGGATACCTTATGATGCAAAGCACATCATGGCAGGTAGGAGATAGGGAAAGGATTAGGGGATATGAGGAGGGTGGCTACTTCAATGATCATTATTCTGACAAAATTTCTAGCCTGATCCCTTGTAGAATTCCTCCAATACGCACCACACGAGCTGTAACCCGAGCTCATCCTCACACCCTAGAAGTCAAATTCGGCCGTTCCGTGAAATTACGTGAATCCTTTATAAGCAGAACAGTACGAATGTAGAACAGCCCAGGTATAAGCCACAAACATTCAAGCATAATGTGCACCGTTACCAACTTATTTCAAGTCAATAATCCTCAATTCCCTACCCCCTCTACTCTTCCTATAAAGGCTGTGCTACGGCATAATAGGGTATCTCCTGAGCTTTGGCAATATCATAAAAAAAATGTAATAATGTCATTGGAAGTCACTAGAACTCCCTAAATGCTGACCGATCAAGATTTTTTCTGAATAACGTTTTCTAGTTTTGTTAGAAAGACGAAAAAACTTCCAAACGTAGTCTGATGTCTGCATAAAACTCGCCATGCTGCTCAAAAGTGACGGGAATCACTTGCATCAAGGCTATTGTGGTTATTCATCAATATTTTTGGAACATTTTGGATTATCCACGTGATAAAATAAATTGATTTTAGTTCAAATTTAAGTAGGTTCGCTTCAATTGAGAATGGTCATCAGGACTGACAATTATTTGTGGCGCAGATGATTGGAAGCAATAATACCCAGTTAGGTAACTTAGTGAAAATAAGAGACTACGAATCAACCATTCAAAATGTAAATGATGGTAGCACGCGTTCGTGAACGCGAGAAACTGTTAACCCGATTGGAATTTTTCTACTGACTTAATTCAATCACTTCACTAATTTATAGTGAGGTTCAAGTGATAAGACTGAATACATGAATTTCACTTTTAATAATATTATTTACCCTTAACGTTGAAATCTTGCTAAATCGATTTCTCTCACCTGAAATGATATATTCACGCCATTGTATTAACGGAAGTGGAACTCTCCATTTCGTCTAGTACGTTTCCGTCCATTTTTCAGGCAGTAGTCTATGCTACAGGGTTTGCAGCTTAGGAATGCCTAAACACAGACTGCATGAACTCCAACATTTATATCTATTTAGACAGCCAAGCTGCGCTTCCAGCTCTGTCCTCTCAAGCATTTGAGTCGAAACTAGTCTTGCTACTCGAAACTCCAGGGACGGACAACAAAGTAAGGTCGTTTTGGGTTGCTGGGCACGAAGGAGTGCCCGGTAATGAAAAAACGGACGAAGTGGATAAAACTCGAGCTGACAGTACGTACATTGGTTCCTACCCTACATTTGTCCTATCAAAAAACTATAGGTGAACTGGGAAATCAGATAACTGGAATTCCCCTGGCGTAACGCGCCCAGTATGAGACAGGCGAAGAAATTCTCCACCCCTTTCATCAACAGGCGTGCCAACTAAATCCTGAGTAAATTTTGAGTGCAAATGGTAAGTTTTAAGTTATGCTACAGTATTTAGTAACTAGTTAATTTATTTATTTAGAATTTCATGATGGAATGAAAATCTATACACATGTTAGTGCGTCATCATTGGTACAGCATATAAAGAACAGTCACTGCGTCCACGACAGCATCAGCAACATCATTCGCGACCACGTCTCGCGACAGCATCACATTGTAACTCAGGCTTAATTGGTTTGCAGACAGTCGCTCGGGCTCTTTGCTAACACAGTCACATGGGCATGGCCCCTTCCGTCATTTTTTGAAGAATGTAGGCAAATCATACAGTGAACTGTATCAACTGCGCGAAGAAGAAGGTGAAACCTCTATGCATTTTATTTATATGAGTGCCCAGCGCTTGCAAGTTCAAGTTTGCACATCACTGAAGAAACACTTGTCTCTCCACATAAGGTTTTCAATCTAACCACAAGGGCAATAACAAAATTGAACTCGTAAAACAACTCGTTGGAATTATGTAAAACCCTAAGAATTAGTCTAAGGCTTATTCTTATGATACCTAGATGACTGCCCGTTTGTAATTTCATATGGTCACCCATCTATGCAAGTTTGATTTTTGACGTGGTTTTTCGCATATATTTCTAGAACGATTCTTCGGACAACAAAAAACAAATTCCATAGGATTTCATTTTTAAAAAATGAAATTTTTGTATGGCAACCCTACGAAGGAGATGCCCCATGGGTCATATTTTCGAAATAAAATTTACTTTGTTTTTAAAAAGGCCGAATGCAAAATTTCAGGACTGTATGTGAACGCCTTCCCGAGTTATCATTATCGAGGACGGACAGTCGGACGGACGGGCATGCAAAAATCAAAATAACTTTTAATATTATGCGTTGGTGTTCCATCCATTTTGCTCTTCCATCATTATATCTAGGTGTTACAAACGGAATGACAAACTTCGTACACCCTATCATATCATCTCAGGTATAAAAAGGCAGAAAAGCCATTTTAAATGGAACTTTGTTCAAGTTGAACGAAACCCATCTGCACAGAAACCCAACTCCGGCCGAATTTTATATAACTCTTAGACCCCGCCACCTTCTATGTTGAGGTTGAGTAAGTTTTTTAAACTCCATTAAACACCATTAAATTAGCCCTAATTGAGCCCTAAAATATTATGAAGTGCACACTATTGTAACAATACTATTCAACCTATTCTCAGTAGTGGTGGTCCTAACTTTCAATAAACTTGGATTATCCATGAATATTTTTTAAAAATAAAAGAGCATTAAATTCGTGGAAGTGGCATTAAATTAGCCCTAATTGAGCCCTAAATTTTGACGTATTCAAAACTTTTCTAACACGAAATGGCGGTCCCAACTTAATTGACGTCGATTGGGAAGAAGGCTTTCTATTAGAATCTTAACTTGTATGGGGAATTGTAACTAAAAAAAAAAGGATAAATTATATTAAGAGGGAAGAAAGGGTTAAAAATATATTGATAAAGAGAAAAAGTTATGGAAATACTGGACCGTTATGATGAAGGATTTTAATTTATTATACTTAATTTATTTAATTCATTTTTTTATAGTTATTTATTGAATTATTGTCATGATACAAAGATAACAAGGTATGGCTGATTCGAGAGGAACTTTTTGGGTTACTACGTCATGCGGACACAAATGTCATTGCTAATGACAAAAGTATTTTTCAAATTGTCAAATTTCCAAGTAGAGGAGACAAACTCTTGTAATCTTGCAATTTAATTGAAAATGGGTGTTTCTTCAATAGAAATATTGTGGATAGCGTATAAAACTGAAGGAATATGAAAGGGAGTTTATAGAGTATATATTAAGAAAATATTTTAGAAAATTTAATTGGACCATTGTTACTGGAGCTGAACTTACTCCTTTCAGTATATACGCAGAGAATGTGCAGGAGGAATATCAGGTGGAATAACAACACCTCTATAGAAGGATATTCAACGGTTTTCATGTATGATTACTTTCCATCTTTATAAATAAAGTGAACATTTATGCCATTTGGCAGCATAATTAATTTTGTAGTATCATTGAACATGGCACCCATTCCTTCGTCACACAGGACTTATCCAAAGCTGTACTTGTCGCTGCTGGATCATGCAAGTTATTTTTTAGCAACTTTGAGTCCAGTTTTGTATCGTTTACTGCCGTTACATTTATTTCAATTAAAGGTATTCTTCTGCTGTCATTGTGCTCAAGATTCTCCAACAGTTAGGACATTGTGTCAAATATTGCAATTATCATATCAACTTGACACAATGACAGGACAGATCTTACTGAATGGCAATAGTCTCCACATGACGTAAGCACGCACTTGATAGAAAACTTGGCCATACCTTGTTAATCTTTGTATCATGAATTATTGTTACTCGATTTTTTCAGTTCTGGTTTATGCCGTTTTAGATTTCGTCATTTTGAATTTTGTGGCCAATCCAATCCGAAATTCCCCTCTAAAAATTACTTTTTTTTCTAGTAAGTATGTACACAACCGACAGTACTTTTTAAAGAAATATTAATATTAATGAAAAAAATTTTTTATTTTATTATTATTTTTTTATTATTTATTATTTTAAAAAAATTCTGAAAGCCTTGCATTAATGTCAATAATTTATTTACTAGAATATGAAATATAAAGTAGTCACCTGCAGCCAAGATATAGCCATTCTTGGTTTAAAAAAAAATTAGGGTTTTCACTTTTTTTAAATCAATCTACAATGCATGGTAAAAACACGTCGTCAAAACGATATCGTTTGCTGAAGAATGCATATAAATACACGAAATATGTAAACTGCCAAATTAAACAGCTGTTGACCTGTCAATTATTATAAATGTAATTACTCCCTCGATTTCATTGCAGAATTACATCAAAGCAAGTATTTGGTCTCAATAATTTATACTAAGTATGATATAGTAAACTTAGTAAACTAAGAAATTTCTTGGGACAAGTCGAATAATATAAAATATTGCTTTCAAGACTGAAAGTACAAGTTCCAATTTACAGCTGTTTTGCTCTAAATTCCCCTATATCGTTCTAAATTATGCTGAATACACCTGAGGTATTACAACATCGTTTTTGCTGATTAACTACTATACGCATAAGCTCGTGGTCATGTCGTCGTTTTGACGACGCGGTTTTACCATACATTGTAGGCTTTAGGCACATAAATGGATCCAACTCTGCCTCAGGAACCAGAAATTGTTTAAACCAAATTGATTTTTGTAGTAGTAGTAAATTCTGTGCCAGGTAAATTATTAATAACAAAACTAAAGTTAGTCGTTTATTGATTTTAAGCTAAGAAAATTTTCAAAAGTATTACTCCAAATGTATGAGATCCCCTCGGGTACCATAATCTAAAACGACTAAAAAATACAATTTGCCCACATATCCATATCCATATCCGCCATATCCACTCTTCATAGAGCATTGAAAGTCAAGTCAAGGCCAAGAAAAAAGGTCAAATTTTAACTGGTTTTGTCTGAAAACCCTTCGAACCGGTTTCAAGTGCAATAGTTGCACGCAATCATGCATATAACAAAAAGTACCTACTACCAAAACTACTTACACACATATGTAGGTACAATTCAAGCTGACATATCTACATAGTATTGTTCACATTTACAGCATGCTTCATTGCAATAATAATTAAAAGAATTAAGAGTAGGAAATTAATAAAATTAAATGAAACCGTTGCCTCTACTTACTCTGTTCGGCCTTGGTAAGTTTGATTTCTTGGTTCATGTTTTCGTGTTTATGACACTTTGACGTAAGGAGGATCTGGAAACACATAAATAAAACGCGGTCAGTTTTCGTCTTAAAAAGGTTTTCTTTATACACAAGCGTTTTTGGCCATAGCTATATGTATATATGAGAATAAAATACTCGCCTTAAATTCAACAACTTTATTTAACCAATATAACACATAAATTATAGTTTTTGACTACTATCTAATAACAATCGATCTTACTGCAAGGCGACGACTTAAAGCAGACTAAAAGCAGAGAAAATTCTAGTTGCCAGCTGTGCTTATGATAACGATAACTGCGTCACTGATCTGTAATAAATTTCTGTTATCTTCGATTTGATAACAATGACTAATTACATTTTATATATATACTTACTTACATAAGCAAGACAAATGGAATTATGGGATTATGAAATTTAAGTGGAAGGCACTCAACATTGCCTTTACACTTATGAAGTGCCTGAAAACTGCATGCGTCCCTCTACAATTTTTCCCCACATTCTCTTCTTAATATGTAATATGGAATTAATCTAAAGCAAATTAGTAATAAAATTAATATAACAATCGTCATCTCGATTTATTTTGGGAAAAAACAGAAATTTCCAATAAAGCGATTATATTGGCTTCTCTGAATTTTTTGCAAAAATCTTATTTCTCTCTCATCTTTTCCCTTGAGAAGAAGATTCCATATTCTTTGAGTAGAGCATTCACAATACCACTAATCTCCCGTGTCTGTGAGATAAAAGATTTGAGTGTGATATTTGATCGAAAGCTCCTCTTCATTTCTCACATAAGGCTCAACCAAAATTGACGTATACGTGAGTAATGTCATTTACGTTAAGCGAACGCGCCCTTTAAATTAAACAGATGTACACAAATTAACTTTATGGTGTCAGAGGAGAAATTTCGTTAAGTTTAAATGCCAAATTGCATTCAGTAAAGGTGCGATAAAAATCACTGATTCCGTAAGAAAGCGAAGTGTCAAACAATTAAATTAATACTAAATTATTAAAAGTGCAATGTAAAAATTTAAATCTTCAGTTAAATCAACTTCCATTTGTTATTTTTTTTTACCACTTTTTAAAATTGAAAACATTAAATATCAAGATAATCCAACCCTTACGGAATGTGATATCTATTTAGGCTAAAAATATACATTTTTCGTAAGTAAACCTTTGTCTCCTTCCAATTCGCAAAGTTCTTTACTTCAATTGTAGTTGAGCATATAAGCTTTATTACTTCCAGATCATTTCGTTTATTGGGCTTTATTTTTCGCACTTACAAATCATTTTGGTCGACATCCTCTTACACCACTCTCTTTTATTCTTTAGTAAGGAGTATTCTCGAATATGCTAGCCATAGCCAAGTTTGGAATCCTTTTTATTCCTCTAATAATAACACTGGAAAGTCGCAGAATCTACTTTGATAGTACATAAGTATTTAATTAGTATGGATATGAACGTCCCTATGAGATCCCAGGCCCCCTTCAGATTACCTACTTGCAGCAGAACTAACATCAAAGAAAAATCACCTTACCAAAGTCATTCAAAATTTAACAGCATTCATCTAGGTAGATTTATCTTCAGCACTAGTCCTCTGACCTTTAAAAAAGAATCCTCTCCTCTGCAAGATCGATTATTAACACCTGTCCTCATTTTTTCTATCCACTTCTTTCCCCATTTTCTAGTATTGTTGGCTTCCGCTTTTTCATATTTCCTTGCATCTGCTGTTGAGGGGGTCGATCAAATGCATACAAAACTGCTTTTAAAGCAACATTTGAACCCGGCGCGTTCTAAAATATTTAGTGGTCCATTCCGGAATTCACTAGCCATTTCACAATCTGTATCCTCCGCTCTGATATATCATGCGACATCTAGTTCTTATGCCATCTATGCTCTTAGGATTAATTTCTTTATTTAATTTTTCCTATTTTCTAGATTTAAGTTCATTGACGTAAATTTCACATACGCTCTTTAGATTTTGGATTTATTTTAATTATTTTCTGTACTTTTCTTTTTTAATGTTTTTTTTTTCTGTTTATATAAGATTCTACAATATAACTTAGCAGTTACTCTTTCTTGTTTTTAATTACTACATTTTGGGTATACGGTCTAATATTTATTTTAAAGTGCATGATGTGGAATTGTTAAATTCCATATGTAAAACTCGGGTTGCGGATGTATTTCTTTATATACCATAGATGATGAAATCATGGGGGTATACTAAGTTTGTCATTCCATTTGTATCGAATAGAAATAAAGCCGATAGAGCGAATTAGATTGAACATCCACGCATAATATTAGTCTGTCCGTCCGTCCGTTCGTTCGTCTGTCTACACGGTAGCTCGAGAATGCGTGTATTTAAAGAACTCAAATTTTGAACACGGGCTTTAAAAAAGAATTAAGTTTGAAAATGTGACAAATCAGGTAACTCCGTCATGGGGTTGCCATACAAAAATTACATTTTTCACTATATATTTGGACACTGCCTGAGAGCTCATTGACGTAGAGAGCTGAAATGTAGTACACGGTGGCGGCTACATCAAAATAGAAAGTAAAATTTAAAAAATATACCAAATCGGGTAACAACGTCTTAGTTGTGCAATATAAAAATTAATTTATGTTTTTTACGTTATGGAAATGATCATTTTTATGCTACTGAGAATTTCTTCAGCATTTGAAATCCTAGAAACTGGTTATAATCAATTTTTCTGTCCACTTAAAATAGCATAACTTTTGGAATCCTTGAATGTCACTTGAATGTCCTTTTACCCTTGAGCAAAGCGCGTCATTTAACCCACATGGACAAGAGTAAAATAAAGTAATAATAATATTATTTTTATTTATCACAGGAGCAATCTGACAAAAATAGCATATGAAATAAAATCAATACCTAATTCCGAAAAAATACAAAACTTCACTACTACTTTTTCTTCTTCTCTCCACTAATTGGCTGTAAGAAAGTTCTGCCCACTACTATTCTTATTCTCATTGTTGACTACAAAATAACTAAGGAGCAGGAACAATTCAATTAAGCATGCGCACCTTCAATGCGATGGTATTTTTATTAAATTCTGGGTTTGCGACTTTTGCGAATGGTACACTATTCCTCCTTTTAATATCAATAAATGCACTACGCGGGCTTAGTCATGTTACATAAGTCACTCCCGCCCTCTACAGTTAACAAAACTATGATTTTGGTATTTTTTTCCCCTTAAAGATCCCCCTGATTAGCTAGTTTATCATTATATTTTGTTAATAGACTGTGTTCGGACCTTTTTAGACCAACGCATGAATATACTAACCATGTTTAGTCGCCAATTCACATTGATCCTAGATTTCTCAAGTTGGTGTTACACTCATGTCGTCTTCGTTTGAGTTCATTCTCTATTATCTTTCCATTCCATCTTGACCGGCTGCATCTAATTTAGGAGTGATCTACTCATCTTTCACCCATAATACCTTCATACCGTAAATCTCTCAATTCTAGCCCGATCCTTCAGGAACTATGACTTCCTCCATCTTCTCTATCTTCGTACTAAGTATGGATAGTATAAATTACCTATTAAGACCTTGTCTTGCGCGTTAACAGAATTAATTTAAATTCTTCTAAATTGAAATTGAAGAGATCTTTAAGGATAATTTTATATTTTCCACTTGATCGTGCACTGTTTGTTTAATGAGTCAGAGAAAAAAGTAAATAAATGTTTCACTAGTGGTACAGATTGGAAACAGGTCTTAACAAATTCAAGCCGTAAATAAAAAGTCCATTAGAGAAGAATCACGAATATCAATTATTCACATTGGAATGCACCTTGATTATAGCACACAAACCCCAATGTATATAATTAGGCATATCGACTTAAACCACATCTTCCGGCAAAATATATTGCCTGAAACTAGTTACACCAGGTAAATTTGAAATTTTGAAAATATTTCATAACAAAAAGCCTCACCAGGAGATCACCTTAAATTATTTTCGTGCGATTTCACAAAGTAATTTCTCACAATTTACTTTAAACGATAGAAAACTTTTGTTTAACGAAAGCCACAATTGCTCAAGAAGAATAAACAAGACAAAACTCGTCCCGCTCCATTTACGATTACGAATTTTATTTAAATAAATATTGTTCGCCGTTTTGCACCCTTGAAATAGGTGAGACCAGATTAATCAGTTAATTAAAGCAAGTGAAAACAAAGAAATTTTAAATTTATTTATATAATGTGCGTGGTAATATTTTGATTTGCGTATAAAACAACTTTTTTGGGAGACTTTTCCTTTCATCGTAAAAAATTTACCGGATGTTTGCATAAATATAATTGTCGCATCATAAATATAGAAGAATTTAAAAAGATATCGAGAGACAACACTGATGTACAGATAAAAGGCTACATGAAGACGCAATGGAAAAAGAGTTTATGGCAACAAAAAGGCAAAATATTTAAGAAAGCTGAAACTATTTTAATTTACTTAACTTTTATTGAATTTATTAGTGTTATCTACAACATTTTTCTTGCCATCTCTCACCAGCGGGCTACTTCTGATCTTTTGTCGTATGGAAATATCAAAATATACGGCAAAATTTAATGAATTTTTCTCCTACTTATTTTGAATTCTTATACAGGGTGTCCCGTAAGTCAACGGCAAGCCGGATTCGGGTGATAGACCAAATCATAACAGTTACCAGAAAAATATAAAAAAAAATCTAAGTCATGAATTTTTCAAATTATAGGCATTTCTTTTGTTTTCGAGAAAATGTACACCTTGTGGTGGTTTTTTAGCTCCTGTTGCTACAAATCTTTACTTTTTTCAATTTTATTTTTCTTATGTAATCCCGAATAGTGCTTATGTAACCTGTTGCTTTACATTCTAAGCCAACTGTTCCAGCTTGGAAGAAAATTTCACATTTTGCCGAACCAAGAATAGAAAATAAATATTTCACCATAATTTAGCTGACTGTAATGAAAAAAAAATGTACTGGGCCAATTTGGTAAGTAACTTTAAAAGTGGACGCATTTAATAAGGATTTTAAAATGGTATAACACTTGCTACAACATTTCTTAGATTACAGCAAAAAAAAATTTTTCTTCAAGAAATCTAGTTTCGAAAAATTTCTTTTCACCTACTAAAAATGATTCTAGTATATCCAAAGCTTGCCGTAAGACCGTAACTTTAAGATTCTAGTTTGAGTGAGACGGAGAGTCATTACATGAAGTGTGAGTGAGCAAGATGGTGATGCTCGCTCGTCAAATGATTGAGTTTTTACAAATGTGCACCATCCACTCTCCACAGGGGGTCGACTTCCACATCAATACATGGTGAAGGAAGAAGTTCCTTACTTTACGAGGACGTATTACTCCAACCAGTTGAAGAAGACCCAAGCGCTTTAGTACGCGCAATCCAGGAAAGCACAGGAGTGCCTAAAAGTATAATCAGCAACGGAATAATTGCCCGTCCTTTTAAGAAGATGTCGAACTTGTGTTGCAGCTGAAGGAAGGCAGTTTGAACATCTTTTGTAAATAATAAATCTTAGCATCCAAATAATTGGTGTTTAATTTTAAACTTAAGGAAAATTTGTCCTAAATTCAACAAAAAGTTAGGATCTCTAACTTGAAAGCGTCAATATCTGTCTCACTGACACTTCACGTAATGACTCTCCGCCTCACTCAAACTAGAATCTTATAGTTACGGTCTTGTCGTGTCCCAAAAGCAATCAATCAATAAAACCCAATAGTTAACAAAACAGCGCTCGAATTTCGTGCACGTTATAAATCTTTATTTACTAAGACTTGACCTATCTTAACAACTATTATGTACTCCGCACCGAACGGAAACTTAACACCACTATGCAACGCGACGGCTCACTGGAAGTGACCAGTCATTGGTCTTTTATGCTCCAATATTCGGAAGTAAACTTTTACTCACAACGCGGATGTAAACAAACTACAACAACCTTGCCGTTTATTCTACCGGTTGCAGCACCTGAGTCGCTAGTAGTAAACAATCGCCTTACATAATAATTACCATGCTAGGTTAATTATTATCGTAATCATCGATTGTTTCACTAACCGCTCATTGCAGCCAGCTGTTGGGCTAATCAGCAAAATAACCGACAGTTGTAGAACAGTACCATGCGAAGTTATTGTTTAGCAATTGCTGATTATTTTGCTAGAATCCGCCCTTGGCTGCTGGAAGAATCTTCCGTATATTGGGCCATAACAGTCTTACGGCAAGCTTGGGTACACTAGAATCATTCTTAGTAGGTGAATGGAAATTTTTCGAAACTGGGTTTCTTGAAGAAAAAATTTTTTTTGCCGTAATCTAAGATATATTGTAGCAAGTGTTATACCATTTTAGAATCCTTATTAAATGTGAAAACTTTTAAAGTTACTTGCCAAATTGGCCCAGTACATTTTTTTTTCATTACAGTCAGCTAAATTATGGTGAAATATTTATTTTCTATTCTTGGTTTGGCAAAATGTGAAATTTTCTTCCAAGCTGGAACAGTTGGCTTAGAATGTAAAGCAACAGGTTACATAAGCACTATTCGGGATTACATAAGAAAAATAAAATTGAAAAAAGTAAAGATTTGTAGCAACAGGAGCTAAAAAACCATCACAAGGTGTACATTTTCTCGAAAACAAAAGAAATGTCTATAATATGAAAAATTCATGAATTAGAATTTTTTTTATATTTTTCTGGTAACTGTTATGTGTAAGCTTAAGTAGCACAAAACCCCCTTTGAATAGTAGATAATACATAGATAATACATATTCCTGCAACCTGGCAGCTCGTCGTCGTGGTGGAATACAGTTCGCATCCCAGTTACCTACACCTAATATTTTAAAGAAAAGATCATCAGTCAGTTATTATTACTCCTTCGAGAAGAAAGCCAAGTAATAAGTGAAATGTAGTGACAGTACATGCGAAATGGGATTTCACATGGGGCGCGGTGACGAGTTCGCTAATTAGTTTTAGTTTACATATGATTTGGTCTATCACCCGATTCCGGCTTGACGTCGACTTACAGGACACCCTGTATAACGGGCTGAGAGGTTACTGCTTTTTACAAAAGAAAAAGACAGGACCAAAGTTGCAGACTTCCAATGCTGAGAGAATTTTGCTTTTTCCAGCGAAGCAAAGTATCTGGTAGTAACACTGGAATCCAAGGTGAGCTGGAATGCTAATTTAGAAGAATGTGCTAAGGAAGCCAGTATGGCCCTCTACACGTACAAAGAATTTTTTATGGCAACTCTGCATCAGAACCCAGGATGGTACGATACGATTTTAAAAATTGTTTTATCCTACATCAAGAAAAACATTATAAGAAGAGATTTATTAAAGAAACTCCAAAAACAATGAATAAAAAAACTGAAACCGATTATTAAAGCTTACAGAATATTCGGTTTATGTATTAGGTGAATAAACAGCAGTGCCGGTGACAATAAAATACAACAAAGGCTTAACTAGGTTGAAGTACGTGGTTGGGCGACAAATAGCACAATCCTCTAAGATGCAAGTTTAATGACTGCATATGTATCTGCAATTGACGAAAAGTCACTGATCCCAGAAATACTATAAATAAATTGATGATCCAATGAGTCGACCAAAACAGTAGCAATCTTCAAGATCGATAATCTTAGCACCGAGATTCTCCATACAGCTCCGATCCGCTGGAGTGGCTCTCAAGTGTGTTTATAAAAGGAACTTCTGATAATTTTATTGCAAATCTTCTATGCACATGCGAAAATCAGGTATCAATAAATGATATTAATCACAAACATATACAAGAAACGTTTAGATTAGCGAAAAAATAAAAATTTTAGGTAGCACAAAATTTGACAAACGAATATGTCAATTCTTCTTCTTCTTGTATGTAATTCTACATTGCAGCTACATTAAAAAACACCAATGTCTATTCACGCTCAGCATGAAGGAATTAAGGGTCATAACAGGCCTATTTACTGCTCACTTAAATATCACCTCAAAAAGATGGGTAAGGTCGATAGTGAGACCTGTAGCTTCTGTATGGAAGACGATGAGACGGCTGAACATATTCTGTGTGACTGTGAAGCTCTAGGTCGCATAACCATAAAACATATAGAAAATGCATTCCAATAGCCAGAGGATGTTGCAAAGATGGGCCCCAAGAATGTCATAGGTTTAGTAGAGGCCCTTAGGGCTCTGAGGGGAAATGAACTAAAGTAAACTTACTTTTTATATTTGATGAAAAAACGAGAACAGAATACATATGACGAGGAGGCTCATAATGGAGGCTTCCTTCTGCTTGGGCAACTTTATTTAAAATAACAAGGTAATCGAAATTTAACCTACTAACCAATAATTAAGATTAACAAATTCTAATGAACACACTTCCAACTGTCTAAAATTCAGTCATTCCCAAATAATTTTGAACACTTTAAAAGCACAGCAAATTGGACTTTCTAGTAAAAGAGCACCTATTTCGAAATACTATTTATAAAATACTTCCATTACTTCCATTATTTATTATGGCATAGGAATTATTGTCTTCCTAAAGCATATACTGAAGTTGTCAATCAATCTCCACTTGTCTAGCAGCACGATAGTTGCCAGCAGCCTTTTTTATTCGGTCCAGTATAGCTCCAATGATACCATCTAGCAAATATCGCCCAATAGTCGTGTTATACACCGCTTCAATTAGGCATTTAAATCTAATAAAAAACTTCGCTCCCAGCGATAGTTCATTAAATTTAGAGTCATTTAGACAATTCTGCCATTCTCTCTCGTAATTTATATATCTAATGCTGACTTGATCCGATGGTCCCAGTTTCATAACTTCACGAACGTACGCTGTCAACTCTATCATTTCGGAACGCTCTCCCTTCTTAACCATAGAAGTATTCTCGTTAACACCCAAAGAATTGTTCACCTCTCCCCCTCTAGTTACTTCAATAACTGGAATATCAGCTGACAGATATGGTTTTTCCGTATTGCCCTTCCAACTCGATATGAACTTATTACACTCGTTCAGTTCGTTTTGCGTAAAGATCGATCGGCAATGAACCTCTAAAGTATTATCAGTTCTGTACTGATATCCTGGTACTATAATCAGCTGCTTAGTAGTGAACAAATCAACTTCATAGTTCGTCGTATGCAAGTATGGCCTCATACCTTTTAACATGGCCTGAGTCATGTCCTTGAAATCAGGTATCTCAAGTTGAATCATAAGTACTAGAACGTATCGCATAAAAATTTGACAAAATACAATCACTGCATCAAACGGTAGAAGGCACACATTAAAACGATCATGAACTCCGATCATATAGGATATAACTGCCCAAAAATGAACAAATGCTTTTCGGTCGTCTTCGTTATCATAGCGAATTCCTAACATATGTGGGCGGAGGAGAGCAAACCTGAAAATAAAAATCATAAAACATGGAAATAGTTACGTCTACCCAAAACTGGAAAAATGGCAGCCTACCCCATAAATCCGAACGCTGTTGTCGCTAACTCTGCCTGAGTAATACCTCCAATACCTGTGGCTTCTGCTGCTTTTGATGACAAGTAGTGAAGCTTCCTCACCCTTTTTAGGGATTCAAATGATCTGTTGAAAAATATAAATAAGCAACCGTAAAATAAGCATAAAAGAATATATGGGAAAATAGATATACTTCGATCCAGGTGTAAAGGCCATATGATACCACCTAAGTACGTGGGAAATTGTTGATATGTAACGCTTCCTCGCCGTCTCTCTTGTACTAGATCTTCCAGTCGATTGAAGAAGCTTAAGTCCTTTCGGTTCGGCCAAAAGACAGATGAGTCCAATTAAATTCGAACTCAAGACGCCAACTCGATTTTGTTGAAAATAATTTTGACCTCTGAGATAGCTCAATCGGTTTACTTCTGCTATGTATATCTACGGCTCTTCCAACCAATATAAAAAATTCAGTCTACTTACCTTTGGAATAGAACCTCATTGTACCACGAGGGCAAAATCGCGTCGACTGCTGATATATCATAATCACAAGGTAATCCGTTTCCCTCTTTTAAAACCAGAATGAATGATCCTTAGCAACTGAAAGATAAACGGCGTTAAAGATATCTCAAGTTGTTGAATTCTTTTATCGAACGAGTTTACTCATTTTCCAAAAATTGTCCTTAAAATGGTCGCGCATCTGAATCCATATTCCAGAAAAGTCGTGTAGTAGTCTCATATGTGAACGTAGTCTAAGGTAGTTTTATGTTTTCATGCGGAGTTCAACCTAAGTCAAACCCGACCTGTTCTCATGGGAACGGAATTGAATTGGGTTTGATTGAATCCACGTTAACTCCACGAAACCAGTCGAGTTGAGTTGGGCTATGTGTATTTGTTAGAATAGCGGATGAGTGTTTTATCCAATACAAACCCGGCTACTTTATACGAAATAAATATTTTCTGCTGTCAACTCAACTCAGAAATCGTCCATGGAGTGTGTTTAAATGGGGGAAACTGTTTTGTTTTCCTTTATCGCACGTAATCCTCGGTTCTTGTACCAAGGCGCTATTGTTGGGGATGCACAAGCACATAAACTTCTCCACCAAGGTAAAATAATCTGAAATATTGGGTTGGCTAAGCATTCTCATGTTGAAACTGCCGAGATAAAGCTTTCGCGCGAAATAGATAAGGAAAACCATGGACACGATACTTAAGTTACCTTTGAGTCTGGTGCCCCGGAATGCGATGACTGCAATTGTGTGGAATGCTAACAGATCTAGTACTATGCGAGAAACAAATGCCGACAATATCATCGTGAAAAAGTTTACTTATTCTAATTAAGCTAATGTAAACTGCTTCATAACTGGATCTTAGCATTCTCCCCACCGCTGAACTCCTGGTTCAACCTACCCTTCTTTCTATGATTACTACGAGGTAATTGCCTTGAAGCGTTGGCAATTCGTATTTGATTGATCAATCGGGCTGTAGTTTCAAAAGCCCTGGCCATTTATCGATGTCGTTATTGTGACATTGCTACTTGCAACACTTATTGAGGTTTTTCCCTCGAATGCATAGATCCATTGGTTTTCATGAGTTAGTTGTAACCATATGGAATCTTGCTCTATTATCAATACATCGCATGACTGTGTATATGGAATTCCATTCAAAAGATCGGATTCACACAAGAGCATACGTTGACTCTTCCGTGATAAACGGGGTGAAGCTGCTTGCATAGATATAGCATTTCTTCTACTTATTTGCACCCCGCTAACTCCGGATCGGTCAATGGAAAATTTTGATCTCAATGAGTCGTAACGATCAAGTTCGATGCACATGATCGTATTGAGATACATAGACTGGAATTGGTCATGTCTTGAACAAATCGAACTTCTCTAAGTTGATTAGCGGTAGCATAAGCTTGAAAATGACATAATCCTTGATTGCTTGGCCTTCGACACTTATTAATTTGTCCAGCTGTAGGATGATCCCTTGAGCTGTTGGCAACCTTAAAGATGGTGGTAAGTGGTTTTGGATGAGTAGGACTTCCTCTCTCAATTAACCTAGTGATAAAAGCCGTGGGCTTAATTGGCCGTGATGAGAAGCCGTTAAGGCATCGATGAGAATCCGTTAAGGCATCGATGATGGATAAATGGAATCTTTGAATATTACTCGCAAATAAAGTCATCTGGTTGGATAATGACAAGAATAACTGCGTACCCTTAAATTGACGACTCTCTTCACTTGTATAAGAAATGCGATCGTTTGACTATGTTAACAGTGGAATCAATAAGAGATGTTTCATGCTTGATATTCTAGGAGATGTAATTCATTTCCATTGACGGCCATGATTGTTTTCCGCCATGTCTTTAGCGTATTAGGAGTCCAAAACCCCAAATAATGAGTTAACGATGTTGCCTACAATGTCAATTTCCAAATGTGTATAAGGTCGTGAGCTGAATGTGGTTGCTACTACCGTATCTCCTTCAGGGCTGGAATAAACAGGCATGCCAATAAAGGTTGATACAATTAGGGATCCCTGTGATGTTCGTGCCATTTTCCTTGGGTAGTGATTGGCAGTGTCACTTGTCGCAGGCTGTGGATCAGCTCCATTGGTATAACTCGTGGGATTTTCTTATGTTGGTCATCTTGTGTCTTGAGAAATGATTCACTATTAGTGACCTGTTCTACACTTGTGAAGGTATGTTGGTCATCAATGGCTTCTATGGGTATGGGCGAAAAATTGTGAATTGGTCTCCGAAAGACGCCCGTTGCTGTTCGAACATCCGCTACTCTTGCGTAACCATCAGTATCCTTGTGTAGTTGAACTATGCATCCTGTGGACACTTCATAACAGGCGTATTTTCTTGTTAAAGCTCATTCAAAAATTCACGCGATCAGTGCCGCCAGAAGTCATGCTTGGTGTGGGACATTAATTTGCATCGTTCCAGGAGGCTAGCTTTATATATAGCTTTATACGGTTCCGAGAATGGATCTATGGATGCAGTAAGTGGCTCTCCAATTAGCAAATGGCCACGAGTTAGAGCTGTCAGGTCATTCGCATCGGCTGACATTGGAGTCAGCGGCCTGGAATTCAATATGGCTTCGATTTCCACCACTACCGTCTCCAGCTCTTCATATGTTAGCGAAGCTGATGTTATGCTTCTTAGAAGCAGGTGTTTTGCCGGTTTCACTGCAGCCTCTCACAAACCACCGTAAAGTGGGGCCCACCGGGGAATAAAGTGCAAATCAATTGTCTTCCCTTGAGCGTCATCACAATGAATGATCTCACTTAGCTTGTGCAGTTGGCTCCGAGCTCCGACGAAGCACGTCGCATTATTACAATACAAAGCTTGTATTTTATTGAGTGGAAATTATAAAACATTTTTCCACATAAAATGGTCTAAGGAAAGTGACCCACAATATCACGAAAACGACACGAACTCCAGACTTTTGCCGTAGGAATATCAATTGCATCAAATCAATCACTATTTAACGAGGAATTCTTCTGTATGTTTTTGTAAATTTTTTCTAGAAAAAAGAAATAATATTAATAAAATTGTTGGGTTACGTTAAAGCTCGACTAGGCCTATAGGAAAACCATACGGACACTGCGACCAAAATTTATCTATTGTGCCTTTCCCTAAATGGGGTGGGGGAGGGGGGTTAGATTGAAAAATGGGGTAACTCTACAGTTTTAGGATGCGAGGAATCAGTTTAATAATGTATTGACATTTAGAAAATGAATTTATTATATTATAAGGAGCAGTGCTAGGCATTATTCGAATAAATTTTCAATCAAATAATGATTTTTTTAAAAAATTGAATAAATTTTTATTTATTTTCAATTTATTTTAAGTTATTCGCAAATAATTATTTGTTATTTGCTGCAATTTATTTGAGTTTCAAATAATTATTTGTTACTGGATCGTGCGTTATTTGATAATTCATTCCCAAATAATTATTTGTGATGGTCATTATTTGAATTCCAAACAATTATTGATTATGAATAGGTATGTTTTCTGGTCTCCATTAGTTCCAATTTCAAATAATTAAGTCGTGGTACACGCATTTCTTTTCGCAAAGTGTTCCGTAACTTAATTTAATTTAAAGTTTAAGACGAATTCAATAATTTTGTTCAATTAAGTATTTGTGAAGCTTTTGAAGAAAATAATTGGGTTTGATTACCTAAATTACCTAAATATGAAATCTATGTCTACTCAAGGGTCATGAGGATATAAATGCCAAATAACTGAAGTTTAACCATATAACTACATAAGTAGTACGAATACTGCAAATTTTTCCTACCACATTCATAAGGTCATCATGTAATTAAAAAGTGCTATGAATGTGTAAGTGCTTTGCAATGAGAAGGGGCGGAGTTTCCAGATTTTATCTCAAAAAACTCTATGAAAACAGGTTTTTTTGAAATATTGAGAGTTGGTTCCAAGTTGTTCCTGTAATCCTACAATATTCGTGCTTCTGTTTACATTCGTTTTACTCTGAAAAAATCTAGTGGGATTGAGTAATGCTGGATTCTATGATATTTTCGGGAAAAGTAAGATTATTATTTGACAGAATTTTTCATCATTTATCATTTTCTTAGAAAAAGTGAGGTTATGTCACCCGATGTACCTTATTATGAATAGTTTGAAAGGATTTTGAAGAAGTTCAAGAAGGTTTTGTCGTTCGGGTAATCCTACGTTCTCTCGATTATTTCGTTGTCTCAATCGCAATAGAATAATGCATAACCAAGTTATTTTCCCCCATTCATGTAAAAGATGAAAGTATATGACATTATGTGCTTGTTTCTAAAACATACGAAAATTTCCAATTTTGTTCGGCTGTGTCCTATCTTCTTATTAGGTTATCTTTGACTTAAGTCCAACTAACAAATAGTCCACTTTAGTTGTATTAGTAAGGCACACGATGTGAAATATATTTGATTTTTGATGCACCGGTTTGCAAAATGCAGCAAACTCGGGTGGGATGTCATAATGAGCTACACGATCATCACGTTTCAAAGTGAACGGCCATTCGGGTAAACAGATTTTTTTTTATCAACAAATATTGTCTCGAAATTGGACTCTGCTGTTCTCTAATAGGTTTCGTTTCTCGAATGAAAATGCAGCGAATGTAGGGAAAAATAAATTGATCTTGTTTAAGCTTGACAGATAGCTTGAAGTCACTGTACAGAGAATAGAAATGTTCTCTCTATGAACCCACGTTCTATCATTAGTGGACGAAGTGACGTATAATGTACAGAAAAGTACGGTACAGTTCTCTCTCTGTCTTATCTAATCATTAAATTGACGAATTTACGTCAGCTGCAATATGTAAACATTTCTTTCTCCATCATTGACCGATTCTAACAAGTGTAGGTTCGATTCCGTCCGCGCGAAAAATAAATAAAAAAAAATTATTGAGATAACTTGTATTCCTATACCGTTGCTTGAAGTCACGGTATATAGGCACAAGTATTACTAGTGTCGACAAATTAAAGGGTTTTCCAATAAGAGGTGTTATTTTAATTAGCCTGCTATTTCGGTAGATGTCACTTTTGGAGCTGTCATTTTTTGACATTTGACAAGTAGAAACTACGTCATTAATAAAAATGGAACGATACACGATTCAACAACGCATTGAAATTATTAAAATTCACAATAAATATGGTGAAAATGTGGCAGAGACGGTTCGTAAAACTCGAACATTTTTGGGTCGTCGTGAAGCACCTTGTCGGACCGCAATACAGAAATTGGTAGAAAAATTCGAGCTGTCGGGACAAGTTAGTGATGTGAAGAATAAAACCCGTGCACGTCGCTCAAGAACAGCCGATAATTATTAACACTTCAATACACAAATTAAAATTTCTGTAATTGCTTACCTGATTGCTTGCAAAAAATATTACCTTTCTTACATTTAGCTGCCAGATCATCATAAATTTGCAAAACTATTGATATATTTTTAATATAACATTATCTGTTGTAATTTGCCAAAACTGTTAGATACCAAATAATTTATTTAAATAATTTTTCTAAATACTTCACAACTAAAGTGTTAAATAATTTGTAGGCATACTTTCTTACTCTGTCTGCCATGGTTTGTGGTCTTAAGCACAAACTCACTTTTTTATTTAATTAATTCACTCTAAGATTATTCTGAGTAATGAAACCCAATTATTTTCTTCAAAAGCTTCACAAATACTTAATTGAACAATATTATTGAATTTCTCTTAAACTTTAAATTAAATTAAGTAACGAGACACCTTCGGAAAGAAATGCGTGCATCAAGAATTAATTATTTGAAATTGGAACTCAAATAACTTCCAGCAAATAAAAATTAATTAATTGCGAATAATTCACCAAATAACGAATAATATTTGTAATCAAATAAATTTTTATTCGATTTTTTATTTTATTCGGATTTTAATCTTTTATTTTTCGTCGAAGAAAAATTCCCATTTCTGATAAGGGGTAATAAGGGGTAATACATATTAATTAAATGGGGTGAATTTACGATTTTTTGGGCGAAATAGGGACCTTAGGTATTGACTTTGCAAAAACTAAATTAGGTGTAATAAGGAGAATAGGAGGTAACTAAGACTATTACATAGGCAATTCTTGCATATTTCTACATTTTATTTTGAAAATAGGTCTACGGGATTGAATCTTCATCATATCATTTTCGGGTGCGAGAAAGCAATTTAGGCAGATCTCCACTTTCATAAAACCCATTTAGTAGAGCAATATTGAGGGTATAGCGCGTAACTAAATTGTTATCACGTGAACCTCACTATAAATTCGTGAAATGATTGAATTAAGTCAGTTGCAAAATTTCAATCGGGTTAACAGTTTCCTTATTTCACGAACGCGGGATACTATCATTTACGTATTTTGAATTGTTAATCCGAAGTGTCTTAAATACATGTGCCACAAGTAATTGTCAGTTCGGATGACCATTCACTTGAACCGAACCTACTTAAATTTGAACTAAAATCATTTTATTTTATCACGCGAATAATACAAAAGCTTTCGAAAATATTTTGATAAATAACCTGAAAAGCCTTGATGGAAGAATTTCCTTCCGTTCTGAGCAGCATGCAGACATCAGACTACATTTGGCAGTAAACATCTAGATCCGCACAGCATTTAAGTAGGTCTAGTGACATTCAAATCCATTATTCCATAATAAATGCAAAAAAAACCGCAGTTAAAATAACAGAACTTGTTCTTATTAATTATTCCTTTAACGATTCCAGTTGCATTTGATTTCTTAACTCAGTTCTTATGCTTCATCTGGCTGAGAAGACTTGTAATGTGACAAATAATTTAATTTTTGCATGTATTGCGACGAAATGATGACTTTCCGGTTTTGGGGCAACCATTTTATTAGACAAATGTTTTCTTTTGTTAGACTTTCGACCATAACAACAATTTACGCAGTAGGTTGATAGTTTTTCTAGAAATTATATAGTATTTATCAAATTGAAGAAAATATTGTGCATCAACACTTCCTCTCGTAATTGTAATGATATTATTATGCACTGAAATTGTACGCAACAGGGCAAAGCAACTACACAAAAAATTCTGCAAACAATTTGTTAAGTATTAACAAAACTGGAGTACAATAATCCAATGAATGGCTGCAGTGCAAAGGCTACTCGGCCTGCTCAAACCTAATCTGATCTGATCTAATCTAATCTAACAATAAAGTTACGCGAAATACTACTTCAAGTTCAAGTGACAATCAGTAACGAAACTTAGTTTATTTATAGAGGCATAAATAGCTCCAGTAAATGGAGTAATTAGAAGGATACGATGTGACTTTTTCCGCTTTATATTTTTGTTTTTGTGTTTCAATTTTTGCTCGAATTTCTTAATTTCTTCTATTTGTTTCAAATTATGTGCCTTTAGAAATATAGAGTTCAACAACAGTTTTACAAAATCTTATGATCTTGCGATCAATTCATATTCGGAAACTTCATCGCTGGATCAAACACGAAAGAAAACGAAGGAAGTGAAATTGAATTATTTACAGGCTTTTCCTATTCGCAGTTAGTTTGTATGCATTCTTCGTGCATTCTAAGGCCAACAAAAATATATATGTATAAGTACACACTCTTCGCACATATCCTAAATTAAATTTACTACTTTATTATATGCAATTCAATATTATTTAAAGAACTGTACATTTCCAACTTCAATTAAAGGATCTGCTTACCATAAAATTTTTCTTGTGTCAACTATGAGATATTAGTAAATATTTAGTCAACATTTATTTATTGTTTTTAAATTAATATAATTCAAGTCGAAACGAATCGAAAAATTTAATTTTTTTAATAACATTTTTTTTCTATTTTTCCCAATTTTTTTCATTTTTTCATTTCTTATCTTTGTTCTATTTTTTAATTTGTTTTTCAAATCACTCAATTTCGCTATTTGGGACCTGTTGATGAGTAAAACTAAGACTTGAAACTTTTCACCAAAAATATAATGGGTTGTGTGATGAAATAACAAATTAAAAACATTTTTTAGCTTTTGCTATATATCGGAGAATCCAAATAAATTCTTTCTTGAAGAATTATAAGTAACAGTCAATCCAAAACTGTATATAAAAACGTATTCACATATAAGAAAATTCGCGGTACCATGTAAAATCCAAATCCCAGAGTTCATCTTAGATTTCTTGAAAATTTACCAATATCCCTTTGATAATCATAAAATTGCACGAAATCTCATCCTTATTTGGGTTTCGAAATGAACTGACATTTAGATTTTTAAATAAAATAAATTTATCATTTGAAAATTGCTGATATTTCTACTTTTATTCAAATACACACACACATGGAGGTTATTTGTGGTGCAAATGTTCACTCTTTCGATGATATTTTCTATTGCATATTGGCATAAATGCAGATAAATTTCTTCAATGCTCATCTGATAAGCACAACCTAATCTAAACATGGACAGAAAATGATCAATTTTTCCCAGTATTCCTAAATTTTCCGCAGAACAAAAGGACATTGCTTATGCTGTCTGCAACCCAAAATTAAAATCAAAAGGAAATCTAAATATTTTGAGACTGCTGTCAAAAGGGAAAATTAAATGAAAAATTTTCCTTCCTTGGAGACAGAAATTCAAATGAAAAAATAAATTATGAAACATGTTTTGAAAAAAAAAAAAATATTATTAAAATGTTTGAACCGGTTCGGAAATCTATTGGAAATAACAGCCGGAAATTTCAAATAAGGGTTATTGAATTGAAAAGCATTTTTAATTTTTTTTATTCTATTAAAAGGCTTTCGATATTTGCGTTTTTTGCATAGCTCGTGGACTGAAAGGCATGTGGGACCCAACAGGTATTTTGGTGGTCACACCTAGTAAAGTGAAAGTTTGTGTAAATCCACCCCTTTCGCGATTTCTTACCGAGATGATGCAATAAACTTTTACTTATGTACAGCTTGTAACAGTGACGTTCGAGTCATGTTTATATGAAAAGCCAACAGAACCCTATTAATTAAATGCAGCATGCAAGAATCTATAAAGAATAAATCCCAAAAATCTCACCTTGAAAAAACTCCATTACATTTCATGAAATTATAAGAAACAAAATCATTGACATTTTTGTAGAGTAAATCTTGCGAAAGAACAATGCTCAAAGTGCAAAAAAATCAATATTAACTGTAATTAAAAATTAATCTTATAATTACAAATTTCATCATGAAAGAATAAACGCGTAAAAAAGCTGGCGTCGGCCTAAGATCAATTCTTACGATTCCCCGGTTAGATGAATACGCGTATGTAATTTCGTATGGTCACCCATTTGTGCAATTGGATAGTTGAAGTGGTTTTCCGCATATATTTTAGAACAGTTGATCGGACAGTAAAAATAGTTTCAACAAATTTTGTATTCTGAATAACTTTTTGGTACAATAAAAACGTCTAGAACTGATCAATTTCACAATTTACGTAAAAAACTTAAATTTTTATATGGCAACACTAAGAACGGGTTGCCCGATTTAGCCCATTTATTTTTATGGAAACACTGTGTACAAAATTTCAGCTCTCTACGTTGACGTGTTCTCAGGCAGTTGGAAAAAACGAAATTTTTGTATGGCAACCCTACAAAGAAGCTCCCCGATTTGTCCCATTTTCGAACTTAATGTATTTTTTTTAAGCATGTGTGCAAAATTTTAACTCTCTAAGTGAACACGTTCTCGAATTATCGTGAGTTTGGACGGACAGACATGCAAAAATCAAAATAACTTTTAATATTATTTTAATATTATGCGTGGGTGTCCACTCCATTTTGCTCGACAATTATTATTTCTAGCTGTTACAAACGCAACGAAAAACTCAGTTTACAATTTAGATTTCATCTTTTATTTGGGATAAGAAACAAGTTTTTTCTTTCTCAACTCGAGATTATGTAGTACTACTTTGTAGTCAACTTCTGTTTTATGTTGGTACTAACTTCTTGTGCATTTTTTTATTCTATGATTTTATTGCATATCCATAAAGAAGCAGTCAACTATGAAATGAACCGGACTTACTTTGTTCAGCCTTAGTCAGCTCGATTCCTTCACTCATCTTCCTCGTGTTTTTAACACTGCAACTCAAAGATAGTCTGAAAAAAAAATATAATATTATTTGAGCAATTTTCGGTTACCAATCATTACAGTGATAATTATGTAATTAAGAAATAGTATTTGTTCTACTTTATAAAAAGTTATTTTTTTTAAATTTATTACCTGATCATGCGACTATGTAGAAGGTCATAAGTATAACTTCTTTGCATTATCTGATGATCTTTCCTCTTATAAACATTTTGGCAAAAAACGTTAACGATATCTAAAAGTTTCAAATGTCTTATGAAATTAATATTTTGGCTTCTTATCTTAACCCGTTAAATTGGATTAAATGCTTTGAAGAAAATTTGACGTTAAATCAAAGACAATAACAATTTTTATAAAACGACATACTACCGTGTCGTTTTAGCCAACTAAGCCATTGGCTACTTCAATGCGACGGTATTCTTTTAAAATCTGACTTTGTGATTTTTGCGAATGGTACACTAATCCTCCTTTCAATATCAAGAAATGTACTACAGTGGCACAGTCATGTTAAATAAGTCCCTCCCGCCCTCTACAGTTTAAAAAACTATGATTTTGGTATTATTCTTTCCTTAGAGATCCCATTGATTAGCTATTTTATCATTATATTTTGTTAAAAGACTGTCTAAGGAACTTATAAAACCGATCTTTGAATATGCTAACCATGTTTGGTCACCAGTCCACATTGATCGCATATTTCTCAAATTTGTACTCTACTTATATCGTCTTCGTTGGAGTTTATTCTCTATTACCTTTCCTTTCTATTTCGACCGGCTGAATCAAATTTAGAAGTGATCCACTCATCCTTTACATATAATATCTTCATACCGTAAATCTCTCAATTCTAGCATGCTCCTTCTGAAACTACGACTTCCTCCATCTTCTCTATCTTCATACTAAATATACTCTAAATTACCTATTAAGACCTATGTCGAGTGTGTTAACAGAATTAATTTAAATGCTTCTAAATTGAAATTGAAGAGATCTTTAAGGATAATTTTATATTTTTCACTTGATCGAGCACTGTTTAATGAGTGCGGGAAAAATGTACATAAATGCTTCACTAGTGGTACAGATTGGAGCTAGTTCTGCTTAAATTAAAACTATAAACAAAATCACACAAACCTCAATTTATATGATTAGGAATATCGACTTAAACCACATCTTCTTGCCTGACACTACTTACACTGCTTAACAAAAAGCTTCACAATTTCTCACAATTCACTATAAACGGGTGAAAACTTTTGTTTAAAGAAAGCAACAATTGCTCAAGAATAATAAACAAAACAAAAGTCGTCCCGCTCCATTCGCTTTATGTTTACGAATTTTATTTAAATAATCTTTAGTCACCGTTTTGCACCCTAGAAACAGGTTAAACCAAGACCGCGAGATGTTCGTGATCGACTACAGTTCAGTCTTCGATTTAACGATAGATCGATCACAATATGAACAGGTAAGATTCAGGTTTAGTTATTTAAAGCAGGTGTAATCAATGAAATTTAATAGTATATGTAAGTTATTCCAGAAGCAAACAAACATAATTTTTTTATTCAAATTTTATTATTTATTAAATTTTATTTTATGTTTTGTGTAGCTCAACATCTCTAATGTGCGTGTATATTTCGATTATGTTGCAAAACAACTTTTTGTCGGATGTCTGCATAACTTCATATAATTGTCGCAGGATAAAACCGTCAATAGAAAATTCCTAATTTAAAGATTTTGCAAATAACTCGAACATAAGTTTGAATAAGCTGTGAAAAATTGGACTTGTCAAGTGAACAAAACGAAATATTAAATAGAAGAAAAAATAAATCAAAAAGTATGCATTTCGTACCATATTCATTATTATTTATTAGAGATTCATCAAAGTTAATTACTACAATTCCATACAATGCAAAAAATGCTAAATAAAAAAGGAGAAGGAAAAACAAAAAAAGCTGATAAATTTAATTAAATAAGTTTAAATTTGAGCTGAGTTTGTAATTGCTCATTAACCCTTCCGGGGTCGAAAATAATTCATTTATGTTTTTCTCTAAAAAATATTGAAATTTCTCATCGCTCATTGTTTTGAAAGCATACTAAAATTACTGAAATTCAGTCGGCGCCAATATAAAAAAAAACTCGGTGCCTTTTTCAGAGAAATATAAAGGGGCTGGGGACGTTTATGACCCCAGGGAAGGGATAGCGCAATTGAAAAATTCCAAAAAAAATTTCAGGGAAAATGAACAAAACCTAATACGTAAGGTGTAGGAATAGTTCTTAATATTTTTCACAAATTTTACATATTTGTAGTATCTAGTAGTATCTATACCAAAGTTGGTGTACAAACTATTGGTTTGTCACAACTAATAAAAGGAGGGTGCCGGGTCAATAAATAACAATAGATCAATTAAGCAGTTTTAAATATGTGTTTTATTTTTCAGCAACGATAATAACAAGAACTATGAACAAATTAATTGCAACAAACTAACAATAATAAAAATAATTAATGCACTTGTGGTTCAGCTAATTTTATTGCTGGCGGTGGAGGTGCTGGAATGAAAAAATGAGTAGGTTAGTAGTATTAGAAATATAATTTCGTGGTGTTGTGGTATGGTATGATCTTTACTGTAGTTCAGGAATATACAAATATAATAAACCTAACTGCAGTTTATTGTACTTTTATATGTGATTCTTGTATGCTTTAATGTAGCATACAAGTGGTTGGTGTGGTGAATCCTTTGGTTAGGACCAGATAGATAGTATCAGTTTATTGTACTGTACTGCTCAATTGAAATTTATTGTATTACGAGTATGGTTTGAATGGTTTGACAGTCGCAAGCTAATGCGCTACGACTGTGGTGTCAGGCTTTTTATACTAACATTTTCAGCAAGTTATTGGGAATGCCTGCTCTGATTTTTTGAAGCAAAGTTATTTAATTAGCGTTTAAAGTGTTTAATTTTAGTGTGCGTTTGCACAGTTGGTGTGGAGACTTTTGGCCAATTGTGTCACAAATATAGTGTGTCAAGTGTATTTTATGGCTTCTTAAATGCTATAGGAATATACGTGTTAATACATTTAATTTAGCGTTAAGACTTCTAAGACCATATTTAGAGGAACACTTTGCCTACTTGGCTTAAGGACGTGCGGGAATAATTGACTGATTGAAACCGCGTTTTGGGACTCCTTAATGGGGTCCCCCGAACGAAGGCCAAGTCATGGCCCATTGTTCACCCACCAGGCCCATGAGCGACTGCTCATAGGTCCCAACCGGACGCTCCTATAAATTTCAGTATTCGCCCCCAGCTCTCCATGACGGCATCGTATAACTCGTCCAAGAGGTGTGAGCCAAGAATTCTGTAACGTATTCCTGAGAGTGCCTGGCAGTGACATAGAAAGTGGGTCAATGTTTCGGATTCCTCTCCGCAACCCCAGCATGTATTATCATCAACAAGTCTCATCCTGTGAAGGTGGCCCCTGAGAAAAGAGTGCCAAGTGAGAATGGACACCAGAGTTCTCAGGGTTGGCTTGTTATGTTATAATAACCTTTCGTTGTTCTATCAATAATAGAGACGGGGATTCGATGACATAGTAAGAAATAAGATAGAAAAAAAATAACTAGAGCTGCCTTAAATTCAATTCTCTAAAGCTAAACAATAAACATAGAAATAAATACAGAACGCAATGAACTCTAGCCTAAATTGAAATGATCAGCTATAGGTTTGAAAGGTAAAAAAATAATCAAAGTATGTGTTAAAGTATGGTAGCTAAATCAAGATGTCATTAGTCAATTGGGCTTCTGAGGTAGAAATAATATGAAGGACGGCCGTAGGTTATCCTAAATTAAGGAGAAGAAGAATTAAGGATTTTCAACTGGTCGTAATATTTTAGAATTGGAATCTAAAGTGGTTTTTTTATTTGTTCCTTCTCGCTTTTGTTCTCTACATAAATCTTTTCGACTTAATAGTGCAATCCAAGACCTTCCCTAAATTCTTGGGTTACAGGTTCGCCCTTAGATATAATTATAAATCCCCATATTATATGTATAAGCCGACAGTGATCAAACATTTCACATTCTTTTATCGATCAGCCAGATATTCGTACCCACTAAGTGCAAGGTGAATAAGTGAGACGAAAAATGCCAAAATGAACAATCGTATTGAAAACGAGAACACAAACGGGCAATTTATATTCAAATACAGAAATCCGATGACGATCTTCAGCAAAATGACCATTCCTGGTTCAGAGTTTGATCTGAACAGTCTTTCTATCCTCATAGTTTAAACTGAGATTTCGTCATGATTTATACAGAAATTTAATTCTTTCTTACTCCTGCTGACGTTTAATTCTACATTGGCATCCAATCTATGGAACTGCAATTATGTCTTAGAAATTCAACTTAGGGTGCCTTATCAAAGTTACTGAAGTTTAATTCTGTTGTCTTCTCTGTATCTTCCAGAGAAATGTTAACTAACTTGAAACTACAATTTACTATTGCATAATTACAGTGCTACACTACAAATGACTTACTATTCAATTTGTACTTAAGTGTTAAATTTAATGTTATTTTAAAAGTGAAATAAATTTTAAAGTAGATCTGTAAGCATATCCAATGGATTGGCTTATGAGTTAGTCAAAAAGGAGTCTGAATCACGATAGATCCTCATCACTAGCTTCTACATATGATGGTCCCAATCGAAGCTATAAGAGAAGACATCAAGCGCCTCTATCGAATGGTATTCCTCCGATGGATCAACAGAGAAATAGATATGTCATATTTCGAGGCAATTGTGGTCTGCATATGACAGGATGAAGACAAAAGAACTCCTTAATAGAAGTAGAACTGATATCAGGAATATAGTATGGGTTAAAAATGGCCATAGGAGACCATGCCGGTAGACTTGGAATAGCCACGAACGATTTCTGCAGGAACTGTAAGGACTAAGAAGAAGTCAAAACTGTCCAGCATGCTCGCACGTTCTTTGCAAGTGTCCGGCTCTGATGAATAAATGAAGTAGGATACTTAATAGCTACTGCAAATAGAACCTGCAAAATAAAAAGTTCAGTTGTATTCTGAAATTCGTTGGGGAAACGGAATGTAACTAGGGTGGCTTCAAACAAGATTATCCCATGTAGTCGAGGCCACAGAGGAACGGC
Source organism: Dioctria linearis (assembly GCA_963930735.1). NCBI lineage: Eukaryota > Metazoa > Arthropoda > Insecta > Diptera > Asilidae > Dioctria > Dioctria linearis. The sequence continues at coordinate 212,241,953 of OZ005743.1, forward strand.
TATATGGAGTCCCCCCGATCAGATAAAATAGGATAGGTCAGATATCACATATGTGATATGTCGTCGGAAGGAATATCTCTTTGACGTAGATGACTAAACGAAGTCGCGCATCACGATCAATTTGAAGGCTCCAACATGAGACACTTCGGGCTTCAAAGGGCCATCCAACACTAGATACTTCCGGTTGTACAGGTCAAGGTCACAGTCAAATTGTAGCCTCCAAAACCAGTTTCACAGGTGAAGGTCAAATCGTAGCATCAGAAACTTTTGGTTTCAAATGGCCAAAGTGACATCAAAGGTCAAGGGTGCAGTTGTAGCCTCCGAGACCACGTCTAAGAGCTGTCTAGTACAATGGTCCGTATACCTACTAATTTACCAGAGAAATTGCGTCTTTGATTTTAATTTGAACGTTATGGAAAGCTTAAGTCAAGTCTATCTAATATTATTGCTACTTATCACAAATTCGATCAAATATGCGAATTTTTATTGCTGTCGTGAATATAAATAACACCTCGAGTCATGGAAGACACATATAACGGAATCTACTCAAAAAGACTTCATTTATTAGTGTTAATTTTTTTTATTATTTGCTCTATTTACAGGAAAAACCGATTTAGTTCTTACTGTGATCATCATAGTAGGATAGGTAACTTTAAAAGTTCTTGCTGTGACATCTGTGATTTGGTAGCAGAACTACAATTTGCCATACATATTTTGAATTTTCATCTGTCAAATGAAAAGTGTAGAGATTTCATTTTATTCTGTAATGCATTAGTATCGCGTTCGGGCAAAGTAAAATTTAGCGCAGTGTCCAAATATTTCACATTAAAATCACTAGTTAAATTTTGACGTCTGTTAGATTTGAGAAAACAAAGTTACAAATGTCCAAATTGCCAATTTTTCACGCACCAAACCACCAAACCTGCAAGATGTATTTCCGTTCATTTGTCCCTTTATTGCAGACGGTTTTAGTCTCTTTTTGGCGGCTGAAGGAACAGAATTCGTTTTTAAAGTCTTTTGATAATTTAAAAGGTTTGAAAATGTTCAATGAATCGCCTTTAGACATAAAAAAGAATTGAATTTTAGATCAAGAAACAGATAACACGTTAGTAATAGATATCTAGATAAGTAAGCCAATAATTAGGTCAATGAATGAATGGATTGAATGAATGAATAAAAAATTTTAATCCTTTAATCAATTAAAAAAAAAATTATCAAAAAAACAAATCTGAAAATTGCCATTGAAACAGGCAATGTCAAAATTTTACCAGCATGTTAATGCTCAGCGCATTAAAATTGTCAGTAAAATTAGTGGACATTTACAAAGCATTACATTACATTTACAGAACTCCGTACTGCACTAGTAAAATCATCAGTAAAATTTTTGCTTACGATTTTACCAGCGCTAAAATTTTGTATGAAAATGTCACTCGATACTAGACTGTAAACGCAGTTCTTGATCAAAAAGTTTATTGATAATGATTTTGAAAAATGAAAAAAAATTGAAATTCATTTTATGATCAAATGTTTTTTTTATTTTAGAAGTATTATCGGCTATCGAAATTCATGAAAGATTTAAAAAAGTATCGAAGCAATTTATACCAATATCTTCGACAGTATCAACTTGAACGACGGAATTAAAAGGTCATACAAGTGTCAGAGATTACTTCATAGAGGTAGTCCTAAAAGTTTTACAACACCAGAAATCAGCCATAAGATCAACCACTAAAAATATCGGAATTAGCTGAGGACGTGTGTATTTCGGATGAATGAGTATTTTATATACTAAATTAGGTGTGAAAAAGATATGTCCAAAATACAAGTGCCGCATTTGTTGACACTTGAGCAGAAATTCATACAAATGCAAAGCTCGAAGAAATACTTGAGACTATTTCACAAATCCAAGCAGGATTTTCCAGCTCGATTTTTAATAATGAATTCATGCATTCGGCTGGAAAAAGAGATGCTGCTCATGTTCTATAGATAGACCAAAAAAATTCAAATATCAAAAAGCAAAATTAAAATATGTCTACTTTCTGATTGATATAATGCGCCACACCAGAGTGACTTCTGCTAAGCCTTCCTTAACGCACCTTCTTCTCAAGCATATCCCTGTGAACGTTCGATTACATTCCTATTGGAGCTGTAAATTTTTATATTAATAATTGTGGAAATTAAATCAATTTCGTTTTATTTAACCTTATCAAATAAAAAAAATATTTATTACAAAAACGCTAACATGGTTCCAAAATATTTCAAGATTTTTTAACATTTTTCCGTTTGCGTTTCGGCACTATAGAAATGGAAATAATCCAGTGGAAAAAAATATTTAGTAAAACGTTAATTAGGAATCTTCCAATTTTGAAATTGTAAATCCATAAAGAAGTATGACTTAGATAGGTCAACAGTTTAGCGAACCAGCTCAGTTTATTAAACTTTGAGTCATTTAAGCAACTAAACCACTCAGTTTCTGCCTGGATAAATCTAATTGTGATAAACTCAGAAGAACTCAAGCTCATTTCTTCTCTCAGATTCTTCACATATTCAGTGCTTATTACCTTGAAACGATCGTTTATAACTATATCGGTGCCAATATTCTTAACGCTCCTATAATTTTTTAAATCGTAATCAGTTGGATCTTTCTCGACTTCAATTATAGGAATATCTGCAGTTAGTAACATACATCCATAATAGCCAACATCCTGATATGTATTTTTTAAATCATCCAACTCCTTTTGAGTGAAAATGGATCTGCAAATGATTTCCTGGGACTTATCAACTTTGTACTGATATCCAGGGACTAGTAACAATCGTTTAACTTGAAATAACTGTGATTCGAGGTTAAACAATAACCCGGCTATTTTCAAACTTTTGAAACCCTTTATTAATGCCAAAGTCATCTGCTTAAATTCTGTTGTTTCAATTTGAATGATTGGAAGAAGAGAGTAACGGATTATTATTTTGCAGACCTCACAGAGTGCATCCAATGGCAGTAGGCACATGTTAAATCGATCTTCAACTCCAAGCATATAAGAGATGACAGCCCAAAAATGAATAAATCCCTCCTGATTTTCACGACGCTTGTCATTTATTCCAAGGGCATGTGATCGGACAATTGGAAATCTTAAAGAAAAAGAAAAATATTATTTAGAAAATTCCCATGTTTTCTGATTGTTCATAAAACATAACAAGACAAAAAAAGAAAAATTCTTACCCCATAAATCCAAATGCTGTTGTAGTTATTTCAGTCTGGTTTATGTGTCCGAAACCTTTGTCTTTGGCGGAGAGAGATGCTTGGTAATGCATTTTTCGAACTTTCTTCAGCAATTCAAGGGATCTGTAAATGAAATTGTCTTAATAGCACCGAGATAAAGCCAAAATGTGACTTAAGCTCTTTATACCAAAATATAAATATGATACGAGACAAATCTAAGCTTAATTCTCATAAATGAATTACCAACGAAATCTTAAATTGAGACCTTCTCTAAATGAAATTCTTTACTTACTCAGAGTCTGGTTCCAAATCTGATTTGTACCAAAACAGAGCAAATGCCAGTGTAGCTAAATAACGTTTGCTAGCAGCGTCCTCTGCAGATGTTATTCCAGTATTTACCAAAGTCTTTAGACCTTTCGGGACACGTATAAAGCTAATAGCTCCACTTAAGGTGGAAAATACTATTCCATGTTGGTTGTTATGAAAGTATTTCTGACCCCTTGAGAAGAGAAACTATATTTTAGCACAATTTATTGCCTTTCTTTCAAGGATAGTTACCGTCGAAATTTTTCTCGGTCATACCAAGATGGCAATTCATAGCCCGTAGACGACAAATTACATGGTGCACGCAGTCCTTCCATTAAATGGCACATAAAGAACTCCTTGGCAACTGAAAGGGTGATAAGCTTTTTAATTTTTATCATGTTTTAGTAAAAAATAATTTCTAATCCAACCACCGACTACTGCGAAAATTAGCGAATTTATGAGAAGAGTACCTAAGTATATTTGAACTTCGATTAAACTCGAGACGAACCGGACGCTTTTGGGAACTTAATTCACGTACAACTACTGGGAATGTATGGTATGTAATTGCAGTGGCGTACCGAGGAGGGGGATGAACGAGACCGGCCCACTCCCAGAAAGTCTGTTTTTTTTAACATAATTTACAAATTATGTATAAAATGTAATTACAAAGTCCCATAAAATAAAATAAAACGTTTAAATATACAATAGCAGTACTTAAGTACTCAGTTTTACGCAGGCCGCGACTTCAGAGTCCTATTCTTCCGACTCCTTTGGACTTGGGACAAATATGGCCCCCCCCCCCCAAGACAAATCCTGGGTGCGTTACTGTGTAATTGCAATAGCAACAATACCGGTATGAAAGGAATACAGGCAGAGATGATTTAATGGAGTTTCATAATCTTGACAGGTATATTGTATCACGGTATATAGATCAAACGGTATTTTCGTACTTTTGTTTAATTATGTCCAGTGAAAATTCCTTAAACAACTCATTCAGAGAAGAAAATTACCGGCAAGAAAGTGCAAGAAAGTTAAAAAGGTTGCATTTTGGGTACATCCAATAAAAAAACCTAATGGTGATAACATGTTTCTAGAAAAAATAGTAATAAAAGTAAGACATAAGGTATAATTATGAAATTTGAGCAATAGCTTCAAAAAAATGTAGGAGAGGTGGAGAAAAAACTGTAGACCGTTGAAAAACGATAACAGCGATTACCTCTGAACGAATTCTAAATCCTAGCCATACACCCTTGCAGTTCATAAAATTTCGAAGAACAAATCTAATTGGTAATTCTACGCAAGACAACTCATTACCATTACATTAACAACCGTGATAGATTATGCCATTCAGACGTAATGCCTTTTAATATTAAAACATGTGCAGTGATCTTCCCTCGATTTACGCAAGGATAGGTTCCTGGAAAAACTCGTGTAAACCAAAAGCTCGAAAATCGCAAGGAGAACATACAGAAGCTTTACGAAAAATGTTTTCGGAGCGTAAATAAATCATCATAAATGCAGGAAATTTTTTATTAAATCATTTTGAATAATGAAGTAGTATATGTTCACATTAAATAACAAAAACAGTTCAACAGTTAGCGAATATAATATCAAAAAGTATGTAAAACAAGCACAACAGAAAAAATAAGCATCTTTGTCTAAAAACTGAAAAGAACGCGAAGATTTCATGTTCATAATTAACACTTCGTAAATATGCGCGAATTATTTGAATTATAATTGCCGTAATCAGAGCAGAATCGAGGCTCACTTCCGTAACGCTGGTGGAGTCCTGGCCTTCTCTAAAAATAGATACGGCTTGGGAACTCTTAACGGCCGAAAATTTCAAATACGGATTATTGAATTGAATCGTATTTTTTTTTTTATGTACAAAAATTATAAGGTTTTTGATATTTGCGTTTTTTTCACAGTTCGAGGACTGAAAATTCATATGGGACGCAACAGGTGCTTGTGCTTTAGTGGTCACACTTAGTAAAGGGAGAGTTTGTATAAGTCCACCTCTTTCTCCAATTCTGACAGAGGGAATGTAACACACGATAAGGTACGCATTATATCTTCTCCTTATAGCTTGTTATAGTGACATTAGATTCAAGTTTATATCAAAAGCCAACAGAAGACTATTAATCAAATGCAACACGCAAGAATCTATAAAGAAAAATGCTAAAGAGCTAACCTTGAAAATCCATTAACATTTCACAAAATTATATGAAAAAGTTCAAAATGGAAAAAAGGAAAGTCAATGAAAACCGTAAAAGAAAAACAATATTTAACTATTATTAAAAATAAATCTTATAATTACATATTTCAACACGAATGAATAAAAAAGTCCAGAAACGAACTGAGAGGCTAGCCCAAGGGGTCGGGGGTCATCGGAGCCAGTGGTCCCGAGCGTTACACCTGCGGTGCGAGGAGTGCTATGAGTTAAAAATACTTACTCAGAAAACTCCCACAACTTTTAAACCCTGTCAGGATGCGGAGCCAAGGTAGCTTGTTGGTGTTGCCAAGATAGCATTATACTATATGACGAATTTGCCATTCACGTAGATTAGGCTTTATTTTTATCCTTTTTATTTCGAAAAACACAAGGAAAAAATGTTTTTTAACAAAAGGTTTCAACAACGCTTTCAAAGCTTTGCTACACTATGCGTACTTTAAAAAAAAATCAAAATATAAAAACAAAAACTGTTTTTAAAGTTCATTAACAATAAATTGAAGATAGTCTACTGTCGCGGTGAAAAGATCCAAATATTAGAAAAAGTCTGAATTTGTCCACATTTGGTGAAGCAGTGGCATTGTTTTTGTTACTATATATTGACCCATATGATTAAGTGAAAGAGCGATTGAATTTCTAAAATTCGCAAAATAACCATTTCTGTCCTGGTGTATCAACAAAAGTTGAGCAACAATTGACCATGATAATGAAACATCCGTACATAGGAAAGAATATTAAATAATATTTATTGCACATAAAATTATTAGTTGATATTCATTTTTTTGCAAATAATGTCCATATAAAAATCAGTTCGATACAAATATTTGCGAGATTTTATAGATGGACTTTTCTAGCTTTTCATCGCGAACTAGTTTATAATATTCTCGAAACTCAGAATGCTTGTCATTTCTTTTCCGATGTACAAAGCAGCTTTTTTGCCCCATTATAGATCGGAGGCAGTTTTCTTTTAACTTCTGAAACTTCGTACATATGAAGCAATCCGCATTGGCAATGTCAGAAAAACTCGAAGCACGATTCCAACATTTAGATAGTATTCTTGGAGGCAATAGTCGTCAATTTGTCGAAGCAAATACAAAAGCGGCTTTTCTTAGACTATCGGTGTCCATTTCGCTAAGAAGATCACCAGAATGGTATCCAATATTTGCGGAAACTTGTTCCACCACTTCGTACCACCACGGCAATTAGAATAAATTTATATGCTCGAAAATTGGAGTACGAAGCTTTTGTTTCGTTGACCTATTGAGGTGATCATTATGTTATTCAAAACGTTCAAATCTTCAAATTATCAAATTTCAAATTTTGTAGCACCAGCAAAAATGTCAAAAAATTTACTGAAATAAACAAATATATCTGATTCAAAATTAAAAAGAGAACACAATTTCAAATGGCGGCCGTCTTCCGCTTTAACGTCTGTGGCAAGGGCCACACTTGCCTCACTCTTGATACGGGTCTGCTGCACAATTAAAATTATTGTTCTCTCGGATACTCTTTCCATAGAGAAATCCTTGTTTAGTTTTAGTTTTAATTTTAAGGATGAAAGGGTCAATTCCATTAAACATATTTTCTGCATACATGTTTCCTTTATTTATATAAATTTCCTCGACACTCTTCTCTATTGCCAATTCTAAAAAAAAAAGCCAATTTCATCTATTATTGGCCGGTTTGGAAACCCAGTCTAGCCCTAAAAAGTCTACGAGTTTTGGGGTGAGAAACAAGTTTTTCTCTTTCTCAGCTCGAGATTATGTAGTACCGGCTCTGTAGGCAACTTCTGCTTTATGTTCATATTTTTTGTGTCTTTTTTTCTATATTTTTTTTCTAATTTTATTTTTCTACATTTTTTTTTTCTATATTAGATGCATATCCATAAAGAAGCAGTGATCTATGTAATGAACCTGACTTACTTTGTTCAGCCTTAGTCAGCTCGATTCCTTCGCTCATTTTCCTCGTTTTTTTAATACTGGAACTCAAAGATAATCTGAAAAGATAAATAATACTTGAGTAGTTTCCGTTTACCAATCTTTACTTCATATGTAACTAACAAATAGGTAGTATTAGTTCTGCTTTGTATCTGCTCATGCGACTATGTATTTTAAAGTTTAAATTTTAGATAATTTTCGGGAGCTTCTAAGTATAACGTCTTTGCATTGTCTTGTGATCTTCCCTCTTTTAAATACAATGATGAATGCTTTTGGCAAAAAGCTTTGCCGATATATAAAATTTTCAAATGTCTTGCACTAGTAAAATTATCTCCTATTAAGTTTCATGAACATGTGCTTCGTGAACATGAATTTCGTGTTACACGGGACACAGAGAGCAAAAAAGTTAGAACTAAATAAAAATACCTTTAACAATATAACTCAAAACTAATATGATTTTTTAGTTCAGAAAAATAGGTACCTAAAATTATATATATATATATATAATTATCACCTTCTTAGCAATCGTCAATGCGACTTTCGTACGGGGCCGTAGCTACGTAGTAGGGTGGGCATAGGTGGGCAATCACCAACCTTAAAACGTTCGGCCCTACCTTAAAAATTGCCAACTTATTCCGTACTCTGCGACGACGTCACGTCATAAAAGTAGTCACGACAAGTCTGTGTGATCGGCAACACTGACTAGTCAGCCACTACTCGGCCATGTTTGCGTTACATACCTCCCACCTTTCACTCCCTTGAATGAAGGTAAGATTATTGGTCGACTATTTGAACGGCTTTGGTCAGGACATTTGGCTGTTACAAGAGTCGTATATGAAAATTATTCTCTGTATGGTCCATCATCTTCTCGTCAAAACACTGCCGGCATAGCTTAAACGCCGCCATTTGAAACGGAATATTATGAAACTGTAGACAGCTGAGATAAAAACAAAATTTGCAGACAATGAAGAACTATGTACTAGTTTCAATTTTGTGTCTTGATGAGTTGGACAAAGTTTAAGTTGTTCAACATTTAGATATAATTGTTGTGAGAAAATTAATGAGAAAAAATACAAATCTATAAATTAAATTCTTTTGAGGTATTAATATTCCTCCAAAGAAGAGGCTACTATTGGTGAGAAGGTACTTGAATGAGTTGAATGGTCGAGGAAATCAGAGCGAAAAAATATTAGAAAATCTATACCGACAAAGGGAATTCTTCAGAGATACATATGAACTACTTGCATCAGTCGCAACAGCCGGATGTAGTACTGGTTCGTACGAATCTACCTTTTCGAACACTTATGGCCGGTTTCACAGTCCAGACTTAAGCCAGAGCTTAGCTAAGCCGCGTGTGTAGCTTAAGCCCAGAACGTAAGTCTACTCGGTTTCAGAGTACTCAGTAAGAAGAGGCTTAGTTAAACCGCAGATGAAAAATTTTAAGTTGTCTTGTTAAGCTTGCCTTAAGTCAGTGATGTCACTTAAGCCTTAACTGTGAAACTGAAATATTTATTAAGCCTTGACTGTGAAACCGGTCATTATTGCTATCAATAAGCCTGAAAGAATGTCACGAGATGATGGCAGGTTTGGTGTTTCTTGCATTTAAACGGAAAAGAACAGACGAAGTAGATATTGACGAAGTGCTTTGAAAAATCCTCAATATGGTAAATCGAAGACTCCAATAATATTGAATATTTTTACCATGTTGTGTTTCTTGTCTGACCCATTTATTTCCTCTTATTTTAGGTAAATGTTTTAGTTCATCTATAAAAAAATGTGATAAAATGAGGATTCTAGAAACTTATTTTTTCAAAAAGATATCCCTTCACCTGAAACGATGTATGCCAAATGCACCGAAAAATTGCGCCCTCCAAACAGCTCTGATAACAGCTTAACAGCTTGCTGTTGAGCTGGTATCAGAGCTGTTAGGCTGTTATCAGAGCTGTTTGGAAAGCTTTTATCAGAGCTGTTTGAAAAGCTGTTATCAGAGCTGTTTGAAAAGCTGGTAAGTTGTTAGCATCAGTATCCTCCTAAAAGAAAACTTCAAGATAATGTCAAATTTTCCGTACAAAAGCGATCTCAGCTCCCCTCCCCCTCCCCTCCCCCTCCCTAGAACGCTCAGTGATCCAGAACTCCCAAAAAAGTTTGGGAATCTACCTTGCACTTTTTGTATGGAAAAAGTGAGCCAGAATGAACATAGCATAACTACTGGCATTCGTCTAGGTTCTCTAACCTCTACTCTTATCATAAGAATAGGTCTTAGACCAATTCTGGATTTTTTACATGTTTAAATGATTTATCCTTACTTTTGGTCAACTACGAAATTCTTTGCCATACGAACGGCGCGATTTTCAGCCATAGGTAAAGGTGGCCCATAATGGCATGTCATTAACATTTTGGCTTGTTTATATTAACGCGTTACATTGGATTTCATGCTTTAAAGAAAATTAGACATTAAATCAAAGCCAAGATCAATTTGAATAAAACGCTATGGTTCCTCAAAAGAAATTTAATTTTTTTTTCAAAATTAACAAAATGTACCTTTTTTTAATAAACTTCATCATGCTTACTTCGCACCGTCTTTTTCTTTTATATTGCCCAAAACCTGCATTTAACGTAAAGGGCCAAGAGCACGATATTATAATAATAATATTATTATTATTAATCACAGGAGCAATCAGACAAAAATAGAATATTAAATAAAAACCACACTTAATAAAACACAAAATTTCACCACTATTTGTTCTTCTTTTCTCCGCTAATTGGCAATAAGAAAGTCCTGACTACAAAATAACTGAAGAGCACGACCAATCCAATTAAATATGCGCACTTTCAATGTGATGGTATTCTTTTAAAATCTGGCTTTGTGATTCTTACGAATGCTACTCTATTCCTCCTTTTAATATCAATAAATGCACCACAATGGCATAGTCATGTTAAGTCCCTCCCGCCGTCTACAATTAACAAAACTATGATATTGGTATTTTTTCCCCCTTATAGATCCCCCTGATTAGCTAGTTTGTCATTATATTTTGTTATTAGACTGTCTACGGAGCTTTTTAGACCAATCCTTGAATATGCTAACCATGTTTGGTCGCCAGTTCATATTAATCGCAGATCTCTCAAGTTTGCGGAGTTCATTCTAAATAATCCTTCCTGGCTATCTTGACTGGCTGAATCCACTTTTTTCAAGCAGGCATTAGAAGTGAGACAACTTCTCCGATTTTGATCCCTTTTGGGAGTGATCCACTCACCCTTCACCCATCATACCTTCATACAGTAAATCTGTCAATTCTAGCATGCTCCTTCCGGCACCATCTTTATACTTTCAGACTAAATATAGTATAAGTTATCTATTGAAGAATAAGTTTATATGCTTCTAAAATGAAGGTAAATAGATCTTTAAGGATAATTATATATTTTCCACTTGATCATGCACTGTTCGTTTAATGAGTCAGAGAAAAAAGTAAATAAATGTTTCACTAGTGGTACAGATAGGAAAAAGGCCTTAACAAATTCAAGCCGTAAATGAAAAGTCCAGTAGACAACAATCACGAATGTCAATTATTCACATTGGAATGCACCTTGATTATAGCACACAAGCCGCAATGTACATAATTAGACATATCGACTTAAACCACATCTTCTTGCCTGAAACTAGTTACACTGCGTAAATTTGAATTTTTGAAAATATTTCATAACAAAAAAGCCTCACCAGGAGCTCTCCTTAAATTATTTTCGTGCGATTTCACAAAGTAATTTATCACAATTCACTTTAAACGGGTGAAAACTTTTGTTTAAAGAAAGCCACAGTTGCTCAAGAAGAATAAACAAAACAAAAGTCGTCCCGCTCCATTCGCTTTACGATTACGAATTTTATTTAAATAATATTTAGTCACCTTTTTGTCCCCTAGAAATAGATGAAACCAAAACCGCGAGATGTTCCTGATCGACTAAAGTTCAGTCTTCGATTTAACGATAGATCGATGACAAGATAAACAGGTGGGTTTCAGGTTTAGGTAATAAAAGTACACTGAAGATAGCCGAAAACCTGAAACCGGTCTACATTCGAGGTAAATAATTTTTATCAAATAAGTGTGGGAGACAGCGTTTTTAAGTTCTATTATTTATATTTCAATTTGCTTGCAAACAACTTTTTTGGGTAATTTTCCCAATTATCAGAAGAAATTTGGATAAGAATGAAAGAATTTAGAAAATTACTATCTCAACGATTTTGAAAATTAATGTGAAAAATATGCAAAAGACTTGAATAAATAATTGAACTTGTCAGATCAACAAGACAAAATGTTCATAAATTTGGTTAAGACTCATGAAAATTTACAGGAAGACGCAATGAAACGAGTTTACGGCAACAAAAAGGCAAAATATTCAATAAAACTGGAACTATTTTAATTTATTTAAATTTTATTGAATTTTTAGTGTTATCTATAACATTTGTCCTGACATCTTTCGCGAGAGTGCTAATTCTGATCTTCTGTTGTATGGAAATTTCAAAATATATGAAAAAATTCAATCAAATAAAATAAGTAAAAAACGAGTTTTCAAACAAAACTGAGGCCAAGCCGCATGAAAAAGTAGAAAATAAGCTTTTCTTCACACACAGATTTTTTGATTGGGACATTTCTCTTGAATATTCTTTCTCTTCATGAATCAAATCACTTATTACCTCTGATTGATCATACTGAAATATATCGGTGATTGTCAGCGAATAAAATCTGAGTCCACCTCTGTCTGCGAAGAAAAGTCTATTTTCTACTTTTTCATGCGGCTTGGCCTCAGTTTTGTTTGAAAACTCGTTTTTTACTTATTTTATTTTCTGCCTTTTTCACGTTAAATAAATTGTTATTACGTGCTGCATGGAGATATTTGAAAACAATTTTATGACGGCTGAAAAGACACTGATTTACCAGTTTTTCAAAAAATTTATTCGAGTAAAAGTTGCGTCAAAATATCGCTAAAGAACAAAAGCTTATAATTGAAAATTTTTCTTGCTAAATACACCAACGAAAGTTAAATTTTAGTTGTTGTCTGTGTTTTCTTTACGGCTGCGACGCACTTCGCATGGTTAGTGATGCTCTCGAGATAATATGTTGGGACGATGCAGATTGTGTCTGTAATGAAAATGATTTAAATGATTTTCAAAAAAAAATTTGAATTTGCTGATTTTTTTCGAAAACTTTTTTACTGGAAAATTTTCCGGAAAGTTAGGACAATTACGGAAAAAATTTTCGGAAAATCGGAAATCTCTGCATTTTTCCTGAAACGGGTTTATCACTAATCAAATTTGTACCAAATTTTCAAATTTTTTTTCCGATTTTCCGGGTTTTCCATGGAAATTTCCGGTTCAAGTTTTGACAGATTCAATTGTCATGCGACATGAACCTGTGTGCTAAATTTCAGCTCGCTGTGATGACGAAAAGTGGATCTACGAGAGTGTCGAAAACAGTAAAAAAGAAATATATGAATAAATATACAGACAGACACATTCGTGTATGAGTTAAAGGGACGGGCTGGCCTCAAAAAGAGAAGCTATGTTGTTGTTTATATTAAACACATGTCACAATCTCTAACAGCATTATATCAATAATAGAACTGAACGCTCAATCTCTAATTAATAACACCCATGGATTAGAATTACTAAATATAATCAAACAACACAAACCAGAAATAGCAGTGATATCAGAAACGTGATTCCATACTCTAAGAGTAGACAAAGGCCAAGGGGTAGCCCTTTTTATAAATAATAATATTAAATACCGGCACATCCCCATCGAAAATACTACAATTCTAATTTTAATAGGTATTGAAATAATTATAAATAACTCCATAAAGAAAATACTCATTGGATATAGTCCTTCTACCACGGCAAATAGTGACTTTATAGATGTTAAAGACCATTGGAGAAAATTTCGACTCAATAATAATTGGAGGAGACGCAAGGCGTATTAGTTGGGGAGACAGTAGAACAACAATATGGACAGACGACTATATAACTGGATCATAGAAACGGGATCATCAATCAATCTGGATATAATTTCATCAAGGAGCCCCTTTTTCCCACAAGGGGCGTCGTTTCTAGATTTTTTCTGACCACCGGAGCACATTCCAGAACACTATTTAATTCCTATTCATTTGAGTCGTTTTCGGGCCACTATTTGGTTAAACTAACGATTAACCTGGGGGAATTTAATGCTTCACTATAGAGCCAAAGAGTAATTGAGGACTTCTCAAATGTGGACTGAAATGGTTTCAAAGCTGATTTATCAGAAGCCTTAGGAGAGCTTCCACCAATAAACACGTATGTTAATAACATAGAAATAGACTCCTGGATTGAGCAACTCACAAACAATACCACAACACTTAAAAACCCGGTACGTCAAAAATATATTCCCCGAAGAAAAAAAATTCACAAACATCCCAGATGACATCAAAAGACTGATGAGGACAAACCAATGCTGGTGTAGGGAACTCAAAAGAATATTCCATCGAACATTAAACAGAAGCAGCCAGGAATACCAATCACTCTCGACAAGAATAAACTGCCTAAAAAAATTATAGATGATATAGTTCGTATACATGTGAACAGAGCTCTCCAAGATCGTTTATCGGCTATCAAGCCAAGACCAGAGGTATTCAAGGAAATTTCAGGATAATAGGGAAGAAGAAAACACCACACCTGAGAAGGCTCATGTTAGCAACTCAGAACTTATTGTCACAAGAAAAACTTGAAGCGTTTGAGGATTATTATGAAGTACTACATTCAGAAAAATTTCCATCACAAAATATAGAGCTCCTACGAGAAGACACACACTCTATTCAAAATTTCGTTTCTCTAAACTCCACGACCGAAAGTACATTTATGAAGAAAGTCAACTTTGAGACTCAGTGAACAAAACGTTAAATTATGATGAAAGTCCTATCACCAACTTTTCCATAAAAAAATCTCCCATTTAGAGCTATAGAATATACAACAATAATAGTTAATTACTGTATAAATAACAGTTATTTTCCAAGATCTTGGAAAGAAGCAAAATTAGTACCCATTCAAAAAAATAAAAATTCGTATGATGTGGGTAACTTTAGACCAATACCGATGCTATCAAACATCGCAAAATATTTGAGAGAACTGTAGCTGACCAATTTGATGAATACTGTGAAGATGAAAAAATTCTATCTGCTTACCAATTTGGTTCTAAAAATAAAACATTCGTCGAATCACGCATTTCTTAAACTACGTAACCTAAGGCAGAGAACTTATGGCAGGCCGTGATTCAGGCAATACATACTGTAGGCAGAGATATAAAGATGCTCATGGCAAGTGGCAATCCAACTGAAGCAATCAATAGAAAAAGTTAAATAAACAACAGGCAAATAAAAGCTCAGTAAACAGCAGAAAAAATTATTCATCCAGCCGCAGCTGCAAAACCAGACTCACACTACTTAAATAAATGTTATACAATGAACTAACCAAATTAATCAGCCACCCTGGTAAAATACATATGTCCTTCATACAAGAAAAAAATCTATTAGCACAATGGGACTTGAATGTAATGAGGGCCCCCTCATGTAAGACGATAAGTCCTTTGGAAAATGTTTCAAATCAATCTTTGAATTGTCCACAAAGAGATTGCAAAAATATTGGGATGCCAAATTATACATGACAAGAATTCAAAACCCTCAGCCTGAACCTGGTAATTACCGCTGAGTGTAGCCAATAACTGCAGCAGCATCTTTAAACTTTTTCCTATCCGACAGTCGTTTCAATTTACAAATGACGTTTCTTCCTATAGGGTACAAAGGACGGGATCCCAAAACTATTTTATTCAATTATTCTTCTTTATATTACCTTTCTCTTGAAATTAGTTCCAGTGAGGTTTTACTACATTGGACTTCCTTAAGCACAAGCAGACGGATAAATTACCACATTGCAAATTCTTTAAATAAATTTCGTATATACCTGGCTAAAATCAGAAATAATACATGTACCTATTTCATGTTTTACATTATCCTTTATTAAATTTAATAAGATCTTAAAAAATGGTTCACGCTATTATGTAGAGATACCACCTAGAAACGCAAGTTCTGGAAGAACCCTTTATCTTTACTAGCCCTGTACTTCTGTTCAAAATTTACTCTGGTCTGGAAACGTTCTGATTCCTCTTAACTGGATCCATCAGGTCCTTGACAGACACCTTTTAAAATGTAATATCTTGGACTGTGTAGCGTGTAATTATAGTTGAGAATCCTTAAGAATGGCTTAATGTTAGACTTCTTCAATTTCGCCTAGTCCATTTTTCTGTATACCAGTCTATCCCAGCTATGAAAGCATGTCCAAATTGCGATACGTACGATTTTCCGTGTTTCCATAATTTTCCTCATCTTGGAAAATAAAAATAAAATTTTATCTTGATGAGTTAGTTATATGTGCAAATAAGAAAATATATTTCAGTAATTTTTTAATACTTTTCATTTCAAATTGTTTTAACAACAATAATTATTACGTTTTCACTTTGTGCGATAAACAAAATCAAACGTAAGTAATTGAGGTAATAAATAGCAGGCCTGCCTAAAAAGCAAATAATGCTCGAACACAAAATAAAATATCTGTCTTCAATTTCACCATATTCTTTAATGTTTACAACAATTTATATTATTGAAATTCAAAATTAATTTCAGGGCGCTTTTAAATTTCTGACCGATAGCTCTCGATATTTAAAATACACTAGAAACTTTCGAAATCTCTTTAATTACATAAAAGAAATAACTTTTTAGAAAAACTTTAATAGAGAATACTCTGTACTGTCACTGTCAGATTTCCTTTTTCTTTTTTATTCATTCACTGAAGTACGTCACAGGCTATCAGCTGCGATGTCTCAAAATTTTAATGAATGGGAATACCTTGTTTTCTATATATCTTGCTATGAAACATGTTGTCCAACATTAGGACAGGAGCACATATCAGGAGCTACTAGAACTATTAATTGTTTTCTTTTCTTCAATAGAGTTCATTCAAGAATTATGAATGCGTGACAAATATCGCCCTACACGGTTCAATATATTGTCAAACATGTAGCCCCAACCCTAAAAATAAAACTAGTTTGACTTTTTTTTTGTCCACAGTGTGGTTTTTTCAAATAACTCGTTATCTGCAAAATTTACGATTTTAAACTAAATATAACATTCGACATAAAATTCTATATTTTATAATCCTGCGTACCCTGTTATAGCAGTTATACTATTATTAACAAAATAATAACCACTGAACTACCCAAAAATCTCAAATTATTTTTTCAAGAAACAGCACAAGTAGACATGCTACCGAAAAGTTAAAAAAAATTGGTCAAACAGCAATGCAAGTGCAGATAGGTTTTTATTTGAAAATGAAATTCCGACTTTTTTCTTGAATTATATTAACAACTATAATAAAGGATGCCATTTATCAACATTCATTTTCATTTCCAGTCATTTTGCCTGAAAAAATTCATGGCTCTCGCAATTTTTCTTATTTTCGAATAAACCGTAAATCGATGTGTAGCGATTTCTGATTTCAAATAACTATTCATCTTCAATTGAGTCGTTAATTCATACACAGTATATAAAAAAAGTATTATAATTGAAACTTCTTCGCTATATTTAACATTTTTTGAAAAAATGGTATCAGTATACTGTTAATAAAATCTATTTCAAATCGTCCTGTGATTTCCCAATACTTCTCTCACTTTTTTCCACTTTTCCCTCATTTTCTGAAAAGGCGCTTTTGGCAGATAAAGAGTTATTTGAAAAAACCACAGATATGTGTGTACTAAGTTTGTCATTCTGTTTGTAACGCACAGAAATAATGACGGTAGAGCAAAATGGATTGGACACCCACGTATAATATTAATATTGTGCGTGCGCACTATAACTCGGGAACGCGTTCAGTTAGAAAGCTGAAATTTTGTACACAAACTTAAAAAACAGTAAAATTAAGTTCGAAAATGAGACAAATTGGGCAACTCCTTCGTGGGGTTGCCATACAAAAATTTCGTGTTCCACAATATATTTGGACACTGCCTGAGAACACGTTGACATAGAGAGCTTAAATTTGCTACATTGTGTTTCTATAGTAATAGCAAATGAAATTTAAAATATCGAATAAATCGGGCAACCCCTTCTTTGTGTTGCCATATAATAATTTAGGTTTTTAACGGATACTATGAAAAGGATCAGTCCTAGACATTTTAATTGTACTAAAAACTTATTCCGAATATGAAATCCTATAAAATTTTTGATATTCATTTTTTCTGTTCGACGAACCGTTCTAGAAATATATGCGAAAAACCACTTCAAAAATCAAACTTGCATAGATCGGTGACCGTACGAAATTTTATACGGTCATTCATCATAAGAATTGGTCTGAGACCAATTCCAGCTGTTTTACTTGATTTTATTTTTTTTTTTTTTAAACCCAGTCCATCTCAATTGATCTAAGTGAAAGCATTCAATAACCCCAAGTTATGTGGAAAACAGGGAAGTGGTGTAAAACTTTCATTAATTATATGACGTTACTTTTATTAGAGTTTCCTTGGTAATATAATTCCGAAAATTAAAAAATAAGGCATTAAAATATTTCAATCCGTTGTAGATGCATTAGTAAATGTTACGAACGTACTCATATACTGTTTATTTACACTAAAAATTCGAGAAAATGCTTATACCCTAGACACAGCACGATCTAATGAATCATTAGACTAACTATTCATTAAAATGACTTCTTTCACATAGTAATCATAATTATGGCTCGAAATTCAAATCATAATGAAGTACACTAATGATTCATTATATGTAGCTATAATAAGGAAAATGTGCTAAAAGTGAATATATTTTGGCATATAACATAAATCTGAATATCCGCTGTGCATATGCTGTTTTGAAAAATAAGAAGACGAAATGCAAAGTTCAAACTATATTGTCGATATTCTTTTTAATATAATGTGTATATCATTTGCAAATTGTTAAATTGAAAAATAAAACAAAGTTTATCGCGTTGATTCGATCCATAGCGCTCCTTTAATGTCATAAGTATATTAAAACCAGTTTGACAGTACAACTTAATTATAGAAATGGCTGTGTGTCTGCAGTCTTATAATGAATCATTATGGTCTGATGAGTTGCTAGTTGTTTCTTCATTAATAGCGCTAGGTATAAGCTAGACTTTGGTTTCTCTCTCAAGATATAATAATAATAATTTATTAATTTTTGCCATTCTTATTATTCCGATTTAATATAGAACTGAGGCGAAACTTAAAAAAGTGCAGATTATAGGGCTACCACTGGAACATAAAACGCACAAAATATGCAATTTGAAAACTGATACGAACCACATGCAAAGCAAAATATATGATGCTGTGAGAATCGTGCGAATTTTACTCCAAAACTACGGCAATATTCTGAGCATTTACAACCCGTAGAGCTTTCAAAACAGGAAAAGCTTTCTAAAACCTCATCACTCCATCTAGCAGTGATGAAAAGAAATAACATATATAAAGAAATATATAGAACTTCTAACTCAAGAAATTGTTTCCGTTAGCATAGTGGTAGTAATCAAAACTGTTTGCTCATTTTGTTTCCGTCACCTCCTCCTTCCACCACAAAATGTATTTGCCTGACGTACCATTATTACTTTATTATGTACCAAAATCCTCATCCTTGTATAGTTTTCTAAAGCTAATTACACATACATACAAAATGCTGAGATCTATGCACATTTTTGACCTTTTTTCTAACTATGTGTAATTTTTAGCATGATATTAAACGCAGATTTTATAGGAAGGTGTATACTAACTTTTCGTGTTTTTTAAGATATCTCAAGAACTTCTTAAGAATGAAGGCGAAAAAGTTAAGTTCAGAGTTTGCTCGCCTCTAAATATTCTATTTATAGACTATACCTTACTAAAAGTCAATTCTTACAAGTGAAATTCAAATTATAATAAAATTAAGCTATTTTTAAATTTAAATATTTCATGCAAAGCACGTCTCTTCGCCTATGGTGAATTATAAAAGTAGGTACTGAGCAATTATAGCCTCCATATGACAGGGGATTACAAAAGATCTCCTCAATACAAATAGAACTGATACTTTGCAAATATCCCGCTTTGATGAACAAAAGCTACTTCTTTTCAAATCTGGAGGAGCTGCAAAAAAGAGCATTCATATGTATTCTGAGATTCATTGGGGAACCAGAATGGAACTAGGGCGGGTTCAAAGAAAGTTATTCCATGCAGGCGAGAGCACAGGGCTGAATGGTATTCCTCCCGATCAGCTAAAATAGGGTAGGTCAGACATCAGATATGGAGATGTCAACGGAAAGAAATCTCGCCATCAGTCAGACAGGAATCCCCTATAAAGTAGACGACACTTCCGTTTGCGCAGGTCAAGATCTAGGTCAAATTGTAGCCTCCAAGCCCAGACACTTCCGGTTTCAAATGGTGGTCAATTCAATTCAATCAAATATCCAAATTTTTATTGCTGTCGTGAATATAAATAACACCTCGAATCATAGCAGACACATATAGAGGGACTTACTTTTCTTCACATGATGATACTAAATAACTTTCGTAAGACTTTTGTCGTCCTCTATATCTACTCAAAAATACACAATTCATTATTGTTAGTTTTCTGATTATTTGCTCTATTTACAGGAAACATCGATTTAGTTCCCGCCACAAAAACATTTCTTACTTTGATCACCATAATAAGTGGGATAGGTAATTTTAAGAGTTCTTGCAGGGACATCTATGATTTTGTAGCAGAACTACTCTTACTGTCGTACATGTTTTGAATTTTCATTTGTCAAATAAAAAGTGTACCTAAAATTCATTTTATTCTATGAACGTGAAACGGCAAAAAGTTGAATGAAAATTATTTTGTGAAATGGAAGAAACTGAAATTCGCTTTATGATTAAATCTTTTTTATTTTAGAAGTTTATAAAAGTAATCTGTACTCTGACCAACATCTTCGACTGTGGTGTCAAGGTGAACGACGGGATTTAAAGATGGTCATACAAGCGTCTGAGATGATCTCCTAAAGCTTTTACAACACCAGAAATCATCCAGAAGATCTATGATATAGTTTTGCTAGATCAACGACTCAATATATCGAAGTTACGAATTGGTGTGCAAAATGAATTTGAGGACCATTGACCAGAAATACATACGAATGCAAGGTCGAAGACATATTTGGGGCTATTCAGCAAATTCAAACAGGATTTTCTAGGTCAATTTTTAATAATGGTTGCAACTTGGGTCTCGCATTATGCTCTAGAGATTAAGGAACAACTAAAGAAGAGTGCTGATAGTCGTAGTTCTGGTCCAAAGAAAACGAAGTCATGCATTCTGCCGGGAAAGGAGTTGCTACTAATGTCGTATGTGTATACATAGATGAACAAAAAAAAAGCACATATTAAATATTAGTAATATATGAATTCCAATAAACTGTCGAACATTATGCTAAATACAAAAGAAAAATATTCTTCAAAAACAAAATTTTGAAATAGTCCAGAGCAAAATATAAAACATGTCTACTCTCTGATTGATATAGTGCACCACCCCAGACTGACTTTTGTTAAGGCTTCCTAATGCACCTGCTTCTCAAGCACGTTCAATTTCATCCTTAGTGAAGCTCTAAGTTTTGACATTAACAGCTGTGAACATTAAATCAATTTCGTTTTATTTAACCTTATCAAACAAAAACAATATTTATTACAAAAAAGCTAACATTGTTCCAAAACAGTTCAAGATTTTTTAACAATTTTCCGTTTGCGTTTCGACACTAGACTACTGTAGATAATCCAGCGGAAAGAAAAATTTAGTAAAACGTCTATTAGGAATCTTCCAATTTTGAAATTATAAATCCATAAAGAAGTATGACTTAGATAGGTCAACAGTTTAGCGAACCAGCTCAGTTTATTAAACTTTGAGTCATTTAAGCAACTAAACCACTCAGTTTCTGCCTGGATAAATCTAATTGTGATAAACTCAGAAGAACTCAAGCTCATTTCTTCTCTCAGATTCTTCATATATTCAGTGGTTATTACCTTGAAACGATCGTTTATAACTATATCGGTGCCAATATTTTTAACGCTCCTATATTTTTTTAAATCGTAATCAGTTTGATCTCTCTCAACTTCAACTATTGGAATGTCTGCAGTTAGTAACATACATCCAATATATCCAACATCCTGAAATGCCCTTTTAAGATCATCCAGCTCCACTTGAGAGAAAACAGATCTGCAAAGGATTTCCTGGGACTTATCAACTTTGTACTGATATCCGGGCACTTGTAACAATCGCTTAGCTTGAAATAACTGTGATTCGAGCTCAAATACAGGCACAATCGTTTTCAAACCATTTATTAACGCCAAAGCCATCTGCTTAAATTCTGATGTTTGAATTTGAATCATTGGAAGAAGAAAGTAACGGATAATTATTTTGCAGACCTCACAGAGTGCATCCAATGGCAGTAGGCACATGTTAAATCGATCTTCAACTCCAAGCATATAAGAGATAACAGCCCAAAAATGAATAAATCCTTCCTGATTTTCACGACACTTGTCATTTATTTCAAGGACATGTGATCGGACAAGTGTAAATCTAAAAAGAAATGAAAAATTATTTTCAGAAAATACCTAGGGTTTTAGGTTGTCCATAAAGCTTAATAACAGACAAAAACAAAATTCTTACCCCATAAATCCAAATGCTGTTAAAGTTATTTCAGTTTGGTTTATATGTCCGAAACCTTTGTCTTTGGCAGAGCGAGATCCATGGTAATGCATCTTTCGAACTTTCTTCAGCAATTCAATGGATCTGGAAATGAAATTGTCTTAATAGCACCGAGATAAAGCCAAGATGTGACCTAAGCTCGTTATACCAAAATATAAATATGATACGAGACAAATCTAAGCTTAATTCTCATAAATGAATTACCAACGAAATCTTAAATTGAGACCTTCTCTAAATGAAATTTTTTACTTACTCAGAGTCTGGCTCCAAATCTGATTTGTACCAAATCAAAGTAAACGCCAGCGTAGCTAAATAACGTTTGCGAGCAGCTTCCGCGGAATTAGTTAACCCAGTAGCTATCAAAGTTTTTAGACCTTTCGGAATACACATAAGACTAAAAACTGCACTAAAGCTTGAAAACATCATTCCATGCTGGTTGGTATGAAAGTATTTCTGACCCCTTGAGAAGAGAAACTATATTTTAGCACAATTTCTTTCAAGGATAGTTACCTTCGAAATTTTTCTCGGTCATACCAAGCTGGCAATTCATAGCCCGTAGACGACAAATTACATGGTGCACGCGTCCCTTCCTTTAAATGACACGTGACGAACTCCTTGGCAGCTGAAAGGATGATAAAATTTTTAATTTTTATCATGTTTTAGTAAAATTGCTACGTAAAAGGGATCATTTTCCTAACAAGAAATTCGAAAGCTTTAGTGGAAGCAAAGTATAGTTTCTGTTTAGATTACGAGGTTGGCATAATAATTTTTACAGAAGAAAGACATATATGTACATGCTTATATATATATACAATATATATACCTTTTTATATAGAGTAAAAAAATATTGTGTTTACTTCCTATAGGAGACTTTCCACAGTGACAGAAGATCTTCTTCACCAGAGGAAAAACAGTGAGTAAATTTCATGTTGTGTTAGTGTGAAACTCTATATGGGTATTTAAAAATACATATCCGTATATAAATAAATAAAAAAAAAAAAGTAGATAAAGAATGGCCATTTGAAGGCAGTTGCTTATCTTGACCCAGAGGTTAAATTTTCAATTGTGGGTAATTTCCATTTTCAAGTATTGAGTTTCCTTTCCTCTTTGCCCCCGGCCTGCCTCTGAGCAACTTGGTTATTTTTAAGTAAGAGAATTAATTTTGCTATAATGTAAGATCACGGAAGGTTATTGTCCTACAATTTAGCTGTAACCGCTTAGGGTATAAGATTGAGTTTGGATTTTGATTAAAAGATGGAAAAGATAGCATGAATTCAGAGTAAGTAACGTTTCGGTTGCTCACCCCCCCTCCTTTCGAAGATGCCGTATCTCATGTAAAACTCGAAAGCGAGCTTAAATTTCGACAACAGATTAGCGAGCCCTGACCATCCGTTGGCCAGTAAGACTGAGGTGTCCTTCCCCACCATATTTCAATTTTTTTTTCCTTGAAGAATGGTATCCCGCCTAACCAAGTACGCCAATAGGGTATTGCCATAAAATAACAAACACCGTTCAAAAATAACATAACAACAAAATTAGCGAATATTATATCAGTGGTGCGGACACATCAGAGTAGGTACTATAAAAGGGCGACCAGATCATTTTTCCTCAGCGTAAGCAAATATATTGTAAAATAGCAGTATTAAGGAGCGTTTACAATGACAGAGTAGAGTGGAGTCAGCAGATTGCATTTGCTCTCATCATCTCACCAACGTGAGATTAGGAATTTTTCAAATCTGAAGTTACTCTGTGAAATCCACGCTGGTGGAAAGTGCGAAGAAATTACTCTCTACTCTGCCATTGTAAATGCTCCTTAAATGATAACGCGGGTAGTAGAGTAGCGGCAATATTTCATGAACTGTGAAATACATGTAAGCAGTCGATTTGAATTTCAGGTACATTTTCATAAAAATGAGTAGAAATAAAAAGAAAACGGCTGCTGAGGATTAGATTTAGGCAGCGACGGTGAAGACCATATTGCGTAAAGAACATTTTACGGAAGAAAGCCACAATAAAATGGCAAAAGGTGCATACCCCGAAATAGTACAGACGAGTGCAATAATAATTGCGACGCCATAACCGAGGGATCTTGCTTAGATAGGTATTAAGAAATTTAGAAAATAAATAATTTAAAAATTTAAATAAATAAATCACAAAACTCAATTTAAATTTTACTAGTAGAAATGTCATCTGACAAGGTGATGACACGAATAGATATTTAGTTATTGATTTAATGAATGCTTATCAGGAGGCTCATCGGGACTTAATTTTCTATATGTTTCTTCATGAATTGCAAACACCTTGATACTTTCCAGTCAAATTAGTATTGGTTTACATAATAACTGGCCCTTGCGGGGCAAGAGACAAAATAAAACTGTAAGCAATTTCTACTACCCTGGTCCGGATCCTGGTCCGCACCCCATCCCACATGATATATAGCGTTTACTTATACCGCATTGTTGAGGGATCCTGGTCTGTATGCGATCACTAGTATTGCTGATAGACCCTAGTCCGTCTCGATCACACAGGATATGATCTTAATTAGACGATAGCGTTGACTCATGCCGCTTTTATCTAAGGAACCTGTTTCTTGTAAAAGATCTGTCCTATTTGTACAGTAACGTTGAACTATGCCTTTATTGTGAATAAATGGTGGATCAATCGTAAAGGACCGTTGGACTTTTGATCCAAGACCGAAAGCAGTAGTTTGAATGCGTAGAATAGGATAACCCACTGGGTGTCCTTATACTTAATCCAATACTTTCTCTTACAGGCCATACATCCCTCTAGTGCGATCAAACGATAGAGTGCGATGGATAAATATAAGTCATACATAAACAATAAAAAAAACATGTGGTAAGAAAAATAAAATAAATCGAGTTTAAGACGATTAAATATTGTGTTTTTATTTACTGCCTTATTAGAACCTAAGTTATATTGTGATCTTGCAATAAAGATATTATCATTAAAAGTTCTTTTAATTTAATAACTATATTTAAAAATAAATTTTAAATTAAATTTTCAACACGAAATTATGAAAAAACCTACGAGTTTTGGGAACCTAGAAAGAAATTTTTTTTCTCAACTTGATTATGTAGCACTACTTTGTAGTCAACTTCTGCTTTATGTAGGTACATAACTTCTTGTGTATTTTTTTATTCTATGGTTTTAGGTGTATATCCATAAAGAAGCAGGTAAATATAAAATTGAAACTGACTTACTTCGTTCAGCTTTATTCAGTTCGATCCCTTCGCTCATCTTCCTCGTTTTTTTACCACTGGAACTCGAAAGATAATCTGAAAAAATAAATAACTAGTACTTGAGCAGCTTTCGGTTACCAATCTTTAAAGTGACATTGTTACGTCTTATGATCCTTCCAATTCTAAACTTAATGATGACTGCTTTTGGCAAAATAACGTCGTCAATATCTATTAGTTGCAAATTTGTTGCACTAGTGAAGTTGCTTCCTAGTAAATATGAAATGAGTGACCCAGTTTAGACGGGCAGCGCTCTCTGCCGGACGAAAACTTGTTGGTAAGATGGTGGTTGGGGGCAGGAATGAATCATCACCCTGCCGACAAATTTCGTGAGGCAGCATACTGAACCCATCTAAGCATATTGCTCTTCTTTGACCGAATTATTACTTTCAGTTTTTCGCGTACGTGGGGCCCCCTATAACAAAAAACGTTCCGCGAATTCGAATTTCGTGTTACACGGAACACAGAATGCAAACAATTTAATTTAAATCAAAAGATTCTTAGAAAACTACACAAAAACACAAAACTAATATGATTTGTTATTTCATTTTAAGGTAAAAACAAAAAAAAAACAAAATTTTCATTATGTACAGAATAACGAAGTCTCTGTCAGAACCGCTTAAAATTAAGTTCTATCGCCATCGTTTTTTGGGTGCTGACCCAACTCTTTCTTCGTTCGAACATTTGTCTGCTCTTTATTTTATATTTACGTCTCCTTGTATTATTATTTTCTTGAGAAGAATTTCAAAATTTTCCTTAATCCTAAAAATTTGAGTTAAATTTTTTTGCAATTTTCTTTTAAATTTCGCAGACCGGTTCATTGAAGCATCATTAGTAATAAAATAAGTCTCTAATCCCAGTGCATCATTTAAACTAAAATCTAAAATAAAATTACCAACTTGATTGATCGCAGATTTATCAAGTTTGAGCTTAATATCGTCTTCGTTGGAGTTCATTCTCTATTATTTTTCCTTTCTATCTTGACTGGCTAAATCTAATTTTTTCAAACATGATTACCTTTTCGGGAGTGATCCACTCATCCTTCACTCATAATACCTTCATAAATCTCTCAATTCTAGCATACTCCTTCAGGAACTATGACTACCTTCATCTTTATACTTTCAGACTAAATATAGTATTTATAAGTTACCTATTAACACCAATGTCGCGTGTCTTTAACAGAATTAATTTAAATGCTTCTAAATTGAAAGTAAATAGATCTTTAAGAATAATTATGTATTTTTCACTTGATCGTGCACTGTTTAATGAGTCAGAGAAAAAAGTAAATAAATGTTTCACTAGTGGTACAAACTGTAAACAGGTCTTCACAAATTCAAGCCGTAAATGAAAAGTCTATTAGACAAGAATCACGAATGTCAATTATTCACATTGGAATGCACCTTGATTATAGTACACAAGCCGCAATGTATATAATTAGACATATCGACTTAAACAACATCTTCCGGCAAAATATATTGCCTGTAACTAGTTACACTGCGTAAAATTTGAAATTTTGTAAATATTTCATAACAAAACGCTTCACCTGGAGCTCACCTTGAATTATTCGCGTGCAATTTCACAGAATAATTTCTCACAATTCACTTTAAATGGGTGAAAGTCACAATTGCTCAAAAGAATAAACAAGGCAAAAGTCAGACCGCTTCATTCGCCTTACGATTACGAATTTTATTTAAATAATCTTTAGTCACCGTCTTGTACCCAAGATACAGGTGAGACCAATTACGCAAGATGTTCGAGATCGACTACAGTTCAGTCTCAGAAGTCTGAGGATTAACGAGAAATCGATCACAAGGAAAACAGGTGTAATTCAGGTTCATTTAATCAAACCTAGTAAAATTAAAGAAAGCGACATCTCTTTTCTAAGACATAAATGATTTTGAACACTTCAATAAATCATCAATGGATGAAAAATAAAACGCACAAAAATATGCAACTATTGAACTGAAACAAATCATTTATACCGTAGAGCTTTTAAACAGAGAAAGCTTTTTGAAACACATCATTGCATGACGTGATGAAACTAATTAAAAACGCCAAATTGTATGCAAAATGTATAAAAACAAGAATTTTTTCCCGTTAGCATGGTTAATACTGTTAACACTTTTTATTTTCTTTATCATTACACTAAACAATTTAAGTTTTTCAAAATAAACCGCAAAAGGTTTGATCTTTGGTTACAAATTGAACTTTCTTTGCAATAATATCATAACTATGGTGGTTATTTTTCTATAAAAATAGCAACTTTCAAATGAGAATATGATATATGTATACATTTTTGACATGTCATTACCTAATTTTATACTTTTTCTCTGACTATGTGTAATTTTTAGCATGATATAATGCACAGATTTTACGCGATGGTGTGTACTATCTTTTCGTGTTATGTAAGATTTCTTACGAATTTCTTAAGAATGAAGACGAAAAATATTCTACGTAACTAAAAGTAAATTCTTATAAGTAAAATTCCAATTATAATACTAAACTAAAGTAGTTTTAAATTTAAATATTTAATTTAAAGCTTGGATCTTCGACGATGATGAATTATAAAAATACTGATCTTGAGACTTTCTTCTTAGGAGGAAACTATTCCCAATTCCTGTAGTTCATGGCTCACTCTAAGTCAAAAAAAGCCCCGCAAAGCAGCTCTGAAGAAATGTATTTTTACTAATCTTAGAAGCATCGAACTGTTTCCTTATATTAAAAAGTTTAATAAATAAAGTTTAAAGCATTTTAAATTTAAGACTGTCGATAGAATTCGAAGCAGCCGATTCGAAGCATTAACGTTTTATCTGTGCTTCGAAGCATGAATTTCTCCCTATGACTGCAGTGTTGTTAAGGTTAAATTATAATAATCGAAGTGGCTTGAAGTTATGTTTAAATAGTTCAAAAGTGTCAGTTTTCTGAAGATTTTCGGGGATTAGGAGAATTATAACTCTTGTTTAAGAAAAGAGCATATAAATATATTTCATTATGAGATTAGAATCCCAATATGGCCCAACGACTTTAACGCGAACTTCAGTCTCTTCTTGTTGAGCTATTAATCAACAATTTGGCTCACTACTTGGATGAAAATAAAGTTTTAAAATTTTATATAACAATAATCCAAATCGGATGAGCAGCATAAACAAACTTTTAATCAAACACATTCGCTCATTAAAGCATTCATTCTTCGATGCTTCAAAAATTATGAAGCATTCATATAATATTCATGATTCGAAGGGTTCGACTCCAAGTTTCGAATAATTCGAACCTTAAAACCAGCTACTTGAAGCCTACCTACAGTAAATTAAATTAAAAATCTGTTTTTGCAAAGACATTCTATTTATTATTGTGTCCTTTCTTGACTTTTGGTTATGGTAATCTTAAAAAGGTTGTCTTGTCATCAGAACTAAGTGTACACTCAGAGAAATATTAATGTTGAAATCAACAAATCATATTTATTGATATAAAAATTTTGAAAATTAATTAAATTATGGTTAAATCACTTGAAAAATAAAAAATTTTAAATGTCTGCAAGAGAGGTTTGGACATTTGTTCATTTCTTGCCCCTTTTAATCGGTGATTTGGTACCGGTAGGTAACAAAATATGGCAATTATTTAAAATTTTGTTAAAAATAATAGATCTTTGCCTTTTTCCATCATACTCTCAAAATGATATTAATTTATTGAAGAAAAATATTCACGAACATCACCAAATGTATATGGAACTAATAGGTCCACTAAAACACAAACATGGTGCATTATCCTTCTGTTATTGAAAAATGTGGGCCGCTGAAATATCTATGGAGTTTTAAATTCGAGGCAAAGCATAAAGATGTAAAGAAGTATGCTACAACGATTAATTCTGGAAAAATATTGTTTATTCTGTGGCAGTTAAAAGCAGTTTGGTTTTCACCGATTTTCTAAATAATTACATTGACATTTCTGAATGCCTTTCCTTTGAAAATTCACGGTCGCTGAAATTAGAAGATTTTCCAAGATACATGAACTTCAATTCATTGAATATCTCCAAAGCAAATGACGTTGAAAAAGTGTGTTATAAGGGTACTACTTACAGAACAAATTTTTATCTAACATACAACGAATAAGAGCTTCGTTTGTTTAAAATTAAGAAATTGACAGTAAATGAAAAACGTGATCTTTTCCTTTTTGTTAATGAAATAAGTCTCTTGGAATTTGACGACCATTTTCAATCTTTTAAAGTTGGTATATCAACAATTTCCTTTAACATATTCCCTATTGACAAATTTAAAAGCCCTCCAATTCACATATACACTTTGCCAAACGGTAAAGCTTATATACGAAATAAAACAATTTAGGAATTAGATTTCAGAAAATATTATCAAATCATTTCAAATTCGCTGAAATTAGTTAAGGGTTGCCATGTTTTTCCCACTAAATACAGAACTATTCTTAAAAATTGCCTGTTGTCTTGTCTTTCTCTGTGTTACACGTATAGCAAATTAGAGACGTTCAAAAAATTCTAATATATTTTGTAGTTCTGCTGAACAATCCTGATTTCTATTAATTTTTATTAAAAAGAATATCCATGTATTATATGGTATAGTAATTAACAGTCACATTTTTATTACGTATGTACAGCGTTGCCACTCTTCCACAATTGTGGAAGATCTTCCACAAGTTTTCAATTATTTTGATTCTTCCACATCTTCCACGCAAAGGTCAAAATCTACCACAATTTTTGTTTTTAATTTATTACATAAATGTTTGTGGTTGCATTTTGAAGGAGATTTAGTAAAAGGCTGGAAAAATTGGCTAAAGACATTAACGTGTTCGAAGTATTCAGTTCAAAGAACTCAGCGAATATGTTATGGTCGTAGCATAATGCAGGTAGCATTGTTCTACACTGGGACTAGCTGCGCCATGAAAGCACGGACTAATATCTGTGTGAACGGAGCGGCTATAGACACCGAACGCGACCTAATAGACTTCATCGCGCCAGATAGAAAAGGTGGCGGAAAAGGAAAGAAAAAAGAAAAAATAAGAAGAGAGTGGAGACATCTTGCTTTGGTAATTACACCCGTGGAAAAACTAAAATTAGCGTGATATCAGAATTGTTTTATGTATTGAAATTCATCTCACGTGCTTAATGCTTGGAACAGAATGCATCGCAGCCTCCAAGCACAATGCGGTGATTAAGTGTCAAAATCGTAGCCACCAAACATTGTGAACACAATAGCCATTGATGGCTGCGTCAAGATGAAATTTAAATGAATTTTGTTAACTGTATTAATGATAAATTGGGACCACAATATTATTAGTTTTAAAATTTGTCACCACCATAATTAAATTTTCTTTGAAACTCATCATGTTCAGTATACAAAAATTTAAAACAAACAAAATGTTAATCAGCTGTGAAATGTCAACGCAGGTTAATTGCGCTAAAGTTGAAAGTCAACCAACTTTTGCGTGGTGGCTACGATGCCTACGTTCATTGCGGTCACTTAATGGCATTGCCTTATAGCTTACTTCTGCGTTACATTTTCCTGCGTGGTGGCTACTTTCATTTTGTTCCAGGGGTAAAGAGTGGTGAGTTTGTCTAATCTATAAAAGTTTTATACTCTCGACTCGGTGACGTTCGCTGTGAGATCTGTGCTCAAGCTAAAGGGGGATGCCGGTTTTAAAGGATAACTCAACTGTTGTAAATTCAAATATAAAAATTTTAATTCAAAATATATTGCTTATAAACTATTATCACAAATTCAACTTTTTATAATTAACCTAACTTACTATTAAGAATTCAAAAACTAATACTATCTTAAGCTACCAATTCAATATAAATCCACTAGTTTTAACACAATACTGCCCGACAGATTTGCTCCCCTTATTTCTGAAAAGAGAGAGAGAAAATCCACTATTAATACAGTAGAAGTTTTGTGCTACACGTATAAGCACGGTAGCAGCAATACAAAAATAATTATTAATGACAGAAGTAAATTTCTGCAGCAAGAGTAGATTCCGGCTTAGATGAAATAAGTAGGAGATGCCTGATAGAGATTAATGCTGAAGTAAATTTCGGCAGTAGGAGTAAATTCCTACTCAGGTGGGAGATGAAAAAATAAGCAGAATTAAATTTCTGCAGTAGGAGTAAATTCCTACTTAGGTGTGGGATGGAAATTGCAGAATTAAATTTCTGCAGTAGGAGTAAATTCCTACTTAGGTGTGGGATGGAAACAAGATTTAAATTGGATAATTTGGAAAATCAGAGTAAATTCTGATGGTTTCAAATCAAATTCTGTGTTCTTCACACGCGATTAACGAAATAAAACGAATTATGGCGAATTTATTACCGAACCGATATCCCGGGATATTTGAAAATGTTTACGTACAGGCTTTAATTTTGGCCTAGAATTCACTTTTGTCTTTGAAAAGGATGGATGATTCTGCTGCAGCTCGTCGCCTTTTTATAGCCGCAGCGAACCGCTACGTTTAGGCTTCATGATAGGTTGCCTTGGCAACGTTCGTTTCAAGGTTTGTTAAACTTAACGCTGCACTGAACTCTGACTGCGGCGAAGGCGAGAACATATGGTGATATGTTGACATTTTTGACATGTCAATGTAAATAATCCGAGGGAAGTAGGATTTGGGTCAAGAAATGGTAAGTTTTTGGTTAATTATTCCATTTACTAGTTATTTATAAGAGTTTTTGTTTATTTTCAGGTGAAAAATAGTGGAGAAAGTTTTTAGTACGGCGTTGGATTAAAGGGAGGAAGTTCCCTTATATCAGATAAGTATTTTTTGTTTAAATTATTGTAAGATAAGATTCTTTGTGTTTTGTTATTTATCTTTTTAGGTATATATCTGGGGATGAACCAAGGACTCACCGCGGGATTATGTATGTGGACTGAACATTCGCATTGCAATTTTTTTTAAAAAAATACATGAGGAGAAGGAAGACCAAACGGGCAGTATCTAGTGCTGTGGCGCTATCAATTTACGTTATTGGTTCTTACTGGGCAACTAAAGTGTTGGACATTCCTCAACAAAACCATAGTCTACGTGTAGCAGAACGTCCGTCACTACTTTCAGCTTTCGTAAAAGTACCGATATCGAACTCATCCATTTGTGAGGTTCACTCGAAGGTTAAGTTGCTGCTGTGTTTAGCTCTCGTATATATTATTTGAACTAGAGAAGTCCTTACTGATAGCTAAAGGCTGTATTGCTATCCATTGCTGCTCTTTTATGGCATCTGGATATTATACTCATAACCGAGCTACAGCAGTACTTCGCTACGAAAGTCAGAGTCAATGAAGACCATCGCTTCCAGCTCAAATGGATTACGGAAGGTTGTATATACTGTGCCATATTTGTACATGCGTATATTGGAGCATATTTTCATTTGTCTATGAATCAAGTTCTGAAATTACAAAGCGGTATGATCTACTGCTATATATCTTAACATATTTTTAGTTTTACATAAATTTTATTACTGAAAAACAATATTAGATTTTTCAATTAATATATAGCCTAACATGAAATAACATGCTTCAATGCTTCTTGTAATTTAGCTTCACATTTACATTCACATTTTATTGCTTTTCTTTCTCCATCCAATGTTCCGTATTTTATCAAGTTAGATCACACTTTGTTAGTAGGATAAGTAATTGATGTGAAGGCACATTTTATCGCTAGAGTGTTAGCAGCTATTGTTATCGATGAATTTATTGCTATTTTAAACAATATAATATTCATAAGTTAATCTGAATCGAAAGAAATTGTCAGCCCTCGTTTTTATTGATGTACAATTTGCGTGGCGGCATATTCCAAGCACTATTCGAACTTTAACATTCTTAGTTATCCGCATTAGAATTGCATCTCAATATGAACATATGATCGCCCTTAGCTTATACATTCTAATCTGTAGTTAAACCCACTATTAGCTAGTAGATGCACGAAGACTACATACTCTGGGGTAAAAATAAGCCTTTTTGGGCTATTCGATTTTAACCTATAGCTTTTAGCGAACATTTTGGACTTATACTCATTTCCGTATTCTAATTTTAACTTAAACTCATTTTTGTATACGTGTATATGCATCTACTTATGCTTGATACAGTTAAAGTTTTCTGCGTTAAATAAAAGCAGACGGAACAATCTTAACGTTTTGGTATGCTCGTGATTTGTAAACTATAGATTTGACAAACATATCAGGTAAACAAGCCATTAAGGTTGAAGGAACCACCTTCAACAACTACTTTTAACCCAAATTTTTTTCAGCAAACAGAAACGTTTCGCCTCCAGGGAGCTCCTTCGAGGGACCGTGCGCCGTCAAGTACATTTGCTTAATTATATTATATTGTTGTCTCGGTATTGGTATGATTGCATTAACATAAATAGCTATATACGTTACGCGCTTTTGGTTCCTTATAATTTCTCTAATTGGGGTGAGAGGAGAATAAATTAAACGAATGCTTACCAGGTGGCCTGCCATGTCTATAAAATTATTGGTCTTAATGATAGCCCGAAATAATGTAATTTAGCCTAAGAGATTTAAAAATTGTAGTCGAATAGTTGTCAGATGAGCGCTGGCTCCACTTTTTGTAAAATTATTGAGTAAACGATTTTTATAACGACATTGAACAGTAAGGTTTTGGTTTCCCTTTCACTTTCCCGGAGCCCTCTTACATGAAGGTCGTCTAGGTCCGCTAGTCTATCTCTTTACAGGTCTACAAGGGACTCTGAAAATATCTGCCCCCAGAGTCAGTTGGGTGTTTGGGCCATGCAGGAAGGCAGACCATCTGCGCCTTCAATATTGATATAGGTAAGTGACGTAAAGGTCCCATCAGGACTAAATTCGTGCCGGCGTTTATGGTTAAAGACACGAAATTTTTTTTGTATGTGGCAGGCGGCAGCGGCTGGCTTTTTTCGTGGAACCTCCCAACACTCTCCGCCAAAAGGCGAGGCGAGCTAGCGAGCCGCCCTGCAGTCACCGCTGTCCGCCGAGTGATCTGTCAGCTCATGCTGGCAGTCTGGACTACACGTCCAAGGCAATCACTCAACATACTTCCATAACAAATATATGTGTATTTTGGCATCCTTACGCTACTGCTGGAAGGATATTTTCTTTCTTAAGTGAAATAAAAAACAAAAAAACAAATCATTTGGAAATAAAAGCCATAGAAAGTAAAATATTTTGTAAAGAAATGCACGAAGGAAGAACCATTTTTGAGTTTTACAAAAGCTTTAGACGGTAAATATGTTCCTATTGTGTAAGACAAGTTTAGTTACTACTGATCCATTTTTTATTTTCAAGTAATTGGAAATTTTACAAATTTTGTTTTTTATTATATTATGCTAATGACTATGAATATTTTTTTGTTTTCTGTTTTGCGTCCACTTTTTGGAATAAGTGTTTTATTACTATTCTTATTAGAAATATAATCTCTAATATGTGATAAACTTCGCTTTTTCCATTTCTACCACACTTTTCCCATTTCTACCACACTTCTTCATTCAAATCTACCACCGGTTTTTCAAAGGAAGTGGCAACGCTGCGTATGTATCAAAATTAATTATAATGCTTGCAAATGTATAGCATCTAAATATGATACAAGACAATACATTTAATATTTTTTAAATTTTTAAAGAACTGATATGAAATGAATTTTGTACTAATTTTTGCTTTATTCCATAATTTTTTGATGTGAATCTGAAATATAAATGACAAGAGCTTTTGATGTAAAACAGTCTGTCTTCTAAAAAATGAATATATAGTTAGATTGAATAGAAAACGTTTTGATTAAAAAATGGAAATTTTGAATAAAAATTTATTTTATTGTAAATGAAAATAAAAAAAAAAATTTTAAATAATTTAGGTTTTATTTAAATAAAGACTTACAGTTTTAAAACAATAATACTATATAAATTGAAACAAATATTGCAGTTACTTCTTTCAACAATTTTCAACAATTAAATTAATAATTCAAATGTTTCAATCAAAAATATGAATTTTTAATTCAATAACAGTTTGTTTGAAGAAAATATTGCTTTTGTTAAAAATCAACAATAATTATATTTGAAAGAAAGATAATATTTGTTTTATTCAAATATGTATTATTTGGAAACAAAAATTAATATTTTGATTTTAAATAGTCTATATTGTTACATGTAAATCAAACACGGTCATGTTTTCAAACCAACAAAATTTAGTATGGACGCAAAAAAAAAAACAAATAAATTGTTGAATCAATGCATATTTTAGTTAATTTGGCCTACGTTTTTTTCTGAGTGTATGTGCATACATAGTTTCAAGTCGATCGCATTAATATATTTGACCCTAACTAAAGTGTAAAGTTAATAACACAAATTTTTAAATTTTGTTCAAAAATCTGTTCAAATTCCTAAGATACTGAATTGGATAATAAATAGCTAAAATTGTCTGCCATATTGAATTTATAAATTTTTACGAAAAATTCCTAAACCGCGACACCGATAAACACCAAATATTAATTTTGAATCGAATCGAATCAATAATGGCAAAATTCGTCCATCTTGGTTTTATATTATATGAAAGTGCAAAAATGTATTATCGTGCAAGATCTGTTAATGTGCCACATTTTAGCTCAATATCGGAAAGTGGATAAAATTAGCGGTACAAATGCTGAACACCGGTCATATGGTAGCTTCGAAACTTCGAAATTTTTCCGTTTGAAGGTGGAAGCTTCGATATTCGAATAGTTCTCCGAAGCTCGGAAAAAATTCAAGAGCCCAAATTTTGATGGCCATTTTATATTTATTAAGTAACAATTAAATTTGTATAAGTATCTTTGTACCTTTATTTGTTGAATAAAAATAAATTTCGCGATATTATCATAAATATAAACCAAAATTAAATTTATACAGTTGGGAAGAAGTAGCTATTATTGATTCCATCCCACATCGATTTACATTTGTGCGCCCAGATCGCCAGAATTCCTAATACCGGCTCTATATAAATAACAAAAGTTAGTGTTCTTCATTATTAGGGGAGTCCCCCAAGATTCCTTAATTGCGCCGTGTCGTTTTAGCCAATATATTGATAACCCTCTGTAGAGGCCTTATTAAACATACAAACATGCATATTGGGGAACCAGTTTGTGTTATCAAAACAGCATCAATTCCGGCAGCAATCGGTACAACTTTTACAAATTCGAATCAAGGCAATTGGCGGTATACCAAAATCAAATACTTAAAATAGAAGGATCCATCCTTAACACTGGATTCCAATTAGATTACAATCCTTCAACTAAACTAAACTTAATTTTTATATTTTGATTGAAAAAAGAAAACAAAATACAGATGCGGATGTCATAAAGGAGTCTTCTTCTCTCATCCTTGGCAATTTTATTTAAACAAGAAAAAACAAAGTAACCAAAATTTACCCCATTAACCAATAATTAACATTAGCAAATTCTAATAAATACACTTTTAGCTACTTAAAATTTCGTTAATTGAAAAGCTTCACCTGGCAGTCATTCCCGAAAAGTTTCAAACACTTTAAAAGCACAGCCAATTGCACTTTTTAGTGAAAGAACGCCTATTTCGAAATACTTGTGTATAAAATACTACCACTATTTTTATGGCATAAGAATTATTGTCTTCCTAAAGCATATACTGAATTTGTCAAGCAGTCTGCAATTGTCTAGCAGCATGATAGTTGCCAGCTATCTTTTTTATTCGGTCCAGTAGAACTCCAATGAGACTTTCTAGGAAATATCGCCCAATGGTCGTGTTATACAACGCTCGCATTAGGCATTTCAATCTAATAGAGAACTTCGCTCCCGTTGACAGTTCATTAAATTTAGAGTCATTTAGACTACTCTGCCATTCTCGCTCGTAGTTTATGTATCTAATGCTGACTTGATCCGATGGTCCCAGTTTCATAATTTCACGAAAGTACTCTATCAACTCTGTCATTCCGGAATTCTCTTCCTTCTTAACCATAGAAGTATTCTCGTTAACATCCAAAGAATTGTTCACCTCTCCCCCTCTAGTTACTTCAATAATTGGAATATCAACAGACAGATATGGTTTTTCTGTACTGCCCATCCAAC
This sequence comes from Dioctria linearis, assembly GCA_963930735.1. Taxonomy (NCBI): domain Eukaryota; kingdom Metazoa; phylum Arthropoda; class Insecta; order Diptera; family Asilidae; genus Dioctria; species Dioctria linearis. The sequence continues at coordinate 212,279,752 of OZ005743.1, forward strand.
TCGATATGTACTTATTACACTCGTTCAGCTCCTTTTGCGTAAAAATTGATCGGCAATGAACCTCTAAAGTATTATCAGTTCTGTACTGATATCCTGGTACTATAAGCAGCTGCTTAGCAGTGAACAAATCAACTTCATAGTTCGTCGTATGCAAATATGGCCTCATACCTTTTAACATGGCCTGAGTCATGTCCTTGAAATCAGGTATCTCAAGTTGAATGACAAGGACTAGAACGTATCGCATAAAAATTTGACAAAATACAATCACTGCATCAAACGGTAGAAGGCACACATTAAAACGATCATGAACTCCGATCATATGGGATATAACTGCCCAAAAATGAACAAATGCTTTTCGGTCGTCTTCGTTATCATAGCGAATTCCTAACATATGTGGGCGGAGCAAAACAAAACTGAAAAAAAAAAATCATAAAACATGGAAACAGTTACGTGTCTACGCAAAAATGGAAAAATGGCGGCCTACCCCATAAATCCGAACGTTGTTGTCGCTAATTCTGCCTGAGTAATAGCTCCAATACCTTTGGCTTCTGCTGCTTTTGATGACAAGTAGTGAAGCTTCCTCACCTTTTTCAGGGATTCAAATGATCTGTTCAAAAATATAAATAATAATAATAGTAATAAATTAATAGATTTACTTCGATCCAGGTGTTAAGTCCATGTCGTACCAACTAAGTGCGTGCGCAATTGTTGATATGTAACGCTTCCCCGCCGGCTCTGTTGTACTAGATCTTCCAGTCGATTGAAGAAGTTTAAGGCCTTTCGGTTCGGCCAAATGACAGATGAGTCCAATTAAATTCGAATTCAAGATTCCAGCTCGATTTTGTTGAAAATAATTTTGACCCCTGAAATTGTTCAATCGGTTTAGGTACTTATTCTATGTATATCAACGGCTCTTCCAACCAATCATTAAAAGTTCAAGTCTGGTTACCTTTGGAATAGAACCTCATTGTACCATGAGGGCAAAATCGCTTCGACTGCTGATATATCATAATCACAAGGTAATCCGCTTCCCTCTCTTAAAAGCAAAATGAAATGATCCCTAGCAACTGAAAAGAAAAGATTTGTAAACATGTTGAATTATTTTATGTAATACGTTTACGCATTTTCCAAAAATGGTCGCGCATCAGAACTCATATCCCCACACAATCGTGTATTAGTCCTACCAAACCATATGCTCAGCTATGAACGCACCCAAACCATTTTATTCGTAATTTATTATGGGCGAAACCATCTTGCGGATAAGAAACACTCGGCGGGGGGGGGGGGGGGGTTCTACTTCTCTCATGCACGAGAAGTGAAGTATACTAAGGCGTGTGTTTTCACGGAGTTCAATCTTAGTTGGATCTGCCTATTTTGTAAATGAATGGTTTCAAGCGGAGCGACTGTACGCGTAACAGCTTCAAAACTCTAGAAAGATAATGTACGAAAACGTAGAAGCAATAATGCGTTGACTTCTGTTCAATTCAAAGTGGTTTCGAGCTGTTAATATTTGAGCGTTAAACATGTTCTCATCAAGATCAATGCGGGTTTTTATACCATAGATGTCCTTCCGTTCGTAACGTACAGAAATTATTCTAGTAGAGAAATATGGTTTGGACACCCGTGCATAATATTAAAAGGTATCTTGAATTTTTGTATGTCCGTCTGTACGTCCATCCGTAAGTAAATTTAAGTTCGAAAATGGGAAATATCAAGCAACTCTTTCGCAGGGTTGCCATACAAAAATTTCGTTTTTCATTATATATTTGTACGCTGCCTGAGAACGCGTCAACGTAAATAATTCAAATTTTGTACACGGTGCTTTCATAGTAATAGTAAATAAAGCTTGAAAAATGGACTAAATCGGACAACCACTTCTTGGTGTTACCCTATCAAAATGTTGGTTGTTTACGTATATTGTAAAAACGAATAGTCCTAGACGTTTTTATTGTTCTAAAAAGTTCTTCAAAAATTAAACTTGCATAGATCGGTGACTATACGATGTTACATCCGGGCCTTCATCTATTCTAGATCCTAGGGTATTATAAGAATTGGTCTTCTAGCTTTTTTCTATATAAAAATTCATATTTTAAATTCAAAAAGTTTTTAAGACGAAAAAAGAAAATTGCAGTGCATCCAATCACAGATAATTTTCGGTGCATCCTTACAACACTCTGCGAGGTCTTATGCATATTTTCGGATGACAAGTGCTACTTGTGTACTTTTAAGTACTTTTTATATAATATTGAGAGTGATAAGAAAATCATTCACCAATGCAGTATCCCCAATTATACCTGTAACGCGTCTTGACTTTACGAATAGGCCCAATAAGCCTACCAATATCCATATTGTTGAATATTTCGTCAAATAACAGCTTTCAAAATGTCATTCACCACACTGCACAAGTAGTTTCACGCGATTGAAATAAAAAAAATGTGTCATTTAATCGCCTCGAAACGCTTTGGAACGAGTTGTAAGGCACCGACATTAACCGCGCGTGTGCGAACGTTCACTAAATAAAGTTAATGCACATACCAAATTACTTAAATTAATTGCAGGCATTTCGGATGGCAAATAAGTTGCACAACTGGCCTATTGGGGTTACTATAAAAGGCCTATGAATCAAAGGAATTTTGGTGAGTCTCGTCTGATTCCTTGATTGCAACACATTAAATTGTACTCCTATTACCTTGGTCGTAACGCATTAAAGTGAGAAGCACAGTGCTAACTTTTCCAACCTCGACCTCAGTATAACCTGACTGAAGAACCTCAACCTGATGAGCCTTGCAAACTTTTGCAACTCACAATACGAACCTTGACAACTTCTGTCTGATAGCAGTTAATTGGGATGTTGGCTCGAAAATTATTAATTATTTTGTAATAATTTACAACAGCAGAAATAACTTTTCACGTTAAATATGTTTCCCAATTTTACAAATTTCCCGTAGACAATGCTGGCATCAAATGATAACAAAAATAGCTATCAAAGCTGACAAAGTTCCAGAAGAGTAGAAAGTAGTCCTACTCGAGTTCAACCTCTACCTGGCCGGCCTCACCAACTTTGCCATTGGAAGCTTGATAACCTGATTGAAATATATTCTACAGAACTGTCAAAGTTGGTGAGGCCGGACAGGTTGGAAAAGCCAGAACTGTGCTTCTCGCTTAACTTGCTACAAACGAGCATTAACGTGACTCATTTAATTGCGACAATACTAGATACTCAACTGTGATACAGTAAGTACAGTTGAGCCACATAATACAAATATAGTGCAGTAAACTGTGTATATCATTTATACAGTCAATTTGCCACATACATAATCATCTGCACCAACACTTGTATGCGACATTAACGTATTGTTACGCGCCACAAAGTGATACAAGCGACATCTATTGGGAATGGAAACAACTTTAGGTTAGTGACATCCTAGTAAACTGGGTTTGGAGAATGGAATATTCAGGAAGGTTCTAGGATAATTCGTAGAGTATAAATACGGCGCTGCTCACATCCAGGAGGCGAGTATTATTTCAGACAGCGAAGTGAACGAAGTAAACTATTGGGATTGCGATAATTAGAAGTACAGTACTAGCGATAAATAAAGAGTTGATTTGATAATTATTTGTGAATTTGTGAGAGTAAACAGTAAAGTTAAATAAAGAAAGAACTTTTGAATTATATCTGAAATATTTTGTTTTAAATAACGAACTAAGGCCACGCTCGTAACAACTGGTGTCAGAAGTAAAATAAAATCGCGAAATAAAGTGGTGGCATTTGAATTTGAAATTCAAAGAGTGATTAATTTTGTGAAATCGTGTGTAAAAATTCCGAAAGATAATTTTATATTAAACTGTGAGTGAATTACAAAAGACGCAAGAATGGGACGCAAGCTAGAGGAGCTTCGCAAACAGGAATTGAAAGTGGAGTTGGGGAAGCGGTCATTACAAACGACTGGCCTAAAGAATGTTCTAGTCGAGCGACTTAGACAAGCTTTGATAGAGGAAGAAAAGAATCCTGAGACATTCGTTTTCGAAGAAGAACCAGAAATTGAGGAAGAGCCTGCAATGAACATAGAACAGCTTTTAAGTACTTTAATGAGCAAAATGGAAGCCCGTTTTGATGAACAAAAGAATTCTCTCCAGGAACAAAAGAATTCTCTCCAGGAACAAAAGAATTCTCTCCAAGAACAAAAGAATTCTCTCCAGGAACAAAAGAATTCCCTCGAGGACCACAAGAAATCTATGGAAACCCGTTTGGACGAACAAAAGAATTCTCTCCAGGAACAAAAGAATTCTCTCGAGGACCACAAGAAATCTATGGAAACCCGTTTGGACGAACAAAAGAATTCTCTCCAGGAACACAAGAAATCTATAGAAACCCGTTTGGACGAACAAAAGAATTCTCTCCAGGAACAAAAGAATTCTATGGAATCACGTTTAGATGAGCAGAAGAATGCTTTGGATGAACAAAAGAATTCTATGGAATCCCGTTTAGATGAGCAGAAGAAATCACTGGAAACGCGTTTGGATGAACAAAAGAGTTCTCTGGAGAATTGTCTAGAAAGTCGCTTAGAGGAACAAAAGAATTTCCTGAAAAACTCGTTAGACGAACAAAATTTAAAAATTGAAGGAATCGAGCAAGAAGTGGCGGAAGTTCAACAAAAAGTGACCGAACAGCTTGACAACTTCAAATCAGATTTGGAGAAGATGAAGCATCGACAACCACGGCACGAAGGAATTGAAATATCCAATGCAGGCAGAATGAAACCTCCAATATTTGATGGACAAAATTCGTGGCATATTTTCAAGAGACAATTCGAGGCTGCTTCCGAAGTAAACGGATGGAATGATGCAGACAAAGCTACAGCTCTGGTATTAGCACTTCGAGGTTCTGCATCAGAGCTTTTACAAACTATACCGATAGAAAGGCAACGTGATTATACTTCATTAGTACAGGCGATAGAGTTACGTTATGGAGATGAACACATGCAGCAAGTATATCGCCTACAGCTACGCAACAGGATTCAAAAGCATGGCGAATCACTACAACAACTGCAGGGTGATGTGGAAAGATTAGCTTATCTCTCATACTCTAGCGTAAATGCAGATTTCCTTAATGAAGTGGCAACAGAAGCATTTGTGAACGCTATTGCAGATCAAAATTTACAACAAGCGTTGAGGCTAGCAGGAAGGAAATCAACAGCAGAAGCACTAGGCTATGCACTAGCGTATGAATCTGCCAGGCAAGCTTCCCGAAGTGCAGTACGAGTGAGAGAAATTTCGGCGGAGGAATGTACTTGTAATAGAATGCAGCCATCACAGAGCAATTCTTCACGTGGTATTCTGCGATGCTGGAATTGTAATAGACCAGGACACCTCCAAAGGGACTGCAGAAAACGCCGTCGAACAGAATCACCAGAAGAGGAGGACAGAACAGAATGCCAAAGATGTCGAGCCAGGGAGCAAGCTATTCGGGGAGAGCCTAGAAATCAAACAGCGACTAGTCGCATCAGCTCCCCTGTTCAGCAGTCGGAAAACATGTAAAAACCAACTTCGGGGGGCAGAAGTTGGTTGGTAGAGTCGACAGCCCCGAAGTCATCATTCAGATAGCCCAGTTGCAGAGAAATAATAGCAGTCTTGTTATATATGGAAGTGTAGGAAAAAATGACTGCGTTGTCACTATCGACACTGGAGCTTCGAGATCAATTATTAGAGCGGATCTTGTCAAGAACAAATGGCTTCACAATACCACCAAATATTTACTAAGAACAGCAACTGGAGCCGCAGCACAAGTTTTTGGAGAAATAACTTTGGATATTCAACTAGGTGAACTACTATTTCCTCACAATTTCCTAGTTTCAGACATAATGGATGAATGCATCCTTGGAGTAGACTTTATGACCACATATAAAATAAATTTAGATGTCGGAGAACGAATACTCAAATATGGCAACATAGAAATTCCTATGAGACTAGGAGGAGGAACAGATTATCCTGCAAAAATAAGGACGATGGTCTGTGAGAATATGACTCTCTCTGCATTCTCGGAGACGCTAGTATGGACAAAGCTTACTGATGACATCGGGACCTGCCGATTCTATCTGGTGGAGCCTAACCCTACAAAAGTAACATCGAACATCATCGTTGGTAAGACTTTAGTGAAGACAGAAGGCGCAACATTAATTCCAGTCAGAGTGCTCAACACATCCGAAAATGAGGTACAACTAAAAGAAGGTGCTATAATTGGAAATTGTGAGCCTGTTTATCAGATTGTTAATTTGGAAAATGGTAGTAATATTAAGGAGGCAATACGTATACCAGCTACTACTCAACAGGTTCAGAAACTTCTTTCATCTAGTGCCTTAAGTGAACAGCAATACAACGATGCCAAAGAGATGATCGATGAATTTTCCGAATTATTTGCATTGAATGATGATGATTTCGGCAAAACAAATCTTGTCCAGCATCGGATCACAACAGGAGATTCTAGGCCCATTCGGCAACCACCGCGAAGACTACCATTAGCCAAACAACCAGAAGTTGCAGATATGATAAATTCCATGAAAGAACAAGGCATAATTGAGGAATCTAACAGCCCTTGGACATCGCCAGTTGTTTTGGTCAGGAAAAAGGATGGCAGCACCCGATTCTGTGTGGACTACCGCCAACTAAATAATGTAACAAGAGAGGATAGCTATCCGTTACCAAGGATTGATGACACATTGGACACCCTTTCCGGAGCGCAATGGTTTTCCACATTGGATTTGAAGAGCGGTTACTGGCAAGTGGAAATACATCCCGAGGACCGAGACAAAACTGCTTTCTCAGTTGGAAGTGGCTTATGGCAATTCAAAGTTATGCCATTTGGATTATGTAATGCTCCAGCCACATTCGAACGACTCATGGAATGTGTTTTACGAGGATTAACCTGGAAAACATGTCTTGTCTACTTAGATGACATAATTGTGATCGGAAGGACATTCGAGGAACATAAAAACAACTTACGGGACGTACTTCAAAGACTGAGGGATGCGAAACTGAAGCTCAGTACGAATAAATGTGCTCTATTCAAGAATGAAGTAAAATATTTGGAGCATATAGTTTCATCACAAGGAGTAAGAACTGATTCAGAGAAGATAAGAGCTGTGAAAAATTGGCCTGTTCCAAAGGACAAACATCAATTAAGGAGTTTTCTTGGATTAGCTACCTACTACAGGCGATTCGTAAAAGGTTTTGCAGATATAGCAAGGAGCCTACATCAACTTACAGAAAAAGGAAAGCCGTTCATATGGTCAGATAAATGTAACGAGAGTTTTGCAAATTTGAAGCAACAGCTCTGTGGAACTCCAGTGCTTCACTATCCAAAGCTGGGAAAAACTTTTATATTGGACACGGATGCCAGCAATGTAGGTATTGGTGCAGTGCTTTCACAGGAGGAGGATGGTCAAGAGGTGCCAGTAGCTTATTTTAGCAAAGCACTCTCAAAATCAGAGAGAAATTATTGTGCTACAAGGAAAGAGCTACTTGCCATTGTAAACTCAACCAAGCATTTCCATAAATATCTCTACGGGCAGAAATTTATCCTCCGCACTGACCATGCAGCGCTTAAATGGCTTTTGCAGTTTAAGAACCCTGAGGGGCAAGTGGCGAGATGGATAGAGCGACTCCAAGCTTATGACTTTGAAATCCAACACCGAAGAGGACGTATCCATGGAAATGCAGACGCCCTTTCACGACGTCCATGCAAAGTTGAATGCAAACATTGCGTTCGGCTGGAAGAAAAAGAAACGGAGGCAACTATACAGCTGATGACGGTGGAACCATCGACAGGTTGGAACAACGAGAGCTTGCGAACGGCTCAACGGGAAGACCCAGACATAGCACCAATTCTTGCTTGGAAAGAAGACATGGAAAGACCACAATGGCAAGATATCTCGGAGAGGAGTGAGAAACTGAAGAGCTACTGGGCTCAATGGAACTCTCTTCACGTTGAATGTGGTATATTAAAGCGCAAGTGGGAATCAACTAACGGCGAGTCATTCCGAATGCAAATAGTCGTGCCAGCATCCCAGGTCAAAGATATTCTAGAAGAAATGCACAGTGGATCATCTGGAGGACATTTGGGGGTGAATAAAACAATTTCCAAAATACGTGAAAGGTTTTATTGGTTACATATGCGGGAGGATGTTGAGGAATGGTGCCGCAGATGCACTATCTGTGCTTCTTGCAAAGGACCACCACACAGAAGTAGAGGAAAAATGCATAAGTATAATGTAGGAGCCCCATTTGAAAGGATAGCCGTAGACATCGCTGGACCTTTTCCAGAAACAGATAACGGTAACCGTTATATATTAGTTGCTATTGACTATTTCAGTAAATGGCCTGAAGCTTATGCAATCCCTAATCAAGAGTCTACCACAGTAGCGGATCAAGTAGTAATGAATTGGGTCAGTAGATTTGGTGTTCCTCATGAACTTCATTCGGACCAAGGACGGAACTTCGAATCACGGACTTTCCAAGAGATGTGTAAAATTCTGGGAATAAGAAAAACCAGAACAACTCCTCTGCATCCACAATCTGATGGCATGGTAGAGCGCTTCAACAGAACATTGGTCGAACATCTAAAGAAAGTAGTCGACTATCACCAGCGCGATTGGGATCGACATATTCCCATGTTCTTAATGGCCTATCGATCAGCTGTACACAACACGACCGGACAAACTCCAGCAAAAGTGATATTCGGAAAGGAGATGCGTTTACCTAGCGATCTCAAGTTTGGTACACCCAGAGGTGAACAAAAGTTACCAGACGATTATGTATCGGAACTTAGACAACAATTAGCTGATGTACACGAAGTCACGAGAGCAAAATTAGCAATAAATACCGATCGGATGAAGACCCGCTATGACTTACGTGCTAACTCAGCAGGATTTAATGAAGGTGACCTTGTTTGGCTGTACAACCCGAAACGACGTAAGGGACGTTCTCCCAAATAACAACAACACTGGGAAGGACCGTATTCAGTAGTGACTAGAATAAATGACGTAGTATATAGGATTCAGCGGGGTACAAGAGGCAAACGGAAAATCGTTCATCTAGATCGTTTATGTCAATACTGCGAGCATCAAGACCGTGGATCACCTGTTGTTCGGGACGAACAATTTTAAGAAGGGGGCAGTGTTACGCGCCACAAAGTGATACAAGCGACATCTATTGGGAATGGAAACAACTTTAGGTTAGTGACATCCTAGTAAACTGGGTTTGGAGAATGGAATATTCAGGAAGGTTCTAGGATAATTCGTAGAGTATAAATACGGCGCTGCTCACATCCAGGAGGCGAGTATTATTTCAGACAGCGAAGTGAACGAAGTAAACTATTGGGATTGCGATAATTAGAAGTACAGTACTAGCGATAAATAAAGAGTTGATTTGATAATTATTTGTGAATTTGTGAGAGTAAACAGTAAAGTTAAATAAAGAAAGAACTTTTGAATTATATCTGAAATATTTTGTTTTAAATAACGAACTAAGGCCACGCTCGTAACAGTATACAAGCGTTACCATGTTAGCATAGTAAACTACAGTAAGGTTATTGTACTTTTAAATTGCTGAACTACATTAAAGTTCATATTATACCAGACTATATTTAAATTCAATTATATTCATCAAAAATTAATCTCCTTTTTTCTATCGTTACAGCACATCCAAGCAAACATTACGATTGGAGATCGAATCGAAATTGACCCGCTCAATCGAAGTTTAACTTCGATCTCGAACTCGTTCTCGCTTCAATCTTGAGCCGGAAACGAAGGAAAAGGAACGCTATTTCGAAGTTTTTTCGTGTATTAGTGCTATATATGTACAACCTGAGACTGGAGACAACTTGTAAGTTGTCTCAGATACAACCCTGCAAACATCATAATTCGAAAACGATTTGCTAGCAAATCGTAATCTCTGGCTTAAACTTCGAGATCGAACTCGATATCGAACGAAAAACAGACTACCATACCAGAGTAGTAAAAGCCTGCAAACATTTTAGCGAAGAGCTCGCTTTCTCGAAGTAATCTCGAATTTGAGCAAGAAACGAGAATTTCGAGCTTCTACCGAAATTCCTTCGTTCCTCTGATTCTGTTACAAATGAGAGGAAAATAAAGAGCTCAGCTCAGCATGATAATTCCGCTTTTTGCCTGCGATTTCTCCATTTCTCTGAATTCGGAATTACAATGAAATGAGAGTACGAGAGTCTATGCTTCGAATTTACTGCGAGATTCCCTCGTATAACTGAGTAAGATTCAAATGAATCATCACTTAGGTACTGATAATGTTCAAAACAAAAATAATTTATCTGTTTAGTGGCATGTGCTAAAATGTCTAATGTTTATCTGATAAGTGATATAATTAAAGGTACGATGAAGTGACCAAGACAATAATGTTCACGGACCTTATTTTCCACTTAAAATGAATGAATGTCCATTTCTACGATTCTAATTAAATGTCCATAAAAACTCGCTCTGCGCGTCTCGCTTACGACACGAGAATAGCTCGCTTCTATAAGAAATATATATAACACCACTAACATAAACGCATTGTGCGCATAACTTCGTTTTAGGATCAATTTCGGTTCGTCTTAGGATCTAAAGCAATTCGCTATCGAGAGAGAATCTCGGGATGATAAATCGAGAATAAGGGTCATATCAAAGAACATATAACTTAACAAGAAGCTTCGTCTGGCCTTTAAAAATGCACAAGTTGTATGGTTATTTGTTCATGCGGTCGGGAGGTAATAGACGGGAAGAAGCAAAGATTTGAAACTGAGAGATATTGCTCTTTTCTCTCTATTCTCCACCACCCAACAGCTATACACACGCTGACGCCAGCAACCATGCACAGTTTTGTTTCAGTATGCTGCCGCTGCTTAGTTGAAGTGGCGAACCGGTTTTTTTATTAATTTTTGTACTCGCAAATTTTTCATATGAACTTTTTCACAGATTTTTGTGGCCGAGGATACTTTAAAATATCGATGACCTTAACTTAACCCTTTGGGGTAAACAAGTAAATGTGTTTACTGATCACGAAAAATTCTTGTTTTTAAGAAAAATATAGTGGACAATTTGTGTGCGATCCAACGAGTTTGATTGCAACAGTGAAAGGCTTTTCAGAAGAACAAAAGTTTGAAATAGGACAGGCAATTATCGCAGAAACCAATCAACACCTGAAAGGTTTGGGTGGACCATTTAATCAGTTTTTTCCAAATGGATAGCAGGTTACATATCAAAATGAATTGTGGATTAAAAACCCATTTATGGTCAATGCACGACCTTGACACCATATCAGCAAAATAATACGAAAATTTTATTGAAATGACGTCTGGCTGAACCTTGCAAGGAAAATTTATATTAATGCCGGTAGAGGAATTCTAGTGCAATTTAAAAGATGAATTGTGTCCATTGTGTCAAAATGCCGTGTTCTTACATCTACCAATTGCAACTAAGAGCCGCCCCCTTGCCAAATGGATTAACTCCATAAAAGGAAAGGTACGCATTACAAAATTTGCACAATTTTTGCCACAAACCTTAGGTATTTTTCCCTAAAATGTAGGAAATATTCCCTCAAATGTAGGGAATATTCTTAAAATGTAGATTCCCTACATTTCAGGGAATAATACCTAAGGTTTGTGCATTTTTTACAGTGTAGGAAACATTGATACATTTTTATTAATTTCTTATGAAAAAGAATATTTTTTGTTCAATGGCCATAAAACTGTTGCCATGTAGTCTCTCATGTTAACAATTACATGTGCGAAACAGTGTTCTCAATTTAATTAGAATTGAACTCTCATCCGTAAGGCCTAATATTAGGTATATCTACGATAATAAGCAGCAGTACCATTCATCTTATTAACATTAAAATCTATAAGTCCTATTTGAATAGGAATAGGTCATTTTAAGTTATTGTAGGGCTCCTTTGCCAATTCTGTTAGATGTTCTTTGATCATATGTAGGTAATCGAAATTTCTTCCTCTTCTTCTTCTCCAGTCATTTTGCCTGACAAAATTTCCTGGCTTTCGCTAGTCGTTTATTTATTTTAAGCTATGAAAATTTGGAAAAAGTATTTCTTCAAATATATGAGATCTGCTCGAGTGCCTACCATAAACGAAAACGACTAAAAAATACAATTTGCTCACATTAACATGCATCGGCCATATCCACTCTTCATAGAACATTGGAATTCAAGTCAAGGCCAAGAAAAAAGTTCAAATTTTAACTTATTTTGTCTGAAAACCCTTCGAACCGATTTCAAGTGCAATAGCAAAGTATAAATAAATATAAGTAGAGACAGAGGCGAACAAAATTGGAAATTTTCCGTGTTTTTTAGACTGAAAGAGGTGATCTCATATACTTTTGTCTTTTGCATGAATGGGGGAAAAGAACTTGGCTATGCATTATTGTAGTGCGACTGAGACAACGAGTTAAAAACAAAAATTGAGAAAACGTAGGATTACCCGAATGATAAAATTTCTTGAATACCTTCAAGATTATTTCAAACTATTCATAATAATGTACATTGGGTAACCCTACCTCCATTTGGCAAGAAAAAGATAAATTTCGCAATGAACAACGCACTAAAAGGAGATGTAAAATTTCTGTCAAATAAAATTCCCAGAATCCAGCAAGAGATTCCCCCCCTTGAGCAAAACAAATGTAAACAGAAAAGTGCTGTTCACATATCATAGGATTACACTAACAAACTTTGGAATTCTGCGAAGAACATTGTGACAATTCCTGAAATTCGTGTTTTCATAAAAGAGTGGGAGCATTTTATGAGCGTAAGATCAGAAAACTCCGCCCATTCTCTCTTATTTACCAAAATAAATCATTTGCCATTCCATTTCGTTGCATGTAATCTTCGCATTCACATTTTTTGTCTTATTCGTAAAATGTTCAAAGGGTGTTTGATTTTTTTTCTCTTCCTTCCTTCTCTTTCTCGCCGTGTACATTTAAATGGAAAACAATCGGAACACTCTTCTGTGTCCTTTCTTCTATTTAGTTATTCTTTGGCAATAGTTGCACGCAATCATGCATATAACAAAAAGTACCTACTACCAAAACTACTTACACACATATGTAGGTACAATTCAAGCTGACATATCTACATAGGATTGTTCACATTTACAGCATGCTTCATTGCAATAATAATTAAAAGAAATAAGACTAAGTAGGAAATTAATAAAATTAAATGAAACCGTTGCGTCTACTTACTCTGTTCGGCCTTGGTGAGTTTGATTTCTGGGTTCATGTTTTCGTGCTAATGACACTTGGACGTAAGGAGAATCTGGAAACACATAAATAAAACGCGGTCAGTTTTCGTCTTAAAAAGATTTTCTTTATGCACAAGCGTTAAATTCAACAACTTTATTTAGCCAATATAACACATAAATTATAGTTTTTGGCTACTGTCTAATAACAGTCGATCTTACTGCAAGACGACGACTTAAAGCAGACTAAGAGCAGAGTACATTTTAGTTGCCAGCTGTGCTTATGATAACGATAACTGCGTCACTGATCTGTAATAAATTTCTGTTATCTTCGATTTGATAATAACGACTAATTACATTTTAAGTATATTCACTTACATAAGCAAGACAAATGGAATTATGGGATTATGAAATTTAAGTGGAAGGTACTCAACATTGCCTTTACACTTATGAAGTGCCTGACAACTGCATGCGTCCCTCTACAATTTTTCCCCACATTCTCTTCTTAATATGTAATATGGAATTGTGTAATCTAAAGCAATTTAGTAATACAATTAATATAACAATCGTCATCTCGATTTATTTTGGAAAAAAAAACATTTCGCATCCGAAAGTGATCATCACTTCATCGTAATGTCCAGTATCTAATATCATACTTCGCTTGATATTTTATTAGATTTGGAACAGTCAAGAAATGCTCGTAATGATTTTGTCACATAAGAAATTTCCAATAAAGCGATTATATTGGCTTTTCTGAATTTTTTTTCTAATTTCTCTGCCATCTTTTCCCTTGAGAAGAAGATTCCATATTCTTTGACTAGAGCATTCACAATACCACTAATCTCCCGTGTCTGTGAGATAAAATATTTGAGTGTGATATTTCATCGAAAGCTCCTCTTCATTTCTCATATAAGGGTCAACCAAAATTTACGTATACGTAAGTAATGTTATTTACGTAAAGCGAACGCATCCATTAAATTAAACATACGTACACAAATTAACTTTAAGGTGTCAGAGTGGTAAATGCAAAATTGCAGTCAGTAAAGGTGCGGTAAGAATTGCTCATTCCATAAGAAAGCGAAGTGTTGAACAATTAAATTAATACTAAATAATTAAAAGTGCAATGTAAAAATTGAAGTGGAATAAAAATGGTTCTTCAGTTAAATCAACTTTCATTTATAATATTTTTGAAAATTGAAAAACATTAAATATCAAGATAATCTAACCCTTACGTAATGTGATATCTATTTAGGCTAAAAATATAAATTTTTCATAAATAAACCTTAGTCTCGTTCAAATTCGCAAATTTCTTTACTTCAATTGTAGTTGAGCATATATAAGCTTCATTACTTCCAGATCATTTCGTTTATTGGGCTTTAGTTTTCGCACTTACAAATAATTTTGGTTGACATCCTCTTACTGACCACTCTCTTTTATTCGTTAGTAAGGAGAATTCTCGAACTAGACCTAGCCAAGTTTGTAATTCTTTTTATTCCTCTAATAATAACACTGGAAAGTCGCAGAATCTACTTGGATAGTATATTCCTATTTAATTAGTATGGATATGAACGTCCCTGCGATATCCCAGGCCCACTTCAAATTATCTACTTGCAGAACTAACATCAAAGAAAAATCACCTTACCAAAGTCATTCAAAATTTAACAGCATTCATCTAGGTAGATTTATCTTCAGCACTAGTCCTCTGACCTTTAAAAAAGAATCCTCTCCTCTGCAAGATCGATTATTAACACCTGTCCTCATTTTTTCTATCCACTTCTTTCCCCATTTTCTAGTATTGTTGGCTTCCGCTTTTTCATATTTCCTTGCATCTGCCGTGTTGAGGGGGTCGATCAAATGAATACAAAACTGCTTTTAAAGCAACATTTGGACCCGGTGCGTTCTAAAACATTTAGTGGTCCATTCCGGAATTCACTAGCCATTTCACAATCTGTATCCTCCGCTCTGATATAGCATGCGACATCTAGTTCTTATGCCATCTATGCTCTTAGGATTAATTTCTTTATTTAATTTTTCCTATCTTCTAGATTTAAGTTCATTGACGTAAATTTTACATACGCTCTTTAAATTTTGGATTTATTTTAATTATTTTCTGTACTTTTTTAGGGTTCCGTACCCAAAAGGGAAACATCAGGAATCCTATTACTAAGACTTGGCTGTCCGTCCGTCATCAGGTTGAATCTCATGAACCGTAATAGGTAGACAGTTGAAATTTTCACAACCTGTGTATTTCTATAAAAATAAAATTAAATTGGAAATTAAAGTGGGCCCCATACAAGAAACGTGATTTTTATGCGTTTTTTTTCGTCGTTTTATTCTCATTCATTATTATTATCATAAGTAGGCATTTGTTTTTTTTTCAAATGACAGCATTATTTTTTCACATGACGCCTACTCTCATTTGAAAAAAAAAAATAAATAAAAAGTACCTACATAGTGTTAAATTTTGTACGATGGTACGGAACCCTTCGTGCGCGAGTCCGACTTACACTTGGCCTGTTATTTTTTTGTATAATTTACCTTAATAGTTATCTTTTCCCGTTTTAAGTTTCTACATTTTGGGTATTGGACTCTGTAATAAGTCACTTTAAAGTGCATCATGTGGAATTGTTAAATTCCATATGTTAAACTCGGGTTGCTGATGTGATTCTTTTTATACCCTAGCCTAGATGATGAAATCATAGGGTATACTAAGTTTGTCATTCCGTTTGTATCCCACGCATAATATTAAAAGTCTGTCCGTCCGTCCGTCTGTCCGCCCGTCCGTTCGTTCATCTGTCCACACGATAGCTCGAGAACGCGTGTACTTAAAGAACTGCAATTTTGCACAAGGGCTTTAAAAAAAAATTAGGTTTAAAAATATGACAAATCATGTAACTCCTTCATGGGGTTGCCATACAAAAATTACATTTTTCACTATATATTTGGACACTGCCTGAGAGCTCGTTGACGTAGAGAGCTGAAATGTTGAACACGGTGGTTACATCAAAATATTATAGAAATGGTCATTTTTATGCTACTGAGAATTTTTTCAGAATTCGAAATCCTAGAAACTGCTTATAATCATTTTTACTGTCCACTGAAAATAGCATAACTTTTAGAATCCTTTTACCCTTAAGCAAAGCGTGTCATTTAACCCACATGGACAAGAGTAAAATAAAGTATTAATAATATTATTTTTATTTATCCAGGATCAATCAGACAAAAATAGCATATGAAATAAAATCAATACCCAATACCGAAAAAACACAAAACTTCACCACTACTTTTTCTTCTTTTCTCCACTAATTGGCTGTAAGAAAGTTCTGCCAACTACTATTCTTGTTGTTGACTACAAAACAACTGAAGAGCACAACCAATCCAATTAAACATGCGCACCTTCAATGTGATGGTATTCTTTTGTAATCTGGCTTTGTGATTTTTACAAATGCTACACTATTCCTCCATTTAATATGAATAAATGCACTACAATGGCATCTACAGCTAACAAAACTATAATTTTGGTATTTTTTCCTCCTTAGAGATCCCCCTGATTAGCTAGTTTATCATTATATTTTGTTAATAGACTGTCTACGGAGCTTTTTAGACCATGTTTGGTCGCCAGTTCATATTAATCGCAGATCTCTCAAGTTTGTGGAGTTTATTCTAAATTACCCTTCCTGGCTATCTTGACTGGCTGAATCCAATTTTTCCAAACAGGCATAAGAAGTGAGATTTTGATACCTTCTGGGAGTGATCCACTCATTCTTCATCCATAATACCTTCATACAGTAAATCTCTCAATTCTAGCATGCTCCTTCAAGAACTATGACTACTTCCATCCTTATACTTTCAGACTAAATATAGTAAAGTTACCTATTAACACCTATGTTAACAGAATTAATTTATATGCTTCTAAATTGAAATTGAAGAGATGTTTAAGCATAATTATACATTTTCACTTAATCGTACACTGTTTAATGAGTCAGAGAAAAAAGTAAATAAATGTTTCACTAGTGGTACAAATTGGAAAAAGGCCTTAACAAATTCAAGCCGTAAATAAAAAGTTCATTAGACAAAAATCACGAATGTCAATTATTCACATTGGAATGCACCTTGATTATAGCACACAAACCACAATGTATATAATTAGACATATCGACTTAAACCACATCTTCTTGCCTTAAACTAGTTACACTGCGTAAATTTGAATTTTTGAAAATATTTCATAACAGAAAGCTTCACCTGGAGCTCACCTTAAATTATTTTCGTACGATTTCACAAAGTAATTTCTCACTGTTCACTTTAAGCGGGTGAAAACTTTTGTTTAAAGAAAGCCACAATTGCTCAAGAAGAATAAACAAGACAAAACTCGTCCCGCTCCATTTACGATTACGAATTTTATTTAAATAAATATTGTTCGCCGTTTTGCACCCATGAAATAGGTGAGGCCAGATTAATCAGTTAATTAAAGCATGTGAAAACAAAGAAATATAATAGTAGGTATGTCAGTTAGTCCAGAAGCAATACTAAAAAACATAATTTTTTATAATAAAATTTGAAATTTAATTATTCCTTAAATTGATATAATGTGCGTGGTAATATTTTGATTTGCGTGTAAAACAACTTTTTTTGGAGACTTTTCGTTTGATCATAAAAAATTTAGCGGATGTTTGCATAAATATAGATGAATTTAAAAAGATGTCGAGTGACAACACTGATGCACAGATAAAAGGCTACATGAAGACGCATTGGAAAAAGAGTTTATGGCAACAAAAAGGCAAAATTTTCAAGAAAGGTGAAACTATTTTAATTTACTTAACTTTTATTGAATTTATTAGTGTTATATACAACATTTGTCTTGCCATGTCTCAGGGGCCGGATTCACTAACTCGGAGAGTTTGGGAGTTTGGGAGATGAGCATTTTCGTTTTCCCCGGTTAAAACTCCCTAACTCTCCATTCGAGATTCTCTAACATACTTGAGGAGTTAAAGAAAACGTGAGAAGTATCGAAATATTGAAAGACCCTGTGTGGAAGGGTCGTAGAGCATTGCGAGTGTAGAGTGCAAAAATATAGGTGAACAATTTCTGAGGGAGGGCTTTTGGGGATGGGGGGTACTACTCTCCCCCATTGGGGGTCGTCCAAAATACGTCATGTTTGGTATCAAATTAAAGAGGGAGAAACTGGTAATCGAGTGGTGTAGTTTTTTTTTTGATCATTTTAACTTCATAACTGACTTTTTACCGCCGAAAGACGGATTTTTTGCACTTGGGTCATATACACCCCAGTTCCTATATTTTAGATATATTTCTACCGTTCTTTATTTCACATCCATTAGTACTCCGTTCTGAACATTTTTCTCATGGAAAGTGATTTTCCACGACTTACCAGCTCTCCATAATCATGAGTTGAAAATATGTCCATTTTTGTACCAGAAAACGGCCATTTTTTCAGCTTAAGAAGGACTGATTCACTTCTTTTGCAGTTATCTCCAAAACCATTTATTGGATTAAAAAAATAATTAACATATAATTAGGGGACAAAATGTAGATGCGATTTCATCCTATCTACAAGCTTTAACGTGCATATTTAAAATTTTTATAGCATCTTTTCTGTACTGGAAGACGGCCAAATTGACCATTTACGCGTGAATTACAATTTTTAGCGGGTACCTTGAGACACCAAAATCCTTAGTTCTCTGTAAGTATTGCAAGGATTTCCATAATTTGTGTTTATAAATATAGCCAGGATATGCAGTGAATACATAAATCAATTTGAAAATCCTGAATACATTGGTACCTTCACAAAGCACAATAAAAGCAGACAATACTGTCAGTTGAGAAATATTTTTCTTACTTCTCCACAACTAGTTGAGAGTTTTGTCGAGTGGAATAGAGAGTTTCGTACTTCCCAATACAAATTCCCCGAGTTACGGAATTCCGAGTGGAGAGTTAAATGGCAAAATGACTCTCATCTCCACAACTCTACAAGTCTCCGAGTTAGTGAATCCGGCCCTAGGGCAGGGGGCTAATTCTGATTTTTTGTCGAATGGAAATATGTATCAAAATATATGGCAAAATTCAATGAACATTTCTCCTACTTATTTTGAATTCTTATATAACGTACTGAGAAGGGTAGGAGTTGAAGACGAGGCTACTGCTTTTTACAGAATAAAAAGGCAGGACTAAAGTTTCAGACTTCCAATGCTGGGTGGAGGGAATTTTACTGTCTCCAGCGAAGCAAAGTATCTGGTAGTCACACTGGATTCCAAGGTGAGCTGAAATGCTAATTTAGAAGAATGTGCTAAGGAAGCCAGTGTGGCCCTCTACACGTACAAAGAATTTTTCATGGCAACTGTGGATCAAAACCCAGGGTGATACGATACAATTTTAAAAATTCTTCTATTCTACATCAAGAAAAACTTTATAAGTAGATATTTATTCAAAAAACTCCAAATACAATGAATAAAAAAACTGAAACAGATAATACCAATACGATTTACTGCGATCACTTGGAGAACTTTGGAGAACGTTAAAGCAACTCAATATCAGTTGAATTTGACGAGTGGTTGGATAACCTCCCACAATACGCTATAGCTTTATCTTTTTGTTTATGTCTAAGCATCTATAGTTTAATCAATGTTATTTTATTTAACTATTTATTTATTTATATTGTGTTTTGTAATCAATGACTTTCTACATTTGTCATGTATTATTTATCTTGTTAATGGTTTGTTATGCTTTCAATCCGTAAGTAGCTTTTGTTTTTTAATTTTTATTTCAAATATTGTACGAATGTTTGCGTCTTTGAAAACGCTTCGAAACATCAGCCGAAACGTCGGAGAAATAATAAAATTCTCGTAAAAAAAAAGAGGTGTTTTCATCCTGACCGCCTATATTCAAATTCACGAAAATTAAAAGAAAATTGTCAATACACTCAAATCTAAGTAAGATGGATGTACATAGCCAGAAGTCGACTCAAGCTTTGCTGGTGAACGTCACTGACGAGGAAATGTAACTACCCTTCAAGCAAGGTGAAACAAAAACGTATCAAAAATGAAAACACAAATAAAAGGTAATAAAGATGGAGTTGCAAATTGATAAATACTTCCAAAATTTTAACCGAACGGAGCCCCTCCACTACTTTACTCCTCCAACAGAGAACATTACTTTTTTTTGGAACAGAAAAGGAAAGAAACTGAACAGCAAGGTAAAAAAAAGAGTGACGAGAAAATTAATTCCGAACTCTATGGTAGTTTGAAAACAAGCATAAGTCAATATGATTCTTAAAACAAGTTACAAAGAAGATTGTAAAGAAAAGGCAGCAACAAGAAGAATAGATTTTATTTATCAAATCTAAGTACAACTACCCTCTCTTCTCTACTTCAGGTTTTGACTTGATAGGCATGAACTCTTTTTTTTTTCAAAACTTGTATTATTTTTATTTTATTACATTATTATTATACACCTGGTATAAACATTTTCAGTTATTATATATTACGTCGCTTTTATTCTAATTGCTAATAATATTTCCGACATTTGAAAAATATTTCAGCCTTATAGTAAAGAACATATAACTTAACAAGAAGCTTCATCTGGCCTCTAAAAATGCACAAGTTGTAAGGTTATTTGTTCATGCGGTCGGGAGGTAACAGACAGGAAGAAGACAAGATTTGAGATTGAGAGAATATTGATCTGTCCTCTCTGTACTCCACTACCCCACAGCTACACACACGCCGACGCCAGCAGCCATGCACAGTTTTATGTTCCACTATGCTGCTTAGCTGAAAATGCGTGCCTATTTTTCTATTAATTTAAGTACTCGAAAATTTTTCCTAAGAACTTTTGGACAGCATATTTTGGCTACCTACATTCATGAAAATGCTTAGCCCAAACACACGAATCAATGCAACTGACAGTGATTGTGACTAGTCTTCTTTTCGCCCACCAATTCCTATACCATCTTACTATTCTTCCTCTGTTCTATTGCAATGTAATGTTAATGAAAATTCTCTCAAAGTATTCTTGATGAAGATGAACCCGGTTTCTTAGAGAAGAGGTAAAAGAAGCAAAGAGAACACGCAATGCAATGCATGGACATGATGCGGAATGCACAGAGTCTGCACTGGTGACTGCCGGCGAGCCGTCATTCAAAGCAGAGTTTTCGTAAAATTTGTGAAAGCGGGTCGTAATATCACCGCGGGTGAGTGGCGGATCGTTAACAAGCAGAGAGTTCTCATAAAATTTGTGAGAGCGGGTCGTAATGGAACGACCCACCATATAAAACATTTCAATATATGAGATGCGTATTCTTTCTGTTAGATGTTCTTTGCTTATAGATAATGGAATAGTAAATTCTGTACGTACTGCACATTTACACTTGCAATTCAAATGCATAGAGCACGCTAGAGTTTTGTTTCTCTCTCAAAATTTAATAATATTTTGAGACCGAGGGGAAACTAAAAAAGTCCTCTCGATTTTTGTTTTCAAAAGCTCACTGGAATATAAAATGCACAAAAATATGCAATTTGAAAACAAAAAAACCAAATGGAAAGGATGCTGTGAGATTCGAGTGCATTCAAAACGACAGAATACACTTTCTGAGCATGTAAGCTACAGCCCGAGAGCATTGATTTTATATGTAAATAGATGTGCCAAAAAATGTGTCCGGTTTTCTCAATAGATGCAGCACTATGTACCATTTTGAACAGATGAGCAAATTAGAGAAAATTCAAGATTTTATGCTTACATTCTTCGACGTAGCGAATATTTTACTACTTTCGGTTAGAGAATTTATTGTAATGCCAGATTAGGAAATTTTAGTGATGAGTTTGTTAAATATTATTATTTGTTATGCACGATATTATGTATCTAAATGCATGATTATTGAAGTAAAATTACATAAATAAAAATTAGTTTCCTGCGTTATTTAATTAATAATAACTTTTACACTCATTTCTGCACCTCCATTGTTATACCCTAGCCTAGATGATTTCATCATTTTGTCGTTTCGTTTGTAACTCATAGAAATACCATCATAGAGTAAAATGGATTAGACACGCACGCATGTTATTAATACTTATTTTGATTTTTGCATGTCTATTTGTTCGTCCGTCCGTCTGTCCGTCTTTCAGTCTGTCTGCCGTGCTCACGATAACTCGAGAACGCATTTACTTAGAGAGCTGAAATTTTGCGCAAGGACTTTTTAAAAAAAACAGTAAATTTGAATTGGAAATTCTAACAAATCGGGTAACTCTTTCGTGGAGTTGCCATACAAAACTATACAATAAATATCAATAGTATGACCTCAGATAATGCTCACAGAAGATGCGGTTTATGTATTAGGTGAATAAACAGCAGTGCCGATGACAATAAATTATAACGAAGACTTATTTCCTAGACACACAGACACACCATCTAATGAATTACTAAAATGCCATGTGTCAGATAGTATTCGTCATTATAGCTCGAAAATCAGACGCTAATGAAGTACACTAAAGAAGTGTTTTCCTCTTTTATTATAGCTATAATGAGGCAAAATGTGCTAGATTTGGCATATAATGTAAATCTGGAGCTCAGCTGTGCATCTGCCGATTTGAAAAATAAGAAGAAGAAATGCAAATCTTAAACTATATTGTCATTATTCTTTTTAATATAATGTTTTTCTCATTTGTAAATTGCTAAATTGAAAAATAAAATAAATAAAAACAAACTTTATCGCGTTAATTCGATCCAAATTGCTTCTTTAATGTGATAAGTTTATCAAAACCAGTTTGACAGCACAACTTAATTAAAGAAATCGCTGTGTGTCTGCACTAACGAGTCGTTAGTTATTTCTTCATTAAGAGCGCTGTGTGTCTAGGGCATTAACTTTGATTACTAACGAAACCTTAACTAGGTTGAAGTACGTGGTTGGGTGGTAAATGGCACAATCCTCTAAGATGCAAGTATAATGACTGTATATGTACCTGCAATTGACGCTGGAAAGTCACTGATCCAAGAAATAATAAAGGTAAATTAATGATCCAATGAGTCGAGGAAAACTTAGCACCGAGATTCTCCACACAGCCCCTTCTTTTCTGGAATTTGCAATCAAAAACCAATCCTCTGGGGTGGCTCCCAAGTGTGTTTATAAAACGAACTTTTGATAATTTTATTGCAAATCTTCTATGTACATACGAAAACCAGGAATCAATAAATGATATTAATCACAAACATACACAAGAAACGTTTAGATTAGCGAAAAAATTACAAATTTTAGGTAGCAAAAATTTGACAACCGAATATGACAATTCTTCTTCTTCTTGCAAGTAATTCTACACTGCAGCTACATTAAAAAAGACCTATGTCTATTCACGCTCTGCAGGAAGGAATTAAGGGTCATAACGGTCCTATTTACTGCTCACTTAAATATCATCTCAAAAAGATGGGTAAGGTCGATAGTGAGACCTGTAGCTTCTGTATGGAAGACGATGAGACTGCTGAACATATTCTGTTTGACTGTGAAGCTCAAGAACATGTAGAAAATGCATTCCAATAGCCAGAGGATGTTGCAAAGATGGGCCCCAAGAATGTCATAGGTTTAGTAGAGGCCCTTAGGGCTCTGAGGGGAAATGAACTAAAGTAAACTTACTTTTTATATTTGATGAAAAAACGAGAACAGAATACATATGACGAGGAGGCTCATAATGGAGGCTTCCTTCTGCTTGTGCAGCTTTATTTAAAATAACAAAGTAATCGAAATTTAACCTACTAACCAATAATTAACATTAACAAATTCTAATGAACGAACTTGCAACCATTCAAAATTTCAGTCATTCCCGAAAAATTTTAAACACTTTAAAAGCACAGCCAATTGGGCCTTCGATTGAAAGAACGCCTATTTCGAAATACTGTTTATCAAATAATTCCATTATTTATTATAGCACAAGCATTATTGTCATTCTAAAGCATATATTCAAGTTGTCAATTAGTCTGCACTTGTCTAGCACCACGATAGTTGTCACCTGCCTTTTTTATTCGGTACACCATAACTCCAATGATACCATCTACCAAATATCGCCCAATGGTCGTGTTATACAACGCTCGCAATAGGCATTTCAATCTAATAGAAAACTTTGCCCCCGCCGATAGTTCATTAAATTTAGAGTCATTTAGACTACTCTGCCATTCTCTCTCGTAGTTTATATATCTAATGCTGACTCGTTCCGATGATCCCAGTTTCATAGCTACTCGAACGTACTCTCTCAACTCTGTCATTTCGGACTTCTCTTCCTTCTTAACCATAGAAGTATTCTCGTTAACATCCAAAGAATTGTTCACCTCTCCCCGTCTAGTTACTTCAATAATTGGAATATCAGCTGACAAATATGGTTTTTCCGTACTGCCCTTCCAACTCGATATGTATTTATTACACTCGTTCAGTTCGTTTTGCGTAAGAATCGATCGGCAATGAACTTCTAGAGTATTATCGGTTCTGTACTGATATCCTGGAACCATAAGCAGCCGCTTAGCAGTAAACAAATCAACTTCGTAGTTCGTCGTATGCAAGTATGGCCTCATACCTTTTAACATGGCCTGAGTCATGTCCTTGAAATCAGGTGTCTCAACCTGAATGACGGGTATTAGAACGTATCGCATAACAATTTGACAAAATACAATCACTGAATCAAACGGTAGAAGGCACATATTAAAACGATCATGAACTCCGAGCATATAGCATATAACTGCCCAAAAATGAACGAATGCTTTTCGGTCGTCTTCGTTATCATGGCGAATTCCGAGCATATGTGGGCGGAGGAGAGCTAAACTGAAAATAAAAATCATAAAAATACGGAAATAATTACGTCCATACAGGAATGTAAAAATGGCGACCTACCCCATAAATCCGAACGTTGTTTGTACTAATTCTGCCTGAGTAATAGCTCCAATACCTTTGGCTCCTGCTGCTTTTGATGACAAATAGTGAAGCTTCCTCACCCTTTTTAGGGATTCAAATGATCTGTTGAAAAATATAAACAGGCAACCGTAAAACAAGCATAAAAGGATTTATGGGAAAATAGATTTACTTCGATCCAGGTGTAAAGGCCATATGATACCACCTAAGTATGTGGGAAATTGTTGATATGTAACGCATCCTCGCCGTCTCTGTTGTACTAGATCTTCCAGTCGATTGAAGAATTTTAAGTCCTGTAGGTTCGGCCAAAAGACAGATGAGTCCAATTAAATTCGACCTCAAGACGCCAGTTCGATTTTGTTGAAAATAATTTTGACCTCTGAGATAGTTCAATCGGTTTACTTCTGCTATATATATCTACGGCCCTTCCAACCAATTTTAAAATTTTCAGTCTACTTACCTTTGGAATAGAACCTCATTGTACCACGAGGGCAAAATCGCTTCGCTTGCTGACATGTCATAATCACAAGGTAATCCGTGTCCTTCTCCTAAAACCAGAATGAAATGGTCCCTAGCAACTGAAAGAAAAGCGGCGTTAAAGATATCTAAAGTTGTTGAATTCTTTTATCGAACGCGTTCACTCATTTTTCAAAAATTGTCTTTAAAATGGTCGCGCATCTAAATCAATATTCCAGAAAAGTCGTGTGGTAGTCCTACTGAACTGAACTGTATGCTGTAATGTGAACGTAGTCTAAGGTAGTATATGTTTTCATGCGGAGTTCAACCTGAATCAAACCCGAGCTGTTCTCATGGGAACGGAATTGAATTGGGTTTTGATTGAATCCACGTTAACTCCACGAAACCAGTCGAGTTGAGTTGGGCTATGTGTATTTGATAGAAAATAGAGGATTAATGTTTTATCCAATACAAACCCGGCTACTTCATACAAAATAAGTATTTTCTGCTGTCAACTCAACGCAGAAACCGTCCGTGGAGTTTGTTTAAATTGGAGAAACTGTTTTGTTTTCCTTTGTCGCAAGTAAGCCTCGGTTCTTGTACCAAGACGCTATTGGTTGGGGACCACCAAGGTAAAATAATCTGAAATATTGAGTTGACTAAGCATTCTCACGTTGAAACTGCCGGCATAAAGCTTTCGCGTGAAATAGATAAGGAAAACCATGGACACGATACTTAAGTTACCTTTGAGTCTGGTGCCCCGAAATGCGATGACTGCAATGAAATGCTGATAAAGGCAATTGTGGGGAATGCTAACAGATCTAGTACTATGCGAGAAACAAATGCCGACAATATCAACGTGAGAAAGTTTACTTATTCTAATTAAGCTAATGGAAACTGCTTGATAACGGGATTTTAACAGAGTTAACTCAAGCGCTAACCTCAATGTGTATATACTAGCAAGTGCGAGCAAGTGCTTTTCTTAATGGCAACCATAATAGGAATAAAAAGCCGTTCGTCAAACTTTAATTCCTTTCGTCAACTTCTGTCTGTGCGCTCATGATCGTACCCTGCAAATCATACAGTTTGTGTAAATACTATACAAATGTTAGCAATACATAAGGCTTGCATTTGGAAGCTTATGCACTTTGTTAGTAGGCCTTCCGACATCAATATTTAACGATAACTCAACTATTCTCTGGCTCATGGAAACACAGTAAGGGTTGCTAGATTTTCCTTCCATGTGATAGACAGGTCGAATCGAAAGGAGACAGAAATGTTTGAAAAAGAAACAGTATTCTCAAAATTAGGCTTTACCAAATGAAATTCCACGAAACGAGTTTATTCGGTGAAGAAGGATGTGTGGAAGTCGACCAAAATGGGATAATTTAAATTTCGGATTCAGTTGAGTAAAGTCTAAAAATTTGATGGGAAGTTTATTGTCTGCAAGTAGAACTTAGATTATAAACGATTCTCCCCTTGCGTAACTGTATTTCATTGAGTGGAAATTATAAAACATTTTTTCCACATAAAATGGTCTAAGGAAAGTGACCCACACATACTAAGAATATCACGAAAACAACACGAACTCAGGACTTTTGCTGTTGGATTACCAGTTTCATCAAATCAAGCACTATTGAACGAGGAATTCTTGTGTATGTTTTTGTAAAATTTGTCTTGAAAAAAGAAAGAATATTAATGAAATGGTTAGGTTAGGTTAAAGGCCGACTAGGCCTATAGGAAAACCATACGGACACTGCGACCAAAATTTATCTATTGTGCCTTCCCCTAAATGGTGAGCAGGGGGGGGGGGGGTAGATTGAAAATGGGGTAACTCTACAGTTTTAGAATGCGAGGAATCAGTTTTTAATAATGTATTGACATTTAGAAAATGAATTTATTACATTATAAGGGGCAGTGCTGGGCATTATTCGAATAAATTTTCAATCAAATAATGATTTTTTTAAAAAATCGAATAAAAAATTATTCGAATAAATTTTTATATGATTATCAATTTATTTTAAGTTATTCGCAAATAATTATTTGTTATTTGCCGCAATTTATTTCGATCGTGCGTTATTTGATAATCAAATATTCGTTATTTCGTAATTCATTCCCAAGTAATTTTTTTTGGGATGGTCATTATTTGAATTTCAAACAATTATTTGTCATTCGATTATGAATATATGTTTTCTGGTCTCCATTAGTTCCAATTTCAAATAATTAATTCTTTTTACACGCATTTGTTTTCGCAAGGTGTTCCGTTACTTAATTTAGTTTAAAGTTTAAGAGGAATTAAGTATTTGTGAAACTTTTGAAGAAAATAATTGGGTTTGATTACCTAATACCCTAGACACACAGCACGAACTAATGAACCATTTGTACTAACTATTCATTAAAATGCCGTGTGTCAAATAGTATATGTCATTATAGCTCGAAAATCAGATGATAATGAAGTACACTAATGAAGTGTTTTCCTCCTTCATTATAGTATAATGAGGAAAAATGTGCTAGATTTGGCATATAATGTAAATCTGGAGCTCCGCTGTGCATCTGCCGATTTGAAAAATAAGAAGAAAAAATGCAAAGAAATGCAAATCACAAATTATATTATTTAATATTTTTTTAAATATAATGTGTTTCACATTTGGAAATTGTTAAATTGAAAATAAAATAAATGAAAACAAAGTTTATCGCGTTAATTCGATCCATATTGATTCTTTAAGGTGATAAGTTCATCAAAACCAGTTTGACAGCACAACTTAATTAAAGAAATTGCTGTGTGTCCGCAGTTTATAATGAATCATTATAGACTAATGAGTCGTTAGTTATTTCTTCATTAAGAGTGCTGTGTGTCTAAGGCATAAATGACCTAAATATGAAATCTATGTCTACTCAACTCAAGGGTCATAAGAATAAACGCAAAATAACTGATGTACAGTCGTACATCAATTCAATTAAAATTAATAGAATCGTTACCAAGGCTACATGAGATATTTTGTACCACCTCAAGTAGGCTTTGCCACTAGCCACTTGGCTATATATACCGAAATAGCGGTCGGATCATCGAAGTTCTTCCTGAGCAGACCTAGGTAATGTTCTAAATTACCAACCTGCTAAGCGGTGCCGAATGTTTCTACAGTCGGAACCGAGAATAAAAATCAACGTTATCCCATTTCTCGAAATGTTACGGGTGCCTTCTTATAATTTTTTCACAAATCACACCTTGCGATATAATATTATACATTTCTTCATTGTTTATATCCATTACATCAGATAAATAATTCATTTTTCTCTTAAACTGTTTGGTTTCTTTCTAAAACATCAATTGGAATGCTGACACTAGGTGCCAGGCAGTAGCTATTTTTGGCATGGAAAATTTCAACTTAGTTTTAAAGTATACTGTGTGTAACTGTGAACGTTCATTTAATAACAAAAATTATAATATTTAGGCAAAATATATATTTAGCAATAATTTCCTATGTGTTTCACAGCAAAATCTGAGGCTTAAGCCTTCGAGATGACGGGCTTAAGTTAAGCTTGCCTTAAGACAGTGATATCACTTAAGCCTTGACTGTGAAACCGAAATATTTAATAAGCCTTGGTTTAGGCCATTGCTGTGGCTAAGCCTGGACTGTGAAACCGGCCATGAGTGTTATTTTTTCTGTATTTTTGCATGAGTAGTTTTAACTAACTTTATTGAATTGATTCGGCTGAGGACCTGTGACTATGATTAAATGCCCATATTAAGTTTTCTCAATTACTATTGAATGATAATATATAGGCGGGCTGACATCTTACATTTACTTTAGTATTTATGAGGGTGCATGGATGGTTTTCTCCTTGTACTGTGTTCGTTAGTGTGCTGTTCTGCTAATCGGCGAAATCATTGTTTGTAGTGTCCCGACAATGTTTAGTTGTGTCTGAGATTGAATTGGGACAGAATAGAGGTTCACCTGTGCCTCGCTTTAATTGCTCCTTGTTTAAGGGAAGAATCATTCGGGGTACACAGCTACATTTTTAAACTAGTATGGAAGAGTTTCGCTCATGCATTGTTTAAAATATTATTACAGACGCCAATACATCACTGTCGCCAAACAAAAGGAATTCAGGCATGGTAATTTAATAGGAAAGAAGGAAAAACCTCAATCTTAGTTCTTGTACCTGGAAATGTTTTGAAAAAAAAATCCTCTTTACACAAAACTGACTGACTTGTCATTGTAACTAGCACCTATATTTATTTATAAATTTTTAATACGACTTAATGAGAGGTTCGTACAACTGAAGTTTAACCATATAACTAAGTAGTATGAATATACTTACACGGTCTCATACTGTAAATGTTTTCTACAACATATATAAGGTCATCATATAATTAAAGTGCTATTGTATATGAAAAACGGGATATCTGCCATCCCACACAATATATGCTTAATGAAGTATGCAGCCAAGTGTCGTCGCCTTGCTGCAGCCTTCTGAATCATAAACAAATAAGAAGCTATGAATTTGTGAGTGCTTTGCATGACAAATCTCTAACCCAAGCAAAGATAACCTAATAACAAAATGAGAAGGGGCGGAGTTTCCAGATTTTACTCTCATAAAATTCTATGAAAACAGGTTTTTTGAAATATTGAGAGTCGGCTTCAAAGTTGTGCCTGTAAACCTACGATTTTTGAACGCACGTGCTTCTGTTTACATTCGTAAACATTGGGAGAAAGTAATGCTGGATTCTATGATATTTTCGTGAAAAGTGAGATTTTTATTCGACAGAAATTTTACATCATTTATCATTTTCTTAGAAAAAGTGAGGTAATGTGACCCGATGTACATTATTATGAATTGTTTAAAAAGATTTTGGAGATGTTCAAGAAGGTTTTGTCGTTCGGGTAATCCTACGTTCTCTCGATTATTATTTTTAACTCGTTGTCTCAATCGCTCTACAATAATACATAACCAAGTTCTTTTCCCCCATTCATGCAAAAGATGAAAGTATATGACAATTTGCTTGTTTCTAAAAGATACGAACAATATCCAATTTTGTTCGGCTGTGTCCTATCTTCTTATTAGGTTATCTTTGACCTAAGGCTAAGTAACAAATAGTTCACTCTAGTTGTATTAGTAAAGCACACGATGTGAAATATGTTTGATTTTTGATGCATTGCTTCTTTTATCTTTTTCTTAAAAAACCGGTTTGCAAAATGCATCAAAATACTCGTGTGGGATTGCAAAATGGGTTTCACAATCGTCACGTATCAAAGTGGACGGCCATTCGGATAAACGGATTTTTTTTATCAATAAATATTGTCTCGAAATTGTACTCTGCTGTTCTCTCATAGGTTTCGATTCTCGAATGAAAATGACAGATGGTATGCAGCGAATGCTTCGAGCAGACAAACTAATGGAGTAGTCATTGTGTATAAAATATGTGTACAGGAGCGTAACGAAAATGCCGCTTTTTGTGTGCGTGAGGTGCGACGATATTGGACCCTGACTGTCAGATTTCAAAGCAGGAGCTTGGTACTCTGGTACTTTTGTTTCTCTTGTTTGGAACCTGACGCATAGACATAGTACGATACAAGAAAAATGAAAATTGCCCAACTAACTTGGATTTTTATGTTTTTCAGATTACCGACTGATATAAATATTTATTTTTTCTATCAGTTTCCGCCCAAACAAAATTCGCAATGAATTTGTTCAATCAGATTATGTGTGTGTGTTATGTAGATATATTTGTAACTACGCGAATATCTAATAGATCCCGCCTTGTATCACACTTTCATTTAAATAATATTTAAAATCTCCCGCCATTAATTAGCATGGCGGCTCCATATGCCGAAACATGTTCTCGACTTCACTGGGGTACCCACATAACTTAAAACTGGTTACGCTCTATCACGATTCATGTCAACTCCATTTAGTTTCCTGCTCGAAAAGCGAATGCAGAGAAAAATAAATTTATCTTGTTTAAGCTTAACCTAGCTAGCTTGAAGTCACGGTACAGAGAATACAATACTCTCTCCCTCTGCTCTCTCTGTCTTATCTATACATTAAATTGACGAGTTTACGTCAGTTGAAAAATGTCAAAATTTATTAAGAAAACCATGTATTCTCTATACCGTGGCTTGAAGTCACGATATATAGACACAAATATGACTATTGCAAAAAAGTATTCAGTATGTACTTAGGACCTTATTTCCAGGAGTTATTAAAAATTCCCCATAAGTTATTCCCTGGGATATCCAACAACTACTCTATATGAGAACATTCTCAGTATATTACAGTCAAATACACACAGGAGGATATGCAGGACAATTTTGGGACAAACATGGGAAAGTCGTTTTCCCCCTTCCGGAATTTATTTCGGTATATTCTCTGATTCTCGTGGTTTGAGTGGTTCTCTGGTGAAAGCACTAATTTTGTTACTTGGTGAGCTTCCGTGTGTCGTTTTTGGAGAACAACAACATTACAACAAAATCTGTATGGAAAGAACCCATATGAGAACTGCGTTGTTTAAGCCGGCTACATGCGTGAAGCTATACTAGAATTTTATTCGCTTCTACAATTTCTTCCTTTTTAGCAAAGTTTGTTAGTTGTACATTTTAGAATGTGATTTTGTAGTAATTTTGACATAGAAATTAAATTTACCTGTGATAAAAATATTGCATTTATCTTTTATGCAAATGCATACACTTCTGGCATATACTTTCCTGCCAGTATTTATTTATTTTTTTGTAAAAGGGCCTACACATCAAAAAAAAATTCTGCGATCCCAGAAAATCTTAAGCAATATCCTCAGATATACTCTTGTACATCCTGCCAAAACTAGGAGATCTGTAGGACGTCCTAGGTACGCTTGCAGCGGGAATATTATTTTATTGAATGCGTTAAATGTGCCTAAGTACAACCACAGGATATCCTGTACGAAGGGCATAGGATATACCCCACCCAGGACATTCGTCACTCCCAGGGATGTCCTAAGTTGTTGACTGGGACCGGACAGGAATTTCCATGGACAATTCAAATATCTTAATAGGATTTCCCAGTAACATACCACTGACACATTTGTGCTGTGTGGGAATGGACACCAGAAAACATATATTCATAATCGAATGACAAATAATTGTTTGAAATTCAAATAATGACTATCACAAATATTTATTTGGGAATGATTCACCAAATAACGAATAATTATTTGAAACTCAAATACTTTGCAGCAAATAAAAAATACTTATTTGCAAATAATTCACCAAATAACGAATAATATTTGTAATCTAATAAATTTTTATTCGAATTTTTGTTTTATTCGGATTTTAATCTTTTATTTTTATTCGAATAAAAAATTCCCATTTCTGAAAGGGGTAATAAGGGGTAATATTTATAAAATGGGGTGATCACGTGAACCTCACTATAAATTCGTGAAATGATTGAATTAAGTCAGTTGCAAAATTTCAATCGGGTTAACAGTTTCCTGATTTCACGAACGCGGGATACTATCATTTACGTATTTTGAATTGTTAATCCGAAGTGTCTTAAATACATGTGCCACAAGTAATTGTCAGTTCGGATGACCATTCACTTGAAGCGAACCTACTTAAATTTGAACTAAAATCATTTTATTTTATCAGGCGGATTGTCAACGCCGCACCGGCCTTCGGGCATCAGTCCAGACAATCTAAGCCGAAGTACATAGATGCTATATTAACGGCAAAAATAAGTAGCAAGAAACTAGAGCAACTTAAAAACTTTGATTGTCCAAAGTAAATTTTAATCAAACCATCTGCGCATTGTGAAAAAACAAAACAGCAGAATTTTTTTAATGACAGGAGATATTCTAGTCAAGTCCTTTGAGAATTAAAATGTGTAAATTTTGTTAGCGATATTCTTTTATTGTAATTAAATGTAGTGAAATAAATATGTATTTAAAAAGGTGGTCAAAGTTTCAGGTGCGATAATAATGTCGGGAATTTTTATAAATAAGCAAGTTTCAAGTGCGATAACTGTGTACTTGAACACGGATAATATAAAAACTTTCGAAAATATTTTGATAAATAACCTGAAAAGCCTTGATGGAAGAAATTTCCTTCCTTTCTGAGCAGCATGCAGACATCAGACTACATTTGGCAGTAAACATCTAGATCCGCACAGCATTTAAGTAGGTCTAGTGACATTCAAATCCATTATTTCACAATAAATGCAAAAAAAACCGCAGTTAAAATAACAGAACTTGTTATTATTAATTATTCCTTTAACGATGCCAGTTGAAGTTGATTTCTTAACTCAGTTCTGATGCTTCATCTGGCTGAGAAGACTTGTAATGTGACAAATAATTTAATTTTTGCATGTATTGCGACGAAATGAAGACTTTCCGGTTTTGGGGCAAACATTTTATTAGACACATGTTTTATTTTGTTAGACTTTTGACCATAACAACAATTTACGCAGTAGGTTGATAGTTTTTTTAGAAATTATATAGTATTTATCAAAGTGAAGAAAATATTGTGCATCAACCCTTCCTCTCGTAATTGTAATGATATTATTATGCACTGAAATTGTACGCAACAGGGCAAAACAACTACACAAAAAATTCTAATTTGTTAAGTATTAACAAAACTGGAGTACAATAATCCAATGAATGGCTGCAGTGCAAAGGCTACTCGGCCTGCTCAATCCTAATCTGATCTGATCTAATCTAATCTAACAATAAAGTTACGCGAAATACTACTTCAAGTTCAAGTGACAATCAGTAACGAAGCTTGGTTTGTTTATAGAGGCATAGATAGCTCCAGTAAATGGAGTAATTAGAAGGATGCGATGTGACTTTTTCCGCTTTATATTTTTGTGTTCGATTTTTGCTCGAATTTCTTAATTTCTTCTATTTGTTTCATATTATGTGTTTTGCAAAATCTTATGATCTTGCGATCATTCCATATTCGGAAACTTCATCGGTGGATCAAACGCGAAATAAAACGAAGGAAGCGAAATTGAATTATTTACAGGCTTTTTCTATTCGCAGTTAGTTTGTATGCAAAATTTTAATTTTTTTTATAAAAATTGTTTTTTCTATTTTTCCCAATTTTTTTCATTTTTTCAATTCTTATCTTTGTTCTATTTTTTAATTTGTTTTTCAAATCACTCAATTTCGCTATTTGGGACCTGTTGATGAGTAAAACCAAGACTTGAAACTTGTCCCCAAAAATATAATATAATCCAAATAAATTCTTTCTTGAAGAATTATAAGTAACAGTCAATCCAAAACTGTATATAAAAACGTATTCACATATAAGAAAATTCGCGGTACCATGTAAAATCCAAATCCCAGAGTTCATCTTAGATTTCTTGAAAATTTACCAATATCCCTTTGACAATCATAAAATTGCACGAAATCTCATCCTTATTAGGGTTTCAAAATGAACTGACATTTAAATTTTTAAATAAAATAAATTTGTCATATGGAAATTGCTGATATTTCTACTTTTATTCAAATACACACACACATGGAGGTTATTTGTGATGCAAATGTTCACTCTTTCGATGAAATTTTCTATTGCATATTGGAATAAGTGCAGATAAATTTCTTCAATGCTCATCTAAAAAGCAAACCCTAATCTAAACATGGACGGAAAGTGATCGGTTTTTCCCAGAAGGTATACCTAAATTTTCCGCAGAACCAAATGACATTGGTTGTGCTATCTGTAATCCAAAATTAAAATCAAAAAGAAATATAAATATTTTGAGACTTCTGTCAAAAGGGAAAATTAAATGAAAAATTTCCCTTCCTTGGAGTCCGAAATTCAAATTACAAATAAATTATGAAACATGTTTTGAAAAAAAAAAAAATATTATTAAAATGTTTGAACCGGTTCGGAAATCTGTTGGAAATAGCTAAAACAAAAGCTAGCATCAATTCTTACGACACCTAGCTAGATGAATACCCGTATGTAATTTCGTATGCTAACCCATCTGTGCAATTCGATAGTTGAAGTGATTTTTCGCATATATTTTAGAACGGTTCGTCGGACAGTAAAAATAATTTCAACAATTTTTTTATTGTGAACAACTTTTTAGTACAATAAAAACGTCTAGAACTGATCGTTTTCACAACTTGCGTAAAAATCTTAAATTTTTATATGGCAACACCAAGAACAGGTTGCCCGATTTAGCCAATTTATTATATAATATTTATTGATTTTATGAAAACATTGTGTATAAAATTTCAGCTCTCTACGTAGACGCGTTCTCAGGCAGTGTCCAAATATATAGTGAAAAACGAAATTTTTGTATGGCAACCCTACGAAGGAGCTACCCAATTTGTACCATCTTCGAACTTAAATTTTTTTTTTTAAATCGTGTGTGCAAAATTTTAGCTCCCTAAGTGAACGCGTTGTCGAGAATATACGGACAGCCGCAGTTTTTTCTTTCTCAACTCGAGATTATGTAGTACTGCTTTGTAGTCAACTTCTGCTTTATGTTGGTACTAACTTCTTGTATATTTTTTTATTCTATGATTTTATTGCATATCCATAAAGAAGCAGTCAACTATGAAATGAACCGGACTTACTTTGTTCAGCCTTAGTCAGCTCGATTCCTTCACTCATCTTCCTCGTGTTTTTAACACTGCAACTCAAAGATAGTCTGAAAAAAAAATAATAATATTTGAGCAATTTTCGGTTACCAATCATTACAGTCATAATTATGTAATTAAGAAATAGTATTTGTTCTGCTTTATAAAAAGTTATTTTATTCAAATTGATTACCTGATCATGCGACTATGTAGGAGGTAATAAGTATAACTTTGTTGCATTATCTTATGATCTTTCCTCTTATAAACATTTTTGGTAAAAGGTGTTACCGATATCTAACTAATATTTTGGATTGTTTATCTTAACCCCTTAAATTGGATTTAATGCTTTGAAGCAAATTTGACATTAAATCAAAGACAAGAACAATTTTTATAGAACGCCATACTACTGTGTCGTTTTAGCCGACTATGCCATTGGCTACTTCAATGCGATGATATTCTTTTAAAATCTGACTTTGTGATTTTTGCGAATGGTACACTAATCCTCCTTTCAATATCAAGAAATGTACTACAATGGCATAGTCATGTTAAATAAGTCCCTCCCGCCCTCTACAGTTTAAAAAACTACGATTTTGGTATTATTCTTTCCCTTAGAGACCCCATTGATTGGCTATTTTATCATTATATTTTGTTAAAAGACTGTCTAAGGAGCTTGTAAAACCGATCTTTGAATATGCTAACCATGTTTGGTCACCAGTCCACATTGATCGCATATTTCTCAAATTTGTACTCTACTTATATCGTCTTCGTTGGAGTTTATTCTCTATTACCTTTCCTTTCTATTTCGACCGGCTGAATCAAATTTAGAAGTGATCCACTCATCCTTTACATATAATATCTTCATACCGTAAATCTCTCAATTCTAGCATGCTCCTTCTGAAACTACGACTTCCTCCATCTTCTCTATCTTCATACTAAATATACTCTAAATTACCTATTAAGACCTATGTCGAGTGTGTTAACAGAATTAATTTAAATGCTTCTAAATTGAAATTGAAGAGATCTTTAAGGATAATTTTATATTTTTCACTTGATCGAGCACTGTTTAATGAGTGCGGGAAAAATGTACATAAATGCTTCACTAGTGGTACAGATTGGAGCTAGTTCTGCTTAAATTAAAACTATAAACAAAATCACACAAACCTCAATTTATATGATTAGGAATATCGACTTAAACCACATCTTCTTGCCTGACACTACTTACACTGCTTAACAAAAAGCTTCACAATTTCTCACAATTCACTATAAACGGGTGAAAACTTTTGTTTAAAGAAAGCAACAATTGCTCAAGAATAATAAACAAAACAAAAGTCGTCCCGCTCCATTCGCTTTATGTTTACGAATTTTATTTAAATAATCTTTAGTCACCGTTTTGCACCCTAGAAACAGGTTAAACCAAGACCGCGAGATGTTCGTGATCGACTACAGTTCAGTCTTCGATTTAACGATAGATCGATCACAATATGAACAGGTAAGATTCAGGTTTAGTTATTTAAAGCAGGTGTAATCAATGAAATTTAATAGTATATGTAAGTTATTCCAGAAGCAAACAAACATAATTTTTTTACTCAAATTTTATTATTTATTAAATTTTATTTTATGTTTTGTGTAGCTAAACATCTCTAATGTGCGTGTATATTTCGATTAGGTTGCAAAACAACTTTTTGTCGGATGTCTGCATAAATTCATATAATTGTCGCAGGATAAAACTGTCAATAGAAAATTACTAATTTAAGGATTTTGCAAATAACTCGAAGATAAGTTTGAATAAGCTGTAAAACATTGGAGTTGCCAAGTGAACAAGACAAAATATTAAATAGAAAAAATAAACCAAAAAGTGCGCATTTCGTACCACATTAATTATTATTTATTAGAGATTCATTAAAGTTGATTACTACAATTCCGTACAATGCAAAAAATTCAAAATAAAACAGAAGGAAAAAAAAAGCTGATAAGCTTAACTGAGGTCAAATTTGAGCTGAATTTGCAATTGCCCCTTTATTACTATTCGGGGTCGAAAACGACCCCAAAATAATTCATTTATGATTTTCTCTAAAATATATTGAAATTTCTCATCGCTCATTGTTTTAAAAACAAACTAAGGATAACTGAAATTCATTCGTCGCCAATATAAAATATTCGATACCTTTTTCAGAGAAATATGAAAAGGGGCTGGGGTCGTTTATGACCCCAGGCATTGATTTTATACATATAGATATGCCACCAAATCTGTTACATCTTCTCGACAGATGGCCTTACTTGTACCAAATTGGAAAACAGAGGCGAAATTTTTACCGAATGACTGAAATCTTGTTTACAGATGGAGCCATCTATTAGAAAAAATTGTAAAATATGAGGATATTAAGTTATCTTCGATAACAAATGTGTTTTCTTCTTACCTATCTAACAATGTCTAGGAATGTGGAAAAAATTAAATAAAGGAATTCAAAGGAATTTCAGATTTTTTCTCAATAAATTTGCTTTTTATGAGATAATATATAGAGAAGTACTTCGTAAGAGATTTTTTGTTGAATTTTGTATTCCTTCTATTCTACAAGAAATTATTATTTAAATTAATGCATATGTAATTTAATACATATTTTATTTGACACATTATTTCAGTAACTTATATATATTATAGGTACGTTAGCTAAATAAATAAATTATTTTCAAATTAGAAATGGTTTATTGAAATTTCAAAATCGCGTCAATTTTGCAATGCTTCCTTTCAGCCAGCTTCGTTTCGTAGCAGCCAGTTGCAGATCATTAAAAATTCTTACTGCTTTGTTATAGTTTTCAAAATGATTTTAGTTCGATTTTTTTTCTTTTTTATTAGTTTTTATAAACATATAAACATTGAATAATATAATTTCATTATTATCAGACAGTTTTTTTGCTGCTAGTATGTGCCAGACGCTTTCTTTTTATAAAAAAAATAAAAAAAAATGATATGGCTGTAATTTTTATACGAGCTGGTTTAGTTATCGAAGGAACAACATGAAATTAAATTGTCAGGCAGAAATTCGGTTGATTGTCAATAGCCAAATTGATTGGAGTGTTATAGGGAATAAATTTGTGAGAGTACGGCCGACAAGACGATGGTTTTTAACGAAAAAAAAGTCTAGCACGGTGCTAGCAACGAGGAAGCTGTCTGCAACACTATTGAGATACTGTAAGGAAAGGCATATCAAAAACTTACCGAACTAAACTAATTTCTCGAAAACGATGCTAGACTCTTCGATAGTAGGGATCCAAACAGAGTGATGGATAATAATAAAATGATAATTGCATAGCAGTCGTAAATAACACCCTGCTTTAGGAAGAGAGGCTTTTAAATTTTAAATTGCTTTTCTCCTTTTCTTTTTGTGGTTGCCATTTTTTGAATTTGTATCAATAAGAATCAATAATAAGTATCAATAAGAAGTTTATAATTTAAGATACTCATAGCATGTATGATTTAACGCCGAGAATTCTAGTTCTAGATTCCGCCCTTTGGCTTTACATGTTTTATCTTAGCTCGTAATAATGATAATCGAAATACTAGTCCTCTATCAGCTCACGGCTGTGGGACCATGAGTTCTGGATCACCCTCTATATTCCATATCATAATATTACCTTTTACAAAAGTTGGTTCTTAAAATCAAAATTGAAAAAAAAAATTCTATGAAAATTCAGGTAATATTGGTAAATTCGTCCATCAACTATATTCTAATTTTGCTCTTCTTAATTAAAATCCAATTTTATACGTATTTGATACTTTTACTAAACTGTTGTAGTTTTTATGGTCGTAGCGTATTGCATATAGCAATATGCTACATGTACTGAAGCCAGCATGTAAGCCTGCCGCGAGAGCAGAAAACTAAAAAGCACCCCGACCGAGAGAAATGCGGTTCCTCGGTCTCGGTGTGACACGTCGATGGGACAGAATAAGAAGAAGATTCTGAGAGGGCGGAAGAAGTTCTTTTTTTTGACAGCAGTCGCCATTCCAAAAGAAAGTAAGGGAGAATTGAAAAGGAGAGAAGTTTTTAGTTTTTTTGAAGTAACAAGTAATCGCACAATTTTTAAGTCATCGTCGGCAGATGAAACGTATTCGGTAGAAAAGGTAAACTCGACAGTCTTAGGGATTACCTCGTTGCCAAATTAAGAGAAGCATAAAGACGGCTGGCTGATGGTAGCCATGGCGTTGTTGCTATCATTTTAAAAAAAAAAAAATTTATTAATCATTCCGGCCCAAGAAAGCTGTGCATTTCACCACCAAGAAGCAATCTACGTGAAGCGAGCAACTATCTTTGCTTTCAGCTTGTGTGAAAGATTCGCACCCATCATATTATATCACATTCACCGGAGAAAACACCCCACGCTGCTAGGCAGTGCCAATTTTTGGGGCCCTCACCAATTTTGATATATTGCTGTTGTGTTTAGCTTTTGTCAGCACTGCAGATATTCCAGCGCAACAACTAGCGACGGGATTCGTATCCAGGGATATTTGGCTTTATATCTGTATCTTGCAGCCCCGATCAGATACAAAAAGAGGATTCTACGACGTCATTAGTATCACTGGGAACTTTCACTTCCAGCTAAAGAAGTTTGCCGAAGGTTATATCTCTCATGTCATCCCTGCAATTGTGTATAAAAGTAGAAACCGGTATGGATTGACATCACATTTTATATATTTTGGTTTTACAAGGTATGGATACAAGTACTGATTTCGTAGTTCGTAGTACACTGTCGTATAGCCATATTAAATAGTAGTTTAACATATGTATATTTACATCTCTTATGCTTTGGAGCCCTACCGCTTCTCGGTTCGAATTAGCTTTTATTTTTATTAATTTTAATCACCTCTTATTGGTATGAATAAGGTACCGTAGTCATAATAAGGGAGTAATGGAACTAAAAGTTCCACTCTCGTATTCTAGCAGTTATCAATCGAATTATGCAATTCTATTTTAGGAATTTCATATATATAGTATATGTAGTGTTCGCAATAAGCACTCATAGTGGTGATCATAAGTTAAATATGTCATCAGTCATTCGCAGAGATAGTCTAAGTGGTATTTAATACGTTATTAGTTATTAACATTCTGGGATGCCAGTATTCACCTGGTATTTCACATCTAGCCTTAAAGTGGTCTTTAGCTTAC
This sequence comes from Dioctria linearis, assembly GCA_963930735.1. Lineage (NCBI taxonomy): Eukaryota > Metazoa > Arthropoda > Insecta > Diptera > Asilidae > Dioctria > Dioctria linearis. The sequence goes on from OZ005743.1 coordinate 212,321,073, forward strand.
CCATTCTAATTTGAATTTAAACTCATTTCTTATTTTTAGTATACAATTACATGACAATGTGTTCTAATTTAGATTTAGACATATCTTTGCGAGGTGCTGGTGTAGATTTACTCCATCTACCCTGTTTCACTTTATATATCTCCGTAAGTTAGAAAATTAACCTGCTGGAGTTTCAGATACCCAAGAATTATGGAGTAAGAATTTTAGAGTTTGTGAATGAACATGAACGCTGTAAACCATAAATAAGACAAGTACATCGGGTTAAATAGCTATTAGGGTTCAATTTTTTTTGTCAGATAACATGAACAGTTCGCCTTCAAGGAGCTCGTTTTAGTGTACGAGTGGCATCATGTAAGAGTATGTCGAGTAACACTCCTTTCTTTATATCATAGTGTTACATCATTGCGTATATCAGTATATTATTACCTATAGGGGTACATAATATTATTACATTTTTCGGTTACAATCACCCAGATCAGTGGGGTGAGAAAGTGAATTATACACGGGCATCCATCAGGTGGCCTGCCGCGCTTTCCGAACTAAAGGTCTTATTAAGGGTAGAGCTACATATTGTTTAAAGGATGTATTTAGGCATATTAATTTGACCGTTTGTAACTAGATAATGATTAGGTAGTGAATAAAATGAAGTATTATAACGTAATGACGTGCTGAGTTTTGAGATTATTTCTCCTTTCACTCTCCCGGAGCCCTCTTGCTATGAAGGTTGACTAGGTCCGCTACTACTCTCTCTCTTTACAGGTCAACTAGGGACTCTGAAGAATTATGCCCCTCAGAGTCAGATGGGAGGATGGGGCAGGCAAGGAAGGCAGAACATCTGCGCCTTCATTTGTATACAAGTAAGTGACGTAAGGGTCCCTTCAGGACCGAATGTGTGCCGGCTTTTTGTGTTAGGTAGGCACGAATTTTTTTGATTATGGCTGACGGCAGCGGCAGGTCTTTTGTGGAACCCCCCCACACTCTCTGTTAAAAGTTGAGGCCAACTAGCGTGCCGCCCTGCAGTCAACGATGTCCGTCGAGTGATCTGTCAGCTCATGCTGGCAGTCGGAACTTTACATCCCAAGCAAATCACTCATCATAATTCCATAACATAGTAAATGTATGAATTGTCTGGTAAATGTGTGCATTTGCTAGGAATAGTAAACACTTTTTATCGAGCTGATACCATTTTTATGTGGTTCCTGAAACAGAAAGAGCCCGCAGGATAAGCAGCTCAAAATAATTTTAAATACGGGCATATAACAAGGAGGCAATACAACGCGGAGAGAAATCCTGGAGAAGTTGCATTTAGAGCACTTACCTGCTCTATGGAAAACAGACACTTTATTCCAATCCTTTCAATATATTTATACGCTTAGAGTAGTCTTTATTTTTGAGGCCAGCCAATCCCTTTCACTCGTACACGAATTTGTCTATCTGTATATTTCTTTTTTACTATTTTCGACACTCTCGTCATTACAGCGAGCTGAAATTTGACACACAGGTTCATGTCGCGTGACAATTGAATCTATCAAAATTTGAACCGGAAATTTCCGTGGAAAACCCGGAAAATTGGGAAAAATCATTTGAAAATTTGGTACAAATTTGATTGGTGATAAATCCGTTTCAGGAATAATGCAGAGTTTTCCGATTTTTCCGAAAAAAAATTCCGGAATTTTCCGACTTTTCCGGAAAAATTTTCGGTAAAAAAGTTTTCTAAATTATGCAGGATCAAGTTTCCTATCAACTGGCATCATTACTTTCTCTCCGACAATGGTGAAAACTTGCAGAAAAAATCGAGGAAAATTCATGTAAAACGCTTTTCGGAGTTTTTCCGACCAAGGAAGCGTTTGAGCGTTTTGCAACCTAAGACAAAGTTCTAGAGCGAAATGAGTTGCATAAAGTTGCTTTTGTGGAAAACTCCATAGAAAACCCGGAAAATCATCGGAAAATTATCATCATAAATCTGATAAATTCAGAATTTTCAAATTTTTCTGGAAAATTTTCCAAAAATTTCCGGAATTTTCCGACAAAAAAGTTATATAAGCTATGCGGAATCATTTTTTTTCCGTCCTACTAGCATCAATAATTTCTCCTTCAACAATCATGAAAAATCGAGGAAAATTCATGTAAATTTTTTAAAAAAATTCATAGTAATAGGAAAAGTCTGTGGAAAACATGGAAAATCGGGAAAATTCATATTATACGTATATGGGATCAAGTTGTAATACACCTAAAAACCGCTGTTTAAAACATAATAATTTGAATTTCACAAAACCGTTGCAGTACTTCAACGATTTGATACTCGAATAAGTTTTTTGAAAAACTGGTAAATCAGTGTCTTTTCAGCCGTCATAAAATTGTTTTAAAATATCTCCATGCAGTATACCCTTTAGATTTCATCTAGGGTATAAAAAAAAAATGAGCGCGCTCATAAGATATTCCTTTCTGTATGCCCTGATCCGAACCAAAAATTCTAAGAAATTTCATTAAATGAGACAAATTGCTAGGCGGAAAGTATTTCAAACTATTCACGAAAAATCAATGTACCAGTCAACAACCAGATGTGAAAAGGCAGATCGCAGAAATTCTATCGAAAATCCGATCGAAAAATTTCTTGGAAGCCTCCAGTGCCTAGATATGTATGTTCTGCAACTTTCTGCTGAAAAAGCGAAGTATGAGATTCTTTTCACTTAAATCCCGTATGATACACATCTGCCAAATCGTTTAAATCATCTTGATACTAATCAAGATATGCCTTTAAATTTCTTTATTACAGATTTTTTCCACATTTCTACACATCATTAAAGAAAGACGGAAAAAACAAAATTAGATTAGATTCTTTCCTGTGATATGGCGCTATTTATAACCGAAGACAACTTATTATCCTAATATTCGCCAAGTTTTGCAAACAGATGGCGGACCTTTTGGTGAACAAATGATAAAGTACTACAGTGGCGACTCAGTGAGAAGATGTAACAACATCTTGTGCTCGGCGGTGGCATATCTATATGTATAAAATCAATGCCCCAGGGTAGGAATAGCGCAATTGGAAAATTCCAGAAATTTTTTTCAGGGAGGCTACTTGGCTTAAGAACGTGCAGGAATAATTGAAAAGCAAAAACATATTGAAGAGTTGGAAGCTCCTCGTGGAAATAGAACTAGGTGCACTTCCTGTTCACGATCAAAAGATAGAAAAATCAACTCGCAAAGCGACGGCGGCCAACGATACATCTGCTCAATAAATAAAATTGTGTTTTAACTGTCTTCATAAATAAAATAAAATGCATAATAAGATCGCAAATTTACAATAATGCTATTCTTAAATTATTAAAAGTTTCATACTTAAAAAAAACTTTTGAATTTCTTAGTAAAATCGGCAAATTTCACAGTGGAGTCTCATTCGACCCAGGATAGAAAAATCAGGGCTGAAACTATGGCTAGTAGTAAAAGGTTAAAGAGGCGAGATATTGCATTCCTTAAATTTAGTGGGTAACAGTGCAGCTGAATGTTGTCTGTAACCTGCCACTTTTTTGATAAGGTGCAATGTTTCTATATGATCTCTTCTCACAGTTTACCTATTCAAATTCAAATTTATTACAGGCTTAACGTACAATAAGATTACACATCTTTTTAGTACAAAGAACGTTGAACTAGATTAATTAACAACTTAAACTAATCACTTTAAATAAAATGTAAAATGTATATATGAAATATAAAATAAGACAGGAATAAAAAATAAAAATAAGGATTTATATAACACACAAAGAGATGCAAAATGTAATATTAACAAACATAACAACAAACTAAAATTACTTCAAAACGGAAGCATTGTTAAGTGGAGGCAGTGTAACTCTCTGCCATCTATCTCCAGAACCTTTCAGCACAAACAAAGTAAGAGTCCTCCATTATGGAATGTTGATACCTAGGTATCAATAAGTTGAAATGTCTTTCAGAGTTTAGATATTAAAATTGATTAAAACGGTACCGAGGCTTTTTGGTGTGCATAATTTTGTGAGGGGATGCAAGAACAGTTTTTATTTCAGGAATCGTAGTCATATGGTTCAAATACTTTTTTTTAAATAATTTTGTTAGGAAAGGTATAAAAATTTTATTTCGGTTCGGAAGTTAAGAAAGCAAGCTTAAGATTATCAGAACACCAATTGTCTGTATGAATATAGTAGTTTAGAGCGTTGGAGCTATTCAAATCAGACTTTTGTCAGTTTTACATAAGCACTGCAAATATTTTATAATGTGACGACTCCGTTAGGGCTCTAAATTGGTAGTGAGAGAGTCTGTTTCATGGCTTATGCAGTATTCTCGAGGGTTTTGATAAGACTCTTACCCGGTTCGACGAAAAGCTATTAGTATTTTTATTCATCCGGGTTTACCCATGAACTCCGGCTGAAGGTCAGCAACAGAAGATCAACAACACAGGCACCGCAGAAAAGCAAGCTTCCATGGCTCCTACAAATAAGCGGTTCTGGCAAAGAAATAATCGCTAATAGAATTAATATAATATACCTGTCAACAAAAAGCATTAAGATAATCACACGTACATCATACAGAATAGAAACAATTTCCAAGCTTACCAAAGTAAATTCATAACAACTACAAAAACAATTCAAAACAATATGAGAAATCCAGTAATTTAGATAAAAGTTTAAATAAATAAAAGACTGAAACGTACTACCTACTACAATTATTATCAAAGGTTATAAAACTAAAGTTCAAGTGATCAATCAGAGTTGCCCTATAATATATAAGTACAATGTCAAAAACATAGAAATAATAAAATCGTCCAACGTCTAAGTAGATAATCAAAACATGCACTAAGCTACTTCCAAATTTGCTTGAACAGATTGATGATCAATGTCATCTGACCTAGGTACAAAGTTCAGCCCTGCAGTAACTGATTCAACTGGTAGAGCAAGAGAATCCATACTATGAACCGCAACAGGGGAATCTCATTCCTTCACACGCACAGACAAGTAAGTGTGCTGACTCTGCCGCACGAAATCCATAGATAAGGCTCAAACACAATTCCGACGACAAAGCGACAGAACGACAGACGACAGCGAAAATTTCGTTGCGAAACAGGCAGTCGAAAAATTGAGAACACAATTGCAACGACAGGCGGTGAGCGACGACTGTGAAAGAAGAAGATATTGAAATTTCATTTGTTAAATGTTTCGAGCGTTTTAAAAGGAGATTTTTATCAAGAATATTTTATATTATATTGAAAGAAATGCGATGGACCAAAGTGTGAAAAAAACTGAAAATACGGAAATTAACTAAATTAAACGCTTTGAAATACATATTCATCCAAACCACGTCTTTTTTGTCCACATGTCTTGCCTGTCTTGTAAACTATAAATTATTTTATGGATTTCGCATTTCCTCGATCAGTTTTTCCTCAAAGCTCATTATTTAAAAATTACCGCGGTGTGCTACCACCTAAAAAAGACAAAAGTGAATGCCACAACCATTTCATTCGATTAATTTTGTTGGTAGGACTGCAGCGACGACGGCAAAATTAGAAACTGATCAATCCCGGCGACAATGTCGTCGATCGCTCAACGTCGGTCGTCGCGATTTGGTGCATTCGCATAAGATGGTGTGCTTTTAGAAGTTTGACAGCGATATATCGTCGTCGTTTGTCGCCTGTCGTCGCAATTGTGTTTAAGCCTATAGGGTGATGCTTCATTCCTGACCCCAACCGTCTTCTTACCAACAAGTTTTCGTGGAGCAGAGGCAGCATACTGATCCGTCTAAACAGGGTCATTGCGAGTAAAAACCGAATGATAGACCTTATCCCTCCTGAAGTCAAGAGATCTTCGGAGAATTCGCTGATTGATTCCAGTTAAGCTTTCAAAAATATACACTCTAGTATCAGAGACAAATTTAGGGGAAATCAGATTTAGACGAAGTGATCCATGCAGCTTGAGCTTCGGAAGAAACATTCTCTACTCACTACTAGAACAAAATGATCGTGGACCGAGCTCCGTGACTGTGAGCAGCTGCTGAACAGATTTTGCTAATTATCTCTTGCGAGTTTTCATTTCAGGTGTATCGTACGCCAGTGACGAGTTAACCTGCTGAGTTTGCGCACTGCTTCTCACTCAGCTTGGACAAAGTTAACTTAACCCTTATGTGAGCAACGTAGTAGAAATGTACCAATCGTAAATATTTTAAACGAAAATACACGTGAAAGGTGCAATATATCGAAATGAGCTTATAGTTCTTCTGCAAATTAATCAAAACAACACATTTAATCTGAAAACAAAAATACGAAAACTTTATCAAAAATATTTTATCTTTGCGTCTAAAGCTATTACCCCTTATAGCGAGCGATGTGATACGTTTGTACTAATGGCTGAAATAAGGAGATATACATATGAAAAAATAAGACAAAGCCAAAGGAAATAGGTTTTACATTAACGTCCATTGAATTATACTTTAATTATAAAAAAAAAATATAATGTACAAGAACAACATTTTACAATGGAACTTGAGTTCTGGGCACATATTACATGTCTTCCGAGTTTTTCGGTAGCTGTTTGATGATCGACACAAATAACATGTGTCATCGAACTCTTGACGTCTGCTGGTATTTGCCTGTGCTGTACCGGAGCAATGTAAAATCTTTCCCAGCATACATTCAATCCCAGACGCTTTTTTCCCAGATCCCTCAGGAAGATACGGCAACTATCGGTGCTCCTTACAGACATGGGGTTATTCTCGAAAAAAAAAATGTAGGCTAGGCTGCAAGGCTACCTATATCTATCACATTATAAAACAAATCTATGGCCATTACACTTTTTTTTTTTTGGAGGGAACTTATGAGCAAATAGTGGTTTTGTTTGTACTAAATCCAAACAGAGACGACAGTGGTTCCCGTGATTTGTTAGCAAACATTTGTGAGGGTATAAATTTCTTAATTTTCTTCAGTGTGTCCACTACGCTGAGATTCAATGTCATCAAAGTCTACCTGGCGGCAGTATCGTAAACAGGTTATCGATATTCGATAACGATATTTTTAACGTTGTTTTTATACTTATGGCACATAACCTTGACAACACGCTCTGCTGAATTAATTTCATTTCCTGTATTTTTTTTTTTGCCAGTATGAATTTTGCAACATAGAGGACAGGAATTTTCTGCATCACACGTGCATACCTCTTGATGCCGTATTTCGAAGACTTAGATGGAATATATTATATGAAGTCTCTGCGTCATCGATTGCACCCGGATTGCTCCTACGTCATCTTGCGCTAAAGCTGTAGTTTCTGTGTTATATTTGTACCACGTCGCTCATAATCGCAGAATTTCATACCCGCTCACATGAGGGTTAATGACAAGTTAGGACACAGAAGAGTTTTCCGATTGTTTTACATTTAAAATGCACACGGCAAGTAAAGGAAGAAAGAATCTAAAAAATCAAACTCTTTTTAAAACAGCAACAGAAAACTAGATTCAGACATACTGTGAAAACAATTTCGAAAGGAATCACCTTAGTAAAGGAGTTGCTTGAATAGGGATAAAAAATGTAAAAGCGCAAATTGCATGCAACTAAACAAAATGGCAAATGATTTATGTTCTGCCCAATGAGAACACTAAAAAAAATATTAATAAGGATGTGGACTGTAAATAAGAACGCCGGGGAATATTTTATAGTCAGTGGTTTATTGGACACACGTAAAACTCATGTACAAATTACAACTAGAACTAAAATTAACAGAATTCAATTTCACTTCAATTATTTGAACAACGACACTTAAGAACTAAACTTCAATTGATTCAATAAAATCGCTTACTCACTACACAATAATAATATTAATTTCAACACAATACTGTCAAAGCTGAGACAAGTTTGACCAATGGCATTATATATGTATACATATATATATAAATATAATAATCAATATGAACTATAATATATGATTAATCAAAAAATCAAAAATGTACTCACCAATATAAAACTATGGATTCGACTTTATGGCGTTGGTAATTAAATAGTTAGTGATTATCTTGTTCTAGTCGTTCCTCGGAACAAGATACTTTACTTTAGTCGAGACCCAAAGCAGAGTTGTATTAGTAGTGTTTATTCTAGTCGGTACCCAGAATGAATATCTTTATCTCATTCGAGACCCAAGATAAAGGTATTGAGTTAGTAAAATCTATTCCAGTCGAGACCCAGAATATATACGTTATCTCAGTCGTTACCCAAGATAAAGTTGTTGAGTTAGTAAGATTTATTCCAGTCGAGACCCAGAATAAATGTTTTTATCTCAGTCGCTACCCAAGATAAAGTTGTTGAGTTAGTAATTACATTTTATTACACTAGCCAAGTCGAATTCCAAATGTTGCACAATCTATGAAAGCTGGATGCGAAAAGAGAAAGATTTGAGTTAGCCTGCGACTTATATTGCCTTTGAATTGCGCACGGCACCAGCAAATTATTTTACCTTGAGCATAGCAACCAAAGTTCATTGACCTTACCAGCTGTGCGTAGGTAGCAACAGAAAAATCCGTTGACCTAAACAGCTGTGCGTAGGTCAGATGAGTGCATTGACCTTAGCAGCTGTGCTTAGTAAGTACAACGTATGAACTCTTAACGAAGAGAAATAATATCATATACCTATACATATATAATGCGGCCATTTCCAAATTGTTTTCAAGTCTTAAATCATTTTATATTATTTTTGCTAAATTATCATCGGCTAACAATAATAATAGAAATATATGATTGTCGATGTGGAATTCATTAAATTGTTTCTGTGGAACGAGTCTCTAGTTTGTAAGTGTGGGTTCTTTCGCTGGCGCTCTGATGTTGGCTGCTCTGCGGAAGTCCTGCATTACCGACTAAGTTATTGAGAAAGGGGAACATGGCATTTGACGTTTGTCAAGTATTTTGTTGATCATCGCATTGGCTGCTGGTATTCCTGTTCGGGAATAATATACATGTTTTATAATAATTTAGATCGGGATTCTTTGTGGTTCTTTGACCTTTTTCTTTTCAGCATACGTCTGAAAAGAATCAAGTGGCAAAACCTTGATACACCTCATCGTGGGAGTTCGAGTTTGAACAGTTCATTTTCGTAAATAAATGAGAAGTGGCGGGGTTTTCACGTTTTTCTCTCATAAAATGTTCCCGCGCCTTTGTGAAAACCGGTTGTTTTTTATAGCACAACCAGTGTTTGTTGTTAGTGTAATTTCTATGCTATTTGAACAGCACGTACTTCGCTGTTTACATTCGTTTTGCTCTGAAGAGATTAATGGGAGAAACTCATGCTGGATTCTCTGATATTTTCAGGAAAAATGAAAATTTCATTTGAGAAGAATTTTATATCTCCTTTCAGCACCTTGGCCAAAGCGAAATTTATATTTTATCTGAAAAATAGAGATAGTGTGACCTGATGTACATTATTATGAAAATGTTGATAGGATTTTGAGGTATTCAATAAGATTTTGTCGTTCGGGTAATTTTTTTCATTTCATTTCATTTATTCTTTTATAGGTTGCATTGTACAAAACGATATAAAATCTTATTTTAGTACAAGATTAATAGGTACATTATCCAATAACTAATATTATAAACAACTAGACAAATAAGAAATTAATTAATTAATTAGAACTAAGATGCAAAGGAGAAAAAAAATGAAACTTATACTTATTTACAATGCAAAACTAAAAACTAGACTGATTTTAAGTGCTCGAGAACTTTGCATTACCAAACATCCCTGACTCAAACAATAATCTCAAATTTATTTGCAGAGAATTCCAAATAATCATGGACTGGATGAAGAACTGACGCTTAGATGTTAGAAAATTATGGCACTATTAAATTAGTAACTCGACTTGATACAAGTAGCTAGGATTCCGAGACTTAAAAATCCCAGCCAATAAAATAACAGCGCGATATTTGAAATAGATCATAAGGCTGCAACCAAGGATGGAGTTGGCGTAAGGAGAGACATGGTCAATACGACGGAGACCAAAAACATACATTAAGCGTTGAATGCACTATTTAGCTTTCGAATAGACTTATAGTGAAGAGAAGCAAATATTTCGCACCCATACGTAAAAAGAGCGACGAGAAGCATCCTGACAAGATTTAAACGTGTTTTCTCTGGAGTGAAATTACTAGTCGCCCAGAGTGAACGAAGCCCACCATATACTTTTATAATTAGAGCATTAATATAATGGCCCCAGGGAAGAGTTCTATTGAAGATAATTCCGAAGTTAGAAACAGAATAGACCATTGGAATTTTCGTTCCATTGATTACCACAGGTGAGAAATAAGAAGTATCTAAAACTGTTGTATATAATTAAGCATTTAGTTTTGGTAGGGTTCGAGTGTAGCATGTTGTCAATGGTCCACAAATAAATAGAATGGAGATCATCATTTATACAAGAAACACCACCTTCAGCTAATCCAATTGGTCTTGAGATGTACAATTGAGCATCATCAGCATATAGGTGCCATTTGCTGTACTTAAGGCAATGAAAGAAATCATTGATAAAAAGAGATAACAACAAAGGACCCAAGGTAGATCCTTGGGGCACTCCTGAAGCTACCAATTGAAAAGAGGAATTAAAATTTTTAGAATACACAGATTGATACCGATCCCTCAACTAACTGCCGATAAGGTTAGCAGCCTGGGGAGTGAAATTAAACTGCTTTATCAGTTTTCTACATAGCTTGATATGATGATATGATTCACCGAGTCAAATGCCTTAGAGAAATCCAAGAGCACTAACATGGAGTACTCATCCCTGTCAATAGCAATCCGTATATCATTGGTTATTTTAAGAAGAGCAGTAATACAGCTATGCTTAGGTCTAAAGCCTAATTGTTCTTCATTTAGTAAATTATTATATGCAGTGTATCTATTTATCGGGGCAAACATAATTTTTTGAATTACTTTAAGTAAAAAGATACTAAGATACTAATAGGTCTGAAATCGGCTTTAGATGAATTTTTCGGAGTAGGTATGACCTTTGTGAACTTCCACTGGTTCGGAAACTGAAATGACGTAAAACACGTATTACAAATGTGTGCAAGAGGAGAAAGAATATAATGCAGGAGCCTTTTAAAAAATTTCGGATTTAAACCATCACATCCCGTGCTGTCAGACTTGATTTCCATGAGAACGTCATTAGCTGTTTCTCGGGTAAAATTAAATGGTGAAAAGTTGCGAAGAACACTAGAATTAGGCAATTCAGGGCTGCTTTGGGAACTCGAAGTTATTGCAGGTACAATAAGGAATTTCTTGTTGATTTCTTCCGGATCAATGTCGATATTATTTTTGGTTGAACAAACTACGCCGGCAGAAGGTAAGTTTTTCCATAATTTTTTTGGTGATAGTTCAGTATCGAGCAATGAAGACAAATACCTCTTTTTAGGCATTTTGATTTCAAATGTTGTTCTATTACGAAGAACATGATAGTCATCCGAGAGTGTGGCAGCTCGATATTGTTTCCACATGTCAAATGCTCTATTCCTGCGACGAATGAGGCTCATAATTCTAGGAGAAAACCATGGACTGACAGGGTTATATATAGTTTTAGTTACCAATGGAACATACTTTCCGTGCAGATTAAGGATCACTTCAGATAGGAAGTCAGTTTGATCCTCAGCGTCACACATATTGTGAACATTATTGCAAGGAAGAGACTGAGCTTCATTATGGAGATTATATAAATTTACTGCGCTATCATTAAAATAATAAAAAGTATTAGGCTCCTGAATATAATGGGGCTGAAAATCATAGGTCATCATTATCATATCATGATCAGATATACCTGCAAGTGACATATAATTCAAGAATTTAATTTTAGCTGGACAAGATGTGAGAAATATATCAAGATGAGATGATGAGTGTATTGAAAAGTGAATGAAATGTTCGTTAACTCGATGCATATCAAGTGAGTTCAACACAAAATTAAATTGATTTGTAGCACTATCTCCACTGAGAAAATTAATATTAAAATCACCATCAATTACGATATTATTATATTGTGGAACAATATGTGTCAGATCGTTGATTAAGCGCTATAAATCTGCGTTCGGCGGCTTGTAAACGCAACCACTCAAGCATTTATTCAATTCTTGCCCCAACTCACAAAAGAGATATTCGACGTAGATACCTATCCTTCCTTAAAATGTTAAAACTAGGTATAACGAGAAGCTGATCAGTAAGACTTGGGTTTAACCATGTCTCTCCCACAAGAACTACATCCGCACCTCCATCACGAAACATTTCACGTACCTCATCAATGTTAGGAAGCGAGCTTCTTGCATTCATATGATAAAACTTCAGACCTGCGGTTTGTGACTTAAAGACGTTGGTCAAAATGTAGTCACACTGTACTAATCCAGATAAATATATGAGTATAAAGCAAAATGTCACGTTAGATAATTAATAAGCACTGAGTATGCAGATATCTCTATATATAAGCTCCCGTCTCAGGTTAAGTCAAAAATAAACAAGTGAAAAAGTTAGAATTGGTCTAAGACCAATTCTTATGATACCCTAGATGAATGCCCGTATGAAATTTCCTATGGTCACCCATTTGAGCAATTTTGATTTTTTGCGTTGGTTTCTCGCATATATTTCTAGAACGGCTCGTCGGATAGAAAAAATGATTATAACCAATTTTATAGGATTTCTTCTGCTGAAGCAGTTTTTAGTACAATAAAAATGTCTAGGACTGATCGCTTTCAAACAATATGTAAAAAACCAAAAAATTTATATGGCAACACCAAGAAGGGTTGCCCGATTTAGTTGGTTTTTGAAATTTTATTTCCTATTAGTATGAAAACACAATGCACCAAATTTCAGCTTTCTATGTCGATGTGCTCTCAGGTAGTGTCCAAATATATCGTGGAAAACGAAATTTTTGTATGGCAACCCCACGAAGGAGTTGCCCGATTTGTCTTATTTTCGAACTTAATTTTACTTTTTTTTTAATGTCCGTGTACAAAATTTCAGCTTTCTAAGTGAACGCGTTCTCGAGTTATCGTGCGCACGGACGGACGGACGGACAGACGGACATGTAAAAATCAAAATAACTTTTAATTTTATGCGGGGGTGTCCAATCCATTTTGCTCTACCATCATTATTTCTGTGCGTTACAAACGGAATGGCAACCTTAGTATACCCTATAGATTTCATCTAGGGTATAAAAAATAAATGTGTACTTAATGAATAGTATATATCAAGGAGTAGGCTAAATCAATACAGGAAGCTATGCTATGAACACTTAAAAAAAAACAATATGCGGGATGATAAACCAGCTGGATGCCAGCATGTACTTAATGTATTAATAATACCAAATGCTAGCTTGTTCGGTTACCGCGATTGATGAGGGGGTGGATACCTCCCATAGTCTCCTTGATAATTTCGTGATGGACCGTTCTTCAGTCATGCAATAAGAACGTTCCCAAGCCTGCCTTGGCTTTTCCTTATTTATTGTCTGCAATTCCTCTCATGTAGTTATGCGCAATTTATCCATCGACTAGCTGAATTATAGAACTGTATCTAGAACCTATATGGAATTAACGCGATCTTCAAGACGTCGTTCCATGTGACGACCCACTGACTTCCTCGCGTTGTCGACATCCAACTTCATTTGGGCAATCAGACAATTAAGCTTAAATAAACTTTATTTTCTAAGTGAAATCAATAATCAAAAAAAATCACTTTAAACCGATTTTTGATTATACAAACGCGATCAATCCTCTTTTTAATCTTCTCGGAGCTCTGTTACATTCACTTCAATTTTCTTTTTTCTTCTTCCCTTTTATTTCGTCAGCAAACTTCGCTATCTGGAAGCGCTCCTCCATCAATCACGTGGCGTTCGTTTAGGCGAACCAAGTCGCACCGTCCACACATTCAATATCTTACATGGTGCAGCATGCTGCTCCGTGTATCTTCGACCATAACAGATACGTTTAGATTAGCGAAAGAATCAAAAATTTTATGTAGCACAAAATTTGAAAACCGAATATGACAATCCTTCTTCTTCTCGTATGTAATTCTACATTGCAGCTACATTACAAAACACCTACATATGTCTATCACATTCAGCAGGAAGGAATTAGGGGTCATAGCGGGCCTATTTACTAGGTATTGCGCACTTAAATATTATCTCAAAAAGATGGATAATGTCGATGGTGAGACCTGTAGCTTCTGGCTGGAAGACGAGGAGACTGCTGGACATATCCCGTGTGACTGTGACTGTCGCATAAAGCTAAAATATGATGAAAATGCATTCCAATAGCCAGAGGATGTTGCAAAGATGGGCCCGAAGAATGTCATAGGTTTAGTAGAGCGCCTTCGGGCACTGATGGGAAATGAACTAAAGTAAACTTACTTTTTTATATTTGATGAAAAAACGAGAACAGAATACATATGACAATGTCATAAAGGAGGCTTTTTCATGCTTGGGCAACTTTATTTAAAATAACAAAGTAATCGAGATTTAACCTGCTAACCAATAATTAACATTAACAAATTCTAATGAGCACACTTCCACCTATTTACAATTTCAGTCATTCCCAAATAATTTTAAACACTTTAAAGTATAGCCAATTGGGCTTTCGAGTGAAAGAACGCCTATTTCGAAATACTGTTTATAAAATATTTTCATTATTTATTATGACATAAGAATTATTGTCTTCCTAAAGCATATATTGAAGTTGTCAATCAATCTCCATTTGTCTAACAGCATGAGAGTTGTCAACCGCCTTTTCTATTTGGCCCAGTATAACTCCAAGAATACTTTCTACCAAATATCGCCCAATGGTCGTGTTATACAACGCTCGCATTAGGCATTTCAATCTAATATGAAACTTTGCTCCCATGGATAGTTCATTAAATTTAGAGTCATTTAGACTACTCTGCCATTCTCTCTCGTAGTTTATATATCTAATGCTGACTCGTTCCGATGGTCCCAGTTTCATAGCTACTCGAACGTACTCAATCAACTCTGTCATTTCGGACTTCTCTTCCTTCTTAACCATAGAAGTATTCTCGTTAACATCTAAAGAATTGTTCATCTCTCCCACTCTAGTTACTTCAATAATTGGAATATCAGCTGACAAATATGGTATTTGTGTACTGCCCTTACAACTCGATATGTACTTATTACACTCGTTCAGTTCGTTTTGCGTAAAGATCGATCGACAATGAACTTCTAGAGTATTATCGGTTCTGTACTGATATCCTGGTACTAAAAGCAGCTGCTTAATAGTGAACAAATCAACTTCATAGTTCGTCGTATACACGTATGGCTTCACACCCTCTAACAAGGCCTGAGCCATGTCTTTGAAATCAGGTGTCTCAATCTGAATGTTGGGTAGTAGAACATATCGCACAACAATTTGACAAAATACAATCAGTGCATCCAACGGTAGAAGGCACGCATTAAAACGATCATGAACTCCGAGCATATAGCATATAACTGCCCAAAAATGAGCGAATGCTTTTCGGTCGTCTTCGTTATCATGGCGAATTCCGAACAAATGTGGGCGGATGAGAGCAAAACTGAAAATAGAAATCATAAAAATACGGAAATAATTACATCGACTCAAAAATGTAAAAATGGCGGCCTACCCCATAAATCCGTACGTTGTTGTCGCTAATTCTGCCTGAGTAATAGCTCCAATGCCTTTGGCTCCTGCTGCTTTTGATGACAAGTAATGAAGTTTCCTCACTTTTTTTAGGGGTTCAAATGATCTGTTGAAAAATATAAATAAGCAACCGTAAAACAAGAATAAAAGAATTTATGGGAAAATAGATTTACTTCAGTCCAGGTGTAAAGGCCATATGATACCACCTATGTATGTGGGAAAGTGTTGCAATGTAACGCTTTCCCGCCGTCTCTGTTGCACTAGATCTTCCAGTCGATTGAAGAATTTTAAGTACTTTCGGTTCGGCCAAAAGACAGACGAGTCCACATAAATTCGAGAGCAAGATGCCAAGTCGATTTTGTTGATAATAATTTTGACCTCTGAAGAAATAGTTCAATCGGTTTAGGTACTTATTCTATGTATATCAACGGCTCTTCCAACCAATCATTAAAAGTTCAAGTCAGGTTACCTTTGGAATAGAACCTCATTGTACCACGAGGGTAAGATCGCTTCGCCTACTGACATGTCATAATCACAAGGTAATCCGTTTCCCTCTCCTAAAACCAGAATGAAATGGTCCCTAGCAACTGAAAGAAAAGCGGCGTTAAAGATATCTAAACTTGTTGAATTCTTTTATCGAACGCGTTCACTCATTTTCCAAAAATTGTCTTTAAAATGGTCGCGCATCTAAATCCATATTCCAGAAAAGTCGTGTGGTAGTCCTACTGAACTGAACTGTATGCTGTAATGTGAACGTAGTCTAAGGTAGTATATGTTTTCATGCGGAGTTCAACCTGAATCAAACCCGAGCTGTTCTCATGGGAACGGAATTGAATTGGGTTTTGATTGAATCCACGTTAACTCCACGAAACCAGTCGAGTTGAGTTGGGCTATGTGTATTTGATAGAAAATAGAGGATTAATGTTTTATCCAATACAAACCCGGCTACTTCATACAAAATAAGTATTTTCTGCTGTCAACTCAACGCAGAAACCGTCCGTGGAGTTTGTTTAAATTGGAGAAACTGTTTTGTTTTCCTTTGTCGCAAGTAAGCCTCGGTTCTTGTACCAAGACGCTATTGGTTGGGGATGCATAAGCACATAAACTTGTCCACCAAGGTAAAATAATCTGAAATATTGAGTTGACTAAGCATTCTCACGTTGAAACTGTCGGCATAAAGCTTTCGCGTGAAATAGATAAGGAAAACCAGGGACACGATACTTAAGTTACCTTTGAGTCTGGTGCCTCGGAATGCGATGACTGCAATGAATTAAATGCTGGGAAATGCAATTGTGTGGAATGCTAACAGATCTAGTACTATGCGAGAAACAAATGCCGAGAATATCAACGTGAGAAAGTTTACTTATTCTAATTAAGCTAATGTAAACTGCTTGATAACGGGATTTTAACAGAGTTAACTCAAGCGCTAACCTCAATGTGTATATACTAGCAAGTGCGAGCAAGTGCTTTTCTTAATGGCAACCATAATAGGAATAAAAAGCCGTTCGTCGAAATTTAATTCCTTTCGTCAACTTCTGTCTGTGCGCTCATGATCGTACCCTGCAAATCATACAGTTTGTGTAAATACTATACAAATGTTAGCAATACATAAGGCTTGCATTTGGAAGCTTATGCACTTTGTTAGTAGGCCTTCCGACATCAATATTTAACGATAACTCAACTATTCTCTGGCTCATGGAAACACAGTAAGGGTTGCTAGATTTTCCTTCCATGTGATAGACAGGTCGAATCGAAAGGAGACAGAAATGTTTGAAAAAGAAACAGTATTCTCAAAATTAGGCTTTACCAAATGAAATTCCACGAAACGAGTTTATTCGGTGAAGAAGGATGTGTGGAAGTCGACCAAAATGGGATAATTTAAATTTTGGATTCAGTTGAGTAAAGTCTAAAAATTTGATGGGAAGTTTATTGTCTGCAAATAGAACTTAGATTATAAACGATTCTCCCCTTGCGTAACTGTATTTCATTGAGTGGAAATTATAAAACATTTTTTCCACATAAAATGGTCTAAGGAAAGTGACCCACACATACTAAGAATATCACGAAAACAACACGAACTCAGGACTTTTGCTGTTGGATTACCAGTTTCATCAAATCAAGCACTATTGAACGAGGAATTCTTGTGTATGTTTTTGTAAAATTTGTCTTGAAAAAAGAAAGAATATTAATGAAATGGTTAGGTTAGGTTAAAGGCCGACTAGGCCTATAGGAAAACCATACGGACACTGCGACCAAAATTTATCTATTGTGCCTTCCCCTAAATGGTGAGCAGGGGGGGGGGGGGTAAATTGAAAATGGGGTAACTCTACAGTTTTAGAATGCGAGGAATCAGTTTTTAATAATGTATTGACATTTAGAAAATGAATTTATTACATTATAAGGGGCAGTGCTGGGCATTATTCGAATAAATTTTCAATCAAATAATGATTTTTTTAAAAAATCGAATAAAAAATTATTCGAATAAATTTTTATATGATTATCAATTTATTTTAAGTTATTCGCAAATAATTATTTGTTATTTGCCGCAATTTATTTCGATCGTGCGTTATTTGATAATCAAATATTCGTTATTTCGTAATTCATTCCCAAGTAATTTTTTTTGGGATGGTCATTATTTGAATTTCAAACAATTATTTGTCATTCGATTATGAATATATGTTTTCTGGTCTCCATTAGTTCCAATTTCAAATAATTAATTCTTTTTACACGCATTTGTTTTCGCAAGGTGTTCCGTTACTTAATTTAGTTTAAAGTTTAAGAGGAATTAAGTATTTGTGAAACTTTTGAAGAAAATAATTGGGTTTGATTACCTAATACCCTAGACACACAGCACGAACTAATGAACCATTTGTACTAACTATTCATTAAAATGCCGTGTGTCAAATAGTATATGTCATTATAGCTCGAAAATCAGATCCTTCATTATAGTATAATGAGGAAAAATGTGCTAGATTTGGCATATAATGTAAATCTGGAGCTCCGCTGTGCATCTGCCGATTTGAAAAATAAGAAGAAAAAATGCAAAGAAATGCAAATCACAAATTATATTATTTAATATTTTTTTAAATAAAATGTGTTTCTCATTTGGAAATTGTTAAATTGAAAATAAAATAAATGAAAACAAAGTTTATCGCGTTAATTCGATCCATATTGATTCTTTAAGGTGATAAGTTCATCAAAACCAGTTTGACAGCACAACTTAATTAAAGAAATTGCTGTGTGTCCGCAGTTTATAATGAATCATTATAGACTAATGAGTCGTTAGTTATTTCTTCATTAAGAGTGCTGTGTGTCTAAGGCATAAATTACCTAAATATGAAATCTATGTCTACTCAACTCAAGGGTCATAAGAATAAACGCAAAATAACTGATGTACAGTCGTACATCAATTCAATTAAAATTAATAGAATCGTTACCAAGGCTACATGAGATATTTTGTACCACCTCAAGTAGGCTTTGCCACTAGCCACTTGGCTATATATACAGAAATAGCGGTCGGATCATCGAAGTTCTTCCTGAGCAGACCTAGGTAATGTTCTAAATTACCAACCTGCTAAGCGGTGCCGAATGTTTCTACAGTCGGAACCGAGAATAAAAATCAACGTTATCCCATTTCTCGAAATGTTACGGGTGCCTTCTTATAATTTTTTCACAAATCACACCTTGCGATATAATATTATACATTTCTTCATTGTTTATATCCATTACATCAGATAAATAATTCATTTTTCTCTTAAACTGTTTGGTTTCTTTCTAAAACATCAATTGGAATGCTGACACTAGGTGCCAGGCAGTAGCTATTTTTGGCTTGGAAAATTTCAACTTAGTTTTAAAGTATACTGTGTGTAACTGTGAACGTTCATTTAATAACAAAAATTATAATATTTAGGCAAAATATATATTTAGCAATAATTTCCTATGTGTTTCACAGCAAAATCTGAGGCTTAAGCCTTCGAGATGACGGGCTTAAGTTAAGCTTGCCTTAAGACAGTGATATCACTTAAGCCTTGACTGTGAAACCGAAATATTTAATAAGCCTTGGCTTAGGCCATTGCTGTGGCTAAGCCTGGACTGTGAAACCGGCCATGAGTGTTATTTTTTCTGTATTTTTGCATGAGTAGTTTTAACTAACTTTATTGAATTGATTCGGCTGAGGACCTGTGACTATGATTAAATGCCCATATTAAGTTTTCTCAATTACTATTGAATGATAATATATAGGCGGGCTGACATCTTACATTTACTTTAGTATTTATGAGGGTGCATGGATGGTTTTCTCCTTGTACTGTGTTCGTTAGTGTGCTGTTCTGCTAATCGGCGAAATCATTGTTTGTAGTGTCCCGACAATGTTTAGTTGTGTCTGAGATTGAATTGGGACAGAATAGAGGTTCACCTGTGCCTCGCTTTAATTGCTCCTTGTTTAAGGGAAGAATCATTCGGGGTACACAGCTACATTTTTAAACTAGTATGGAAGAGTTTCGCTCATGCATTGTTTAAAATATTATTACAGACGCCAATACATCACTGTCGCCAAACAAAAGGAATTCAGGCATGGTAATTTAATAGGAAAGAAGGAAAAACGTCAATCTTAGTTCTTGTACCTGGAAATGTTTTGAAAAAAAAATCCTCTTTACACAAAACTGACTGACTTGTCATTGTAACTAGCACCTATATTTATTTATAAATTTTTAATACGACTTAATGAGAGGTTCGTACAACTGAAGTTTAACCATATAGCTAAGTAGTATGAATATACTTACACGGTCTCATACTGTAAATGTTTTCTACCACATATATAAGGTCATCATATAATTAAAGTGCTATTGTATATGATAAAAGAGATATCTGCCATCCCACACAATATATGCTTAATGAAGTATGCAGCCAAGTGTCGTCGCCTTGCTGCAGCCTTCTGATTCATAAACAAATAAGAAGCTATGAATGTATGAGTGCTTTGCATGACAAATCTCTAACCCAAGCAAAGATAACCTAATAACAAAATGAGAAGGGGCGGAGTTTCCAGATTTTACTCTCATAAAACTCTATGAAAAGGGCTTTTTTTTAATATTGAGAGTTGGTTCCAAAGTTATTCCAGTAATCCTACGATATTTGAACGCACGTTCTTCTGTTTACATTCGTTTTGCTCTGAACAAATTTAGTGGGAGAAGATTCTATGATATTTTTATTCGACAGAAATTTTACATCATTTATCATTTTCTTAGAAAAAGTGAGGTAATGTGACCCGATGTACATTATTATGAATAGTTTAAAAGGATTTTGGAGATGTTCAAGAAGGTTTTGTCGTTCGGGTAATCCTACGTTCTCTCAATTATTGTTTTTAACTCGTTGTCTCAATCGCACTACAATAATACATAACCAAGTTCTTTTCCCCCATTCATGCAAAAGATGAAAGTATATGATAATTTGCTTGTTTCTAAAAGATACGAAAAATTTCCAATTTTGTTCGGCTGTGTCCTATCTTCTTATTATGTTATCTTTGACCTAAGTCTAAGTAACAAATAGTCCACTCTAGATGTATTAGTAAGGCACACGATGTGAAAAATGTTTGATTTTTGATGCATTGCTTCCTTTATCTCTTTCTTAAAATACCGGTTTGCAAAATGCATCAAAAATACTCGAGTAGGATGGCACAATGAGCTTCACGATCGTCACGTTTCAAAGTGAACGGCCATTCGGGTAACCGAATTTTTTTTATCAATAAATATTGTCTCGAAATTGAACTCTTCTATTCTCTAATAGGTTTCGATTCTCGAATGTCAATGACAGATGATATGCAGCGAATGCAGGGAAGTCACGGTACAGAGAATACAAGTGTTCTCTCTATGAACCCACGTTTCATCATTAGTGGACAAAGTGACGTATAACGTACAGAAAAGTACGGTACAGAAAATACAGTTCTCTCTCTGTCTTATCTAATCATTAAATTGATGAATTTACGTCAGCTGCAATATGTAAAAATTTATTGAGAAAACCTTGTACTCTCTGTACCTTGGCTTGAAGTCATGCTATATAGACACAAGTATGACTAGTGTCAACAAAATATTAACACTTCAATACACGAATTAAAATTTCTGTAATTGCTTACCTGATTGCTTGCAAAAAGTATTACTTTTCTTACATTTAGCTGCCAGATAATCCTAAATTTTCAATACTATTGATATATTTTTAATTTAACATTATCTGTTGTAATTTGCCAAAACTGTTAGATACCAAATAATTTATTTAAATAATTTTTCTAAATACTTCACAACTAAAGTGTTAAATAATTTGTAGGCATACTTTCTTACTCTGTCTGCCATGGTTTGTGGTCTTAAGCACAAACTCACTTTTTTATTTAATTAATTCACTCTAAGATTATTCTGAGTAATGAAACCCAATTATTTTCTTCAAAAGCTTCACAAATACTTAATTGAACAAAATTATTGAATTTCTCTTAAACTTTAAATTAAATTAAGTAACGGAACACCTTGCGAAAACAAATGCGTGTAAAAAGAATTAATTATTTGAAATTGGAACTAATGGAGACCAGAAAACATAGCTATTCATAATTGAATGATAAATAATTGTTTGAAATTCAAATAATGACCATCACCAAATAACGAATAATTATTTGAATATCAAATAATGCACGATCGAGTAACAAATAATTGTTTGAAACTCAAATAACTTCCAGCAAATAAAAATTAATTAATTGCGAATAATTCACCAAATAACGAATAATATTTGTAATCAAATAAATTTTTATTCGATTTTTTATTTCATTCGGATTTTAATCTTTTATTTTTCGTCGAAGAAAAAATTCCCATTTCTGATAAGGGGTAATAAGGGGTAATATTGATAAAATGTGGTGAATTTACGATTTTTTGTGCGAAATAGGGTACTGACTTTGAAAAAACTAAATTAGGTGTAATAAGGAGAATAGGAGGTAACTAAGACTATTAAATAGGCAATTCTTGCATATTTCTACATTTTCTTTTGAAAATACGTCTACGGAGGAAGATCATCATCATATCATTTTCGGGTGCGAGAAAGCGATTTAGGCAGATTTCCACTTTCATAAAACCCATTTAGTAGAGCAATATTGAGTGTATAGAGCGTAACTAAAATTATTAAACGAGAAATTCATGCGTTCCCTCCCATCTCGTGAACCTCACCATAAATTTGTGAAGTGATTGAATTAGTAGCAAAATTTCAATCGGGTTAACAGTTTCCTTATTTCACGAACGCGGGATACTATCATTTACGTATTTTGAATTGTTAATCCGAAGTGTCTTAAATACATGTGCCACAAATAATTGTCAGTCCCGATGACCATTCACTTGAAGCGAACCTACTTAAATTTGAACTTAAATCATTTTATTTTATCAGGCGGATTGTCAACGCCGCACCGGCCTTCGGGCATCAGTCCAGACAATCTAAGCCGAAGTACATAGATGCTATATTAACGGCAAAAATAAGTAGCAAGAAACTAGAGCAACTTAAAAACTTTGATTGTCCAAAGTAAATTTTAATCAAACCATCTGCGCATTGTGAAAAAACAAAACAGCAGAATTTTTTAATGACAGGAGATATTCTAGTCAAGTCCTTTGAGAATTAAAATGTGTAAATTTTGTTAGCGATATTCTTTTATTGTAATTAAATGTAGTGAAATAAATATTTAAAAAGGTGGTCAAAGTTTCAGGTGCGATAATAATGTCGGGAATTTTTATAAATAAGCAAGTTTCAAGTGCGATAACTGTGTACTTGAACACGGATAATATAAAAACTTTCGAAAATATTTTGATAAATAACCTGAAAAGCCTTGATGGAAGAAATTTCCTTCCTTTCTGAGCAGCATGCAGACATCAGACTACATTTGGCAGTAAACATCTAGATCCGCACAGCATTTAAGTAGGTCTAGTGACATTCAAATCCATTATTTCACAATAAATGCAAAAAAAACCGCAGTTAAAATAACAGAACTTGTTATTATTAATTATTCCTTTAACGATGGCAGTTGAAGTTGATTTGTTAATTTAGTTCTTATGCTTCATCTGGCTGAGAAGACTTGTAATGTGACAAATAATTTAATTTTGCATGTATTGCGACGAAATGAAGACTTTCCGGTTTTGGGGCAAACATTTTATTAGACACATGTTTTATTTTGTTAGACTTTTGACCATAACAACAAATTACGCAAAAGGTAGTTAGTTTTTCTAGAAATTACCACCAGAAATTACTTCACCAAAGTGAAGAAAATATTGTGCATCAAAACTTCCTTTCGTAATTGTAATGATATTATTATGCACTGAAATTATACGCAACAGGGCAAAAGAACTACACAAAAAATTCTACAAACAATTTGTTAAGTATTAATAAAACTGGAGTACAATAATCCAATGAATGGCTGCAGTGCAAAGGCTACTCGGCCTGCTCAATCCTAATCTGATCTGATCTAATCTAATCTAACAATAAAGTTACGCGAAATACTACTTCAAGTTCAAGTGACAATCAGTAACGAAGCTTGGTTTGTTTATAGAGGCATAAATAGCTCCAGTAAATGGAGTAATTAGAAGGATGCGATGTGACTTTTTCCGCTTTATATTTTTGTGTTCGATTTTTGCTCGAATTTCTTAATTTCTTCTATTTGTTTCATATTATGTGTTTTGCAAAATCTTATGATCTTGCGATCATTCCATATTCGGAAACTTCATCGGTGAGTGAAATTGAATTATTTACAGGCTTTTTCTATTCGCAGTTAGTTTGCAGGCATTCTTCGTGCATTCTAAGGCCAACAAAAATATATATATCTAAGTACACACTCTTCACAAGTATCCTAAATTAACTTTACTACTTTATTATATGCAATTCAATATTATTTAAAGAACTGTACATTTCCAACTTCAATTAAAGGATCTGCTTACCATAAAATTTTTCTTGTGTCAACTATGAGATATTAGTAAATATTTAGTCAACATTTATTAATTGTTTTTAAATTAATATAATTCAAGTCGAAACGAATCGAACCTGTATTCGCCCGCAGTGGGCTGGTTTTTTAAAAAAAAAATTTAATTTTTTTAATAACATTTTTTTTCTATTTTTCCCAATTTTTTTCATTTTTTCATTTCTTATCTTTGTTCTATTTTTTAATTTGTTTTTCAAATCACTCAATTTCGCTATTTGGGACCTGTTGATGAGTAAAACCAAGACTTGAAACTTGTCACCAAAAATATAATGGGTTGTGTGATGAAATAACAAATTAAAAACATTTTTTAGCTTTTGCTATATATCGGAGAATCCAAATAAATTCTTTCTTGAAGAATTATAAGTAACAGTCAATCCAAAACTGTATATAAAAACGTATTCACATATAAGAAAATTCGCGGTGCCATGCTAAAATCCAAATACACATGTGGCAAAATCCCCAGAGTTCAGAAATGAGTGCAACTTCATCTTAGATTTCATGATTTCTTAAAAATTTACCAATATCCCTTTGATAATCATAAAATTGCACGAAATCTCATCCTTATTTGGGTTTCGAAATGAACTGACATTTAGATTTTTAAATAAAATAATATGATAAATTGCTGATATTTCTACTTTTATTCACAAATATTCACTTATTCGATGAAATTTTCTATTGCATTTTTGGCATAAATGCATATAAATTTCTTCAATGCTCATCTGATAACTTAATCTAAACATGGACGGAAAATGATCAATTTTTCCCAGTATTCCTAAATTTTCCGCAGAATAAAATAAAATATTTTGAGACTGCTGTCAAAAGGGAAAATTAAATGAAAAATTTTCCTTCTTTGGAGACCGAAATTCAAATGAAAAAATAAAATATGAAACATGTTTTGAAAAAAAAAATATATACCTATTCTTAAAATTGTTGAAGCGGTTCGGAAATCTATTGGAAATAACAGCCGGAAATTTCAAATAAGGGTTATTAAATTGAAAAGCATTTTTAATTTTTTTTTATTCTATTAAAAGGCTTTCGATATTTGCGTTTTTTGTATAGCTCGTGGACTGAAAAGCATGTGGGACCCAAAAGGTATTTTGGTGGTCACACCTAGTAAAGTGAAAGTTTGTGTAAATCCACCCCTTTCTCGATTTCTTACCGAGAGAATGCAACACACTTTTACTTATGTACAGCTTGTAACAGTGACGTTCGAGTCATGTTTATATGAAAAGCCAACAGAACCCTATTAATTAAATGCAGCATGCAAGAATCTATAAAGAATAAATCCCAAAAATCTCACCTTGAAAAAACTCCATTACATTTCATGAAATTATAAGAAACAAAATCATTGACATTTTTGTAGAGTAAATCTTGCGAAAGAACAATGCTCAAAGTGCAAAAAAATCAATATTAACTGTAATTAAAAATTAATCTTATAATTACAAATTTCATCATGAAAGAATAAACGAGTAAAAAAGCTGGCGTCGGCCTAAGATCAATTCTTACGATTCCCCGGTTAGATGAATACGCGTATGTAATTTCGTATGGTCACCCATTTGTGCAATTGGATAGTTGAAGTGGTTTTCCGCATATATTTTAGAACAGTTGATCGGACAGTAAAAATAGTTTCAACAAATTTTGTATTCTGAATAACTTTTTGGTACAATAAAAACGTCTAGAACTGATCAATTTCACAATTTACGTAAAAATCCTAAATTTCTATATGGCAACACTAAGAACGGGTTGCCCGATTTAGCCCATTTATTTTTATGGAAACACTGTGTACAAAATTTCAGCTCTCTACGTTGACGTGTTCTCAGGCAGTTGGAAAAAACGAAATTTTTGTATGGCAACCCTACAAAGAAGCTCCCCGATTTGTCCCATTTTCGAACTTAAATGTATTTTTTTTAAGCATGTGTGCAAAATTTTAACTCTCTAAGTGAACACGTTCTCGAATTATCGTGAGTTTGGACGGACAGACATGCAAAAATCAAAATAACTTTTAATATTATTTTAATATTATGCGTGGGTGTCCACTCCATTTTGCTCGACAATTATTATTTCTAGCTGTTACAAACGCAACGAAAAACTCAGTTTACAATTTAGATTTCATCTTTTATTTGGGATAAGAAACAAGTTTTTTCTTTCTCAACTCGAGATTATGTAGTACTACCTTGTAGTCAACTTCTGTTTTATGTTGGTACTAACTTCTTGTGTATTTTTTTATTCTATGATTTTATTGCATATGCATAAAGAAGCAGTCAACTATGAAATGAACCGCACTTACTTTGTTCAGCCTTAGTCAGCTCGATTCCTTCACTCATCTTCCTCGTGTTTTTAACACTGCAACTCAAAGATAGTCTAAAAAAAAAATAATAATAATATTTGAGGAATTTTCGGTTACCAATCATCACAGTGATAATTATGTAATTAAGAAATAGTATTTGTTCTGCTTTATAAAAAGTTATTTTATTCAAATTGATTACCTGATCATGCGACTATGTAGGAGGTAATAAGTATAACTTTGTTGCATTATCTTATGATCTCTCCTCTTATAAACATTTTTGGTAAAAGGTGTTACCGATATCTAACTAATATTTTGGATTGTTTATCTTAACCCCTTAAATTGGATTTAATGCTTTGAAGCAAATTTGACATTAAATCAAAGACAAGAACAATTTTTATAGAACGACATACTACTGTGTCGTTTTAGCCGACTATGCCATTGGCTACTTCAATGCGATGGTATTCTTTTAAAATCTGACTTTGTGATTTTTGCGAATGGTACACTAATCCTCCTTTCAATATCAAGAAATGTACTACAATGGCATAGTCATGTTAAATAAGTCCCTCCCGGCCTCTACAGTTTAAAAAACTACGATTTTGGTATTATTCTTTCCCTTAGAGATCCCATTGATTGGCTATTTTATCATTATATTTTGTTAAAAGACTGTCTAAGGAGCTTGAAAAACCGATCTTTGAATATGCTAACCATGTTTGGTCACCAGTTCATATTGATCGCATATTTCTCAAATTTGTGCTCTACTTATATCGTCTTCGTTGGAGTTTATTCTCTATTACCTTTCCTTTCTATTGCGACCGGTTGAATCAAATTTAGAAGTGATCTACTCATCCTTCACATATAATACCTTCATACCGTAAATCTCTCAATTCTAGCACGCTCCTTCTGAAACTATGACTTCCTCCATCTTCTCTATCTTCATACTAAATATACTCTAAATTACCTATTAAG
Organism: Dioctria linearis; assembly: GCA_963930735.1. Lineage (NCBI taxonomy): Eukaryota > Metazoa > Arthropoda > Insecta > Diptera > Asilidae > Dioctria > Dioctria linearis. Next base: position 212,348,949 of record OZ005743.1, read on the forward strand.
ACCTATGTCCAGTGTCTTAACAGCATTAATTTAAATGCTTCTAAATTGAAATTGAAGAGATCTTCAAGGATAATTATATATTTTCACTTGATCGTGCACTGTTTAATGAGTCAGAGAAAAAAGTAAATAAATGTTTCGCTAGTGGTACAGATAGGAAACAGGTCTTAACAAATTCAAGCCGTAAATAAAAAGTCGATTAGACAAGAATCACAAATGTATAGGTATAATTAGGCATATCGACTTAAACCACATCTTCCGGCAAAATATAATGCCTGAAACTAGTTACACTGCGTAAATTTGAAAATTTTCATAACAAAAAAGCCTCACCAGGAGATCTCCATAAATTATTTTCGTGCGATTTCACAAAGTAATTTCTCACAATTCACTATAAACGGGTGAAAACTTTTGTTTAAAGAAAGCCACAATTGCTCAAGAAGAATAAACAAGACAAAACTCGTCCCGCTCCATTCGATTTACGATTAAGAATTTTATTTAAATAATCTTTAACTATGTAGTCACTAACTAGGAACAGGTGAAACCAAAACCGCGAGATGTTCGTGATCGACTACAGTTCAGTCTTAGAATTAACGATAGATCGACCACAATATGAACAGGTAAGATTCAGGTTTAGTTAGTTAAAGCAGTAGCAATCAATGAAATTTAACAGTATGTAAATAAGTCCAGAAGCAAACCAACATAATTTTTTTAATAAATTTTATTCTTTATTAAATTTTATTTTATTTTTTGTGTAGCTAAACATCTCTAAAGTGCGTGTATCTTTCGAGTAGGTTGGAAAACAACTTTTTGTCTGAAGTCTGCATAAATTCATATAATTGTCGCAAGATAAAACTATCAATAGAAAATTACTAATTTAAAGATTTTGCAAATAACTCGAACATAAGTTTGAATAAGCTGTAAAAAATTGGAGTTGCCAAGTGAACAAAACGAAATATTAAATAGAAGAAAAAATAAATCAAAAAATGCGCATTTCGTACCATATTCATTATTATTTATTAGAGATTCATCAAAGTTGATTACTACAATTCCGTACAATGCAAAAAATTCAAAATAAAACAGAAGGAAAAAAAAAGCTGATAAGCTTAACTTAGGTCAAATTTGAGCTGAATTTGCAATTGCTCATTAATCCTTTATTACTATTCGGGGTCGAAAACGACCCCAAAATAATTCATTTATGAATTTCTCTAAAATATATTGAAATTTCTCATCGCTCATTGTTTTAAAAGCAAACTAAGGATAACTGGAATTCATTCGCCGCCAATATAAAAAGCTCGTTGCCTTTTTCAGAAAAATATAAAGGGGCTGAGGTCATTTATGACCCCAGGGTAGGAATAGCGCAATTGGAAAATTCCAGAAATTGTTTCAGGGAGCCTACTTGGCTTAAGGACGTGCAGGAATAATTGAAAAGCAAAAACATATTGAAGAGTTGGAAGCTCCTCGTGGAAAGAGAACTAGGTGCACTTCCTGCTCACGATCAAAGGATAGAAAAAACAACTCGCAAAGCGACGGCGGCCAACGATACATCTGCTCAATAAATAAAATTGTGTTTTAACTGTCTTCATAAATAAAATTAAATGCATAATAAGATGGCAAATTTACAATAATGCTTTTCTTAATTTATTAACACTTTCATACTTAAAAAAAAAATTGAATTTCCTAGTAAAATCGGCAAATTTCACAGTGGAATCACATTCGACCCAGGTTAGAAAAATCAAAACTGATACTATGGGTAGTAATAAAAGGTTAAAGAGGCGAGATATTGCATTCCTTAAATTTAGTGGGTAACAGTGCAGCTGAATGTTGTCTGTAACCTGCCACTTTTTTGATAATGTGCAATGTTTTTATATGAGCTCTTCTCACAGTTTACCTATTCAAATTCAAATTTTTTACAGGCTTAACGTACAATAAGATTACACATCTTTTTAGTACAAAGAACGTTGAACTAGATTAATTAACAACTTAAACTAATCACTTTAAATAAAATGTAAAATGTATATATGAAATATAAAATAAGACAGGAATAAAAAATAAAAATAAGGATTTATATAACACACAAAGAGATGCAAAATGTAATATTAACAAACATAACAACAAACTAAAATTACGGAAACTATATACAAGATGGCCAATTGCGTGCCACGTCGCTTCGTTGATGTTTCTCGACACTCTTCCACATCTTTACGTACAGCATCTATATTTTCGTGTGAATGGCCTGTTCTTGGTCTGCCAGACTTAGGTTTATCCAATGTTGCGCCAGATGCTTCGAGACGTGTGGCAAAGCGTCACATTGTGCGACCAACCGGTGCCGGACGGCTGAGAAATCGTCGACGAAATTCACGTTGCGTTTTTATCACTGATTCCGTAAAAACATTGACACGATTATTCCACGTTCTTGGAGAGTATAACGGTCCATGTTTATTTTTAGTAATTTTACATTTGTTTACTACACAATTTTAAATATCAGAATGACAGGAGATGTCATTTAAAAAAAATTATAAATAATTTCTTTAGTGCCAGTACCTTTGCACCACCAATTATTATACTGCACATTTTCACTAAAAATTAGAAAAAATGCATAGAGGTAGAGTTTCATTTATAATTTATTAAATCCCGCCATTCGCAGACATTTCCAAATAATTCCGACGTGAAGCTTAAAAAGCGCAGGTTATATGGATTACCACCGATAAAAACGCTGAAGATTTTGTTTTCAAAAGTTCACTGGAACCATGCAATCATAAATTTGATAGTGCAAGTTATCGTGTATTATAATGTGCTGTGCAATGTTTCACTGCACAGCTAAATATAGTTCTATTCGTCGAAAGGGATCGCTAAAATCACTAAGAAATGCTTTCGTGTCATATAAACATACCTCGCTTTCCCTTTTCCTTTTCTGAAACTTACTCAAATTAATATATTTTCTTTTTAATTAACGATTTATATATAATTGCAATTGTTTATCCTTCACCTTTCATAGATCCCAAATAAAATTTTCGACATATGTGTGTGGAAGCTACTAAGTTTTAAAAATAAAGCTCATTGGTTGTGTGAGACGTTCTTTTGTAGCAGCAGTGCAATGAACTGGATACCGCGCTCAAAAGAACACAGCTTATATTTATACAGATGAACAAAATATTGTAGGGTCCACATCAACCGTTTGGGAGTTAAGGCACGTTCACATCAAACACAAGAATCGAAAAAATGTAAACCGAAAAACTTAATTTATTCCACTTTAGGTTAGGTTAGGTTAGGTAAGAGGGGTGCCGCTGGACAACCAGCCAACCCTTCAAGCCGTGGATTTATCCTGCTTTCCTTGGGAAACTCAGGATATATCAAGACCTTTAGCCTAGATCCATCCTGCCTCACTCAGAAAACTCAGGATGTCTCTGAACTTTATACTTTGAAGCTCCCCCAGACTTGAAAAGAAGTAGCTACCTAGTAGCCTACCTCTTTTATTCATCAGAGCGGGGCATTCGCAAAGCACATGCTTGACGGATTCAATTTCCTCCGAGTCCCTACAACTCCTGCAGAAATCGTTCGCCGCCATTCCCAGTCTTCTAGCATGGTCCCCTATGGCCTAGTGACCCGTCATGACCCCTACTAGATTCCTGGTATTTGCTCTGCTACTGTTAAGCAGTTCCCTTGTCCTTTTCCTGTCATTTCCAGGCCACAATTGCCTCGCAATACGACAGGTATTGTTGTATATTGCCAATTTGTTATATATTGCCAATTTGTTATATATTTTGTTTGCTGAAGGGGTACTCACTGTTACGAGCCCAGTATTAAGCTACCACCTGGATATAATCCTTTTGTGATTCTTTCTTTAAAACAAGCACTCTCCTTTTTTTTATTTAATTACACTTTATTTGTATTCCTGGTTCTTATCCTAAGATTTACACTTTAACACAAATCTGCTTAACACTGAACTTATTTTGATTTTTCACAAAAAGCTTATTAAATTTTTCTTTCTTTCTTTGCTAACGCACCAATACCAAGACTTTGCCTTTTTGTCCGCGAAACGATCCCGATCACCACCACCAAAAATGAATCTCCAAAACCGACTCTCGAAAACTGACTCTTTTCATGCTTCAAACTCGACTTTTAAAAACCGACTCAACTCTTGATCACATTCATCGTGATCAAGAGCCGTTGTTCAGGATAGAAAATGCTAGATCGCATTTTCTTATCCTGAGAAAATTTTACTTTTTAAATCTGGACATGTTCAAACATGTCCAGAATTATTCGCGTTGAACGATGGCTGCAAAAATGTAATCTTACACTTTTTAAAACATCAGCCACCGTTTGAAATCGCGACGCGCATATACATACAATGCATTTATGCTGCGCGCGTTTCTTATTGCGAAAGCTTTTTCCGTAATATGTATGTACGTATGTACATACATATTGTATTTTTCGCGACAAATCGTACTGAAGGTACGATTTGCTTTTTGATTTCTTTCTTTTTTTTTTAAATTAAATTGTTGAAATGACAAATTTTGCTGAAGGCAAAATTTGGTCGTGGAAATTTTAAAGTAAAACGACTTGGGGTGTAAAATGAAACTTTTGTTTTTCCCAAGTCGTTTGATGGGAAAAAATTTATGACTTGTTTGGAATGTGAAGAAAATTGCTGATGCAATTTTCTTCACCCTTTTTTGACGATAAACTAATCATGTTTTGTGCCTGATTAGTTTATTGAATTTTTATATTTTATGGTTTTTTTTTTTTTGGTTTTTCAGATATATATATATATTTATACATATATGTACATATGGTACATATATGTACCTATGTTTTTATATATAACATTCCTTCCCCCCGTGAAAAAGAGAATTATTCTTTGAAGAGGAATAATTCTCGAAAAATAATTATGTGGGTGTAGGTTCTGTATGGGGCGTTTTATCAAATCGAAATGAATTTGATATCGTAGTAAAAAAATAAAAAATAAAACGAATGCCATGGGTCCATAGCGTGTAATACATTGAAATGCATCTTGCACCGGCTTCGAAAATAGAGAAAAAAAATATATTTGAGATCTGTGTTCTTGTAGCTACATACATACAAAATGCATAAATTGCAATTTGTGTCGTATGGAGCTCATCTGGTGTGATTTGAAAGAATAAAAAGGAATAAGAGCAACTACTTTTGCTACTAGGGTTGCGTGGGCTTTACCGAGATAAGGGCTTGGCCCATTTTAATCGTATCTCCATCGGTTTTTGCTAACGTTAGGGGTTTTGCCCTTCATTTGGATTTAGGTTTTAATTGTTCCTCACAGTTGAAATTATGCCTTTCTATAAGATAGTTGCTCCTCGTTCGCCTTATATAAGCCCGGCACCTTATTGTGTACGGGTTATGGCAATTTTCGTGCAAAGTGTGGCTCACGGGTGGCGGGGCCAAATTCGGCTACTGATTCGGAGGGAGAGTCGCCCGGATATATGCTTTTGGGCAGCCCCGGCTGAGGCGGATATTTTCTATCCAGGAGAGTTCTATTTGGGGCCTCATGGTGGTGCTTCTTGGGTTGCATTGGGTAAGTTCGTGTATATAAATATATATAGTTGCTGTTTTCTTACCCACCTCTTTTTTTGTTTTCTATATTTCTAGGGGCGACTCTTACCCTGGTTGGAGAAATTGGGTGGTGTGGTTGTTTGGCGTGCAGAAGGCATCCGTCCTACATGCGGGATGCAGACGATTTGGGGTCTGAGGGTGGTAATTCTTTCGAGTCGGCCCATTGGGATCATCCGGCCGTATCATCCCGTTCTACGTTGGAGCCGGTCGTCCATTGGGGTGAAAACAGGGTTGCCCCTTCCGAGTGTGAGGACTGGGACTACCCGAATGTATCATCCAATTCTACTTCAGAGCCGGTCGAGGCGGCCCCCCCACCCTCATATGAGGAGTCATGGTAATTTGTTCTTTTTGAATTTTAACTTGATCCCATAAAAATTTTTCCCTCTCTTTGTAGGAGTTGTTGATGGCCAATCACCCCGACCGTTGAAACGCACCAAAAAAAAATCTCTATTTTCAAAATTTTTCTGTATTAATAAAAAAAATTGTTTTGTATTTTAATCTAAAGAAGGTTTCATAATTAAATGAGTGTTGTTTCTAAAAAGTTTTGTGGTTACTGTTTGTGTTTATTATTTTTTTTTTTTTCAGGTACTTGCGTAGGTTAGGCCTATGAAAATGACTCTGGGGGTTTTCTGGGGGTTTGTTTTTTTTTTGTGTTTAAATGAGTCGAGTTCTTGGTTGTTGGTTTACAAATTTGTTGATTCTAGTTCGCTATTAGTTTATATATATTTTGTTTTTTCTATCTTTTTGTTTTCTTACACCATGTCTTTGTAGGTTGTGGTTTGACTTATACTAAAGCCCAAATATTTGCTTATTCTACGTTTATTTAAATATTCTACGTTGTTTATTATTGTTAATTTTTTTTGATTTTGTTACTCCGTGTATTTTTTCTAATTGTTGTTTGTTCATTCTGGATTATGTCTAAAATTCTAACAAATTCGGTTTTAATTTTCGTTTCTGCTAAGGGTAAAAAAAATGTTTCCAGTCTAGATTTTTATGTTAATATCTTATCTTAATAGTTAGCTAAGTGTTCTTATTACTTATTGCTACTGATTATTATTTATTTATTATTTTTATTTTCCTTATTTTTGTTTAAATAATTTTCGATTATGATTAAATCTGTCATTTGTTTGTTGTAATTCTATTATATTCTGTTTTTCTTTCTTCTATTAGCTTTAATCCTAGGGCTTTTAACTTATTTAATTTATTATTTTTTTTTTTTTTTTTTTTTTTTTTTTTTTTTTTTTTTTTAGGTACTACTAAATAAATTTTATTTTTATGTAATATTAATTTTCGCGTGTTCGCTTTATCTTATATTTGCTACTATTATTTTAACTTATCTTCTAATACCAGTGTAGTGAAAGGGTAGGATGCTGCGCCGGTAACACAAGAATGAGTCGGGGGCCAACCAACGAGTATAGATCTGTTGATTATACTACTTGTATAGATCTCGCTCTGGGGAGACTTTGAGCCCGTTTCAATTTTTCTTGGGTTTTAGCGTAAACCGGTTCCATGGGGGTGTTTTCAGCTGTGGGCTGTTGTCTTCGTTTAGCAACCCATGTCATGAATGCCGGTACGATATATTTTGCTACTGCCACCACAGATGCAATTAGCAACAAGAGTCCGGTCATTGATAGGGATGTAATAGAGAGTATATGAGGAATCTTGGCCTTTGGTCCAAAGTGAATGTTGTTCACTTTGTTACGGATTTCTTCTAGAGATTTTGTATCTAGGTGGATACGTTGGTTTGTATCATCTCCGAGGAGTAACGTTGGTTGTTTATCAAGGTTTTTAGGAGCGGATATCTTGGACATATATTCTGCCAATTCCTCTTGCGTTTCGTTTGTGCCTGGGAAGTAGGTTGGTTGGAAAACTTTTAGCGGATGTAGATTTTCTGCTTCGTAATACAGAGTGTGAGACCCTATTTGCAAGGAACATGGTTCGTTGACTGTCATGATTCCTTGTCCTGCGAGACGATGAGTGAGTAACTGTTGAGTACAAGTTATATGTACTATAGTGGTTTCGGTTAAGGAGTACAGCCACGAATTTGGTCTATTGAGCTTAATTATTGTATCTCTTGGGGGAATTTGAGCTCTGATGCTACACTGTGGGCGTTCGCCCAGCGGGTTGAGTAAAAGTTTAATAACACATTCATCTGTTTTTGTAGCCTTGGTGAGTGGTGTGTTCAGCTTACCTACCCACGTATCTTCATTGATTCCCTTTGAAATTTTTTTGAAAGATCTCAGGTTTTCTGGCTTCAACAGCAGAAATTCCTGGGTCTGTATTTGACTTGCCACATGGGAAAATTCGATATCTGGTATTATTGAGTGGTCTGAATCCAGCCGTATGGGAAAACATCTAATCTGTTGGATTTTCATCTTGGGAATATTAAATATGGGAAGTTTGACTCGGATAACTAATTTGTCCTGCAGCAAATGTGTCTTAACATCTGCTGTTTGATACAGAACTGACAAACAGTCCTGTAGATTGGGACAAGTGGAGTGAGATTTGTGATAAATCTCTAGCAAATGATTTGGGGAAATTAAAAGTGGATGAATTTGATTATTTCTACTGGACACTATTATGTCCAGTAGAGCTTGTTGTCTAAATTCCAACTCTATCATTTGTAGTGTCAGACTAGAGACAATTTCTTGTCTTATTTGGTGGGCTGTCAACTCGTCTGTTGTATTCCTCAGATTGTTAATCTGGTTGGTTATCTGACGCTGTCGTTCAGATAGGGAAGATAGGGGTTTCTGAATTTGTTCAAACGTGGTTTTTATTACGCTGATCTGTTGTTTTTCCAGATCAGCTAAGGTTTGAGTATTTACCTCTAATTCGCTTAGTCGGCTGTACACCTCTTGTTCGTTTCCACTATCCATGGTACCGAAAAGATAATGCATCGCATTTCCAATTCCATCGAAGATGGATCGGGGCTTGCGCGATTTGGGCACAGCTTCCCTAATAACACTGGTACGCCTATTGATATTTTCCATTAGGGCGTGTATATGTTTTGTCTGTAGCGTACAAAGGTCCTGTATAGAAGACCCATTTCCACACAATTGGTGTATGTAGTGTTCCGCTCGTTCTGCTAGTCGCGTCTGATTTTCCAACTCGGCGAGATCTAACTCAGTGATGATGCTCCAAGTGTCGTGGTAAACTGATAGGCTTCCAAGATCCTCAAATAGTACTCCCGTATTATTTAGGGGCGTTATAGAGTAAGGTTCCTCCGCGAGGGCTCCTATTATGAGCAGGAATAGTCCGTGGAAAATGATGGACTGCATTGTTATCTAGGAGAGGATAGGATAGGGTATTAAAATGGGTTTTTATTTGACTTTATAGCTTACATGCTATTATATATGTGTCTTTGAATTACTTAAATTATATTGACACCATGTTATTCGTAGAAAGGTTTTAGACGGTTGTTATGTACCGTGACCTCTCGTTTACGAATTTTTATTGTGGTGTTTACAGTACTAGGGATACCGGTTACCGTGTAGGGTCCTACCCAAATCTGGGAGAGCTTATGTTTACGACTCTCGCTCTTGAGTAGAACCTTGTCTCCTCTGTGAAATGTCAGGGGACGTACAGCTTTGTCATAGTAATTTTTCGAGCGTTGTTTACTCATCAGAAGGTTTTTTCGTGCCATGGCGTAAGACTTCTGAAGCTTATACCTGAGAATGTGGTAGTAGCTCTCGTGATTATACACGGGTTCGGGGTCTCGCCTTAAGTTGGACGGAACGTCCGCTGTAAAGCCGTAGAGGCAGTCCATGGGAGTTAATTTTGTCCCTTCGTGTACACTGTTGTTGTACACGAAAGCAGCGGTTCGCAGATAACTATCCCATGACCTGGGATTTTCGTCCACTATAGTTCGTAGATATTCAATCAACGGTCTATGTGCACGTTCGAGTGCTCCATTTGATTGGGGATGATAAGCTGAGGTTTGCAGCTTATTTATCCTGAGTAGTTTGCATACCTTTTTGAATAGGTCACTCAGGAAATTACTTCCCTGATCGGTGACTATTCTTTTGGGAATGCGGTAGCGCGTGACGATTTCGTCGAAGAAAATTTGCGCTATCGTTATAGCTTCTCCATTTGGTATGGCATACCAATCTACGAACTTCGTGAGGTTGTCCTGAAACGTTAATATATATTTGTTTCCAGATTCAGTTTCCTCTAGTGGGCCGACTATATCTAGGTAGATTTTGTCGAATGGTTGTTCAGCTATGTCTGTAATCACCATTGGCATTTTATACTGTGGTGAAGCCTTCATGGTTTGACATTTGGCACACCGCTTAATGTGCTTTTTGATGTCACTAAGCATGTGCCTCCACCAGTACTTTCTTCGAATCCGTTTGTAGGTTTTTATCACTCCCTGATGGCCGCCAAAGAGAGAATCATGATAATCTTTTAAGATTAATTGAATCTCCTCTGGGCTTGTGATTACTTCAGGGGGACGAGTTTCGTCTATAATTGGTGGATTGGTACTAGGTGGACTGTCATGGTCTGCGGTCTCTTCTGGATGATGACTTTGTTCTTCTTGTTCTATTAGTTTGGCCTGGCTGTCTGGATTTGTTCCACTTTCCTGAATGTTTCGTGTCTGGGCTCTTGTTACTGCATTGCATTGCAGACACTCCTTAAGGTCCGATGAGTGTTTTTCCTCCTCTATGTCCGAGTCCATTTGGTGGTGGACTATAGCTTCTACCGTGAAGGTTGTAGTTTCCTTGTCTTTGTTATTTTCCCGTGGAATGCGGCTTAAAGCGTCGGCATTCGTGTTGTACTTTCCGGGCTTATATTCAATTTTATAATTGAACTCGGAAAGTTTATGGTGAAATCTCACCAGACGGGATGTGGGGTCCTTAACATTGAAGACTCCCTTGAGTGGTTTGTGATCTGTATAGACCGTGAACTCTCGGCCTTGCAGATAACACCTGAAATTTTTAGTCGCCCAAACTATAGCCAGTAACTCTTTCTCAATCGTGGAATAGTTACGTTCGGCTTTGTTCAGGGTACGGCTGGCGTAGGCAATTGGCTGGTCACTTCCTACCTCTCCTTGAGAGAGAACTGCTCCAAGAGCCTCGCTGCTGGCGTCGGTGGTAAGGTTAAAGGGTTTTGAAAAATCGGGATATATTAAGAGTGGAGGGGAAATTAAAGCGTTCTTAATGCTTTGAAATGCCTCTTGGCATTTCTCAGTCCACTTAAACTTTACATCCTTTCGGAGTAAGTTTGTTAGTGGACGTACTGTTTTCGAAAAATCGGGTATGAATTTTCTGTAGTAATTGGCAAGGCCCAAAAATGATTGTACTTGCCTTACTGTCTTAGGGATGGGGAAGGTTTGGACGCATGCCGTTTTGCTAGGGTCAGGTAGTGCTCCTTGGTTAGAACATTTGTGTCCTAAATACACTACCTCCCGCCTGAGAAATTGACATTTCTCAGGTTGAAGTTTCAGGTTATTTTCTCTTAACCTGTCAAAGACTTTTCGAAGCTTTTCGTTGTGGTCTGCCAGACTTTTTCCATAGATGACGATGTCATCTAAGTAGACGAAACATTCTAGGCCTTGTAGGCCAGTTAATATGAAATTCATTAAACGCTGAAATGTGGCCGGGGCTCCTTTGAGTCCGAACGGCATACGTTTGAATTCATAATGCCCGTAGTTGGTACTAAAAGCCGTTTTTGCTCGATCTTTCGGATCGACGAGTACCTGATGATAGCCATTGGCTAGGTCTAGGGTGGTGAAGTATCTTGAATGGCCCAGTTGATCGAGGATATCCTCAATCCGAGGTAGAGGGAAGGCGTCGCCAATCGTTTTTTCATTCAACTTGCGGAAATCAACGACGACGCGCCACCTTTTCTCACCGTCTGGTCCCGCTTTTTTGGGGACGACTAGCAGTGGTGAGTTCCATGGGCTTTTGCTGGGCTGGACAATGTCGTTGTCAAGCATTTCTCTGAGTTGCTCATTTATTACATTTCGCTGTGTCTCTGGTAACCGGTACATCTTTTGGTTAATGGGTGCTTGGTCTTGCACCAGAGGGATGTCATGGGTGATGGCATTGGTATGTGTAAGCCTGTCACCTTTTAAAAAGAATATGTCATCATATTCGTAACAGAGATTTTTTATTGAGGCTTTTTCCTCAAAATTTAAAGTTTCATCCAGACTGAGTTCTTGCTCTAATCTGGTGAGGCGGGGATGAATACTGGTGTCTTCTTGCTCGACATCGTTTGGGAACAAGTATTTTATGTGTTGTAGGGTGGCCGTCTGTTCAGCGCTTCTTGCCCTATTTTTATTATTCTTAAATCTAGTCTTCTTTAATGATTTTATATTACTGATTTTACCTCTTAACCTACTTGTTTTATATATGAGAGGCGCTGGGCCAGGTGGATCTGCGGGAGTTGCTAACGGCAGACCTTTTGTATGCTGGCCAGCGCCTGACGTTGGGGTTTTCAGGAGGGACCCGCAAGCGTCTTGGAGCAGTTTCTTATGACTGCTTAATTGACTGGGGCTCTTATGCCCTATTTTCTTAATCTTAGATCTAATTATATTTTGATGCTCACCATCGCCGTCATTTCGACTCATGGGATTCAAAGGATGGGCTGTTGCAATATTTTTGTCTGGCTCTCGTTTGATGGGGACGACAGTGTAGTCTTTAATGGGAACCAGATTTAGGTTCACGCTGTTTAGAACTACTTGTGTACTGCGTGTATTGAGGATTCCGATAGGGACTGCTTTTAACCCAGCTGAGAGTAAGCTGTTTGCTAAGAAGACTCCGTCGTCTATTTCTTTCGACAGACTGAGCATTTCTTCCTGCAACTGCAACGGAACTTTGACTACGATCTGAGACCTTGCTGGTACGCACACAGGTTCATTTAAATTCACCTGATACTGTCCAGTCTTACGGGCCGGATCTTCGGTAATCAAGTCACCCTTATCGCGTTCTTGTAAGTCACAGCCGACTTCTTCTGACTGAGAAGCTTTGAGAACACTTCGGGTAGAAGGTGTATCCCCGTCGGGTTTAATATCTTCTACCAGTGTCTCTTTGTTGACTGTGTTTTGTGAACACGGGTTGTCCGATGCGGTTTCTAATGGAACAGCAAACTCTTCTGGATTGGTTTCCGTGCGAGGAAATCGCAGAACCTTGTTGGGTCCCTCAACATTACAATTTTTGGCTAGGAAATCATTTCCTAGTAAGCCGTCGTCAGAAATACCTGGGATATTTTTTACCACCTGAAAGTTGCAAGGTAAGTTACTTTTTAGCATGAAGTTTCCTTGGCAACTTCCTAAGGTTTTTCCGGTGCCAAAGGGGCTTTGAAGCGTTAGTTTTTTATTGGGATTTATTAGCTCGCGAGATTTGAGAGCTTTTTTCTTAATTATACTGATCTCAGCGCCGGTGTCCACTATTAGCTGGGCCTGACCATTTAGACTTATGTCTAGAGGGAGTCTGGCGGTGGGCACACTGAAGTCGGGCGGCTGAGAAGACCCTTTTATATTGCTGGTAGGGTTTATAGTCGAGCCGGGGAGTTTTGGGTCGACTCTTTGTCGTTTCCCTGTTTTTTATCCTCCCATTTTTGCTTTTGTCGACACTCGTCGATCTTGTGTCCGCGGCGCCCACAAAAATCACATTTTTGTCTTATATTAAAGACTCTGGGGCCTTTTGTATTGCTTGGGTCTGACTGTGGGGGATTGCTAGGCGATCCTCTTGTGAAACGATTTGCAGACTGTGTTTGGTTGTTTCGGCGGCAGTCGCGAATGTCATGCCCGTAACTTCTACAGTTAGAGCAGAAGGGGGTGTTTTTGCGTTTTAAACACTCCGTGTAGGTGTGTCCCCGCTTCTGGCAGAAATTACAGGTGATGTTTTGTACCAGATTCTGTGTATCCGGTTGTCTAGATTCCCTTCGTGGAAACGGCGGGCGTAGTGGTTGAGCATGAACGTATGGGGGATTAAACTGTCTGGGCTCTTGTGCTCGTGGTGATGCATACATGGGTGGCTGTGGTGCTTGATTGTAAGGTGTTCGGCTAAGAGCTCGAACTCGAAGACTTGGGTCTATTGGTGCCATTGGATATGGCTGCTGCGTTAGCGGCGTTTGGACGAAAACTGTGCCTGCTTGTAACTTTTCCATGTCTAAGACCTTTTGTATCAGCTGCTCTAGATCATTTTCTACCAGAGTGAGGAGGTACTGGCATAGGTGGGGATTGTTCACTCCACTTTTGAGGGCATTCTTGGCGAAGTCCGCCAACTGTGTCTTCACAGCTGGGGCTGCCGTTGCTCCGTACTTCAGTACCGCTGCCTCGTTGCAAAGCATCAGCAACTGCTTCACTCTTGTTGTGAAGGCAGTGAGAGTTTCCAACGGGTTTTGCCTCACTGTGATCAATTTGTTAACCAACTCTTGGTACGATTCTCGTGGTAAATAGGTTCTGTTCAGACGTTCCTCCACCTCACTAAAAGTAGTTGGAACGTCCGAAGCAAACAGCTGATAAGCATCGCCACGAAGTCTTGTGGGCAAGATATGTAGGAAGGCTGGTTTTTCTTCCTCACTTAAACAGTGTAAGGCCTGTTTGCAACAGCCAATAAATGTTTGTAGCTCACGACCTAGCTGTGGGGTATTTTCACCCGAAAACAGAGGAACTAGTTGTGCCGTGAGCTTGGCCACCTTTGCATAATCTACCATTGTGATTATCTTTTTATTTAAACTTTTGTAGGGTAGTCTACTGGTGCTTTGACGAGTTTCAGGGCTGGTTTCTGGACTAGAATCCGTGAAGGATACTTCTAGCCAGCCACTAAGGAGATTTTCTGCGGTTGTTTGGTCACCACTAATATCACTGACACTAGTATCACTATCAGCACTTACAACTACACTGGCTGTGGTCTTATCTATACCTAAAGAACGCGAAAGCCCGGCGAATTCGATAAGCTCCTGTTTGAATCGCTCTGTTTCTTTTTTGAATTTTTCGATTTGCGTCAGCCTCTGCTCTCTGCCTTGACTTAATCTGTGGTCAAGTGCGTCGCAGTGCGTGACAGTGAGCTTATCGGATTCACGTGCCTTCTCTAATAACTTATCTAAAAATTTATCTAGACTTACTTTAGATACAACTGTGGGCCCTGTTAAAACGGTGCCGCTTCGAAGGCGAACTCCTGTTGCTTCTTGCTGTGCTGGGTCGTCTTCTTGGGCGTTTTCTGTACCTTCCCGGAGGTGTTGGAGATTTTCACCTGGGGATTTCTCCGCGTCGGATGAAGGTATGTAGTCTAATCTCGTGCCTGTCTCAGGTGCCGGTGTCGAGCTTTCTCCTGACATATGCGTCCCGCGTTGTCCAAAAGGGGGGCTTCCAGCCTTCTTGGAGTATTCCCTTCTGGAATGTTTCTTGCTACTAGGGGGGCTCCTGCCGTCTTAATTCCCTTGGCTGAGATTGAAAGGGGGGCTTTTGCCGACTTCGAGATCCCTTTCAATCCTGGAACGAAGTTACAATTTTCCGGTGCTTCTTTTTGCTGCTGGGGGGGCCCTAGGCCTACTTACTTCCCCTGGATATGGTTGAAAGGGGGGCTTAAAGCCTTCTTCGAAATCCCCTTCAACCCAGGAACGATGATATCTTCCTCCTGGAGTTGGTTGTAAATGGGTGTCCGTTGTCCTGACTTCTTTCCGGCTGGGAATGAGCTTCTATTAGTGAGTCCAGGTCCCTTGTTGATTTCGTTCCCCTTTTTTTTTTTCACTCACTGGGGTGAACGCTTGCTCGCCTGGAGCAGAGGCGCCTATAGATGAGATCTACCCCGAGCGTTGGGGGTGACGTGGCCTTATAGTGTGGCTAGTGTCACAGGTTCCCCGTAGATTCTTGCAGGATCAAGGCTTTTCAAGCGTTTACGATCTTTTAACTTGACCAAGCTTCCTTGATCCTACCGGCTGCGCCAATTTGTTGTATATTGCCAATTTGTTATATATTGCCAATTTGTTATATATTTTGTTTGCTGAAGGGGTACTCACTGTTACGAGCCCAGTATTAAGCTACCACCTGGATATAATCCTTTTGTGATTCTTTCTTTAAAACAAGCACTCTCCTTTTTTTTATTTAATTACACTTTATTTGTATTCCTGGTTCTTATCCTAAGATTTACACTTTAACACAAATCTGCTTAACACTGAACTTATTTTGATTTTTCACAAAAAGCTTATTAAATTTTTCTTTCTTTCTTTGCTAACGCACCAATACCAAGACTTTGCCTTTTTGTCCGCGAAACGATCCCGATCACCACCACCAAAAATGAATCTCCAAAACCGACTCTCGAAAACTGACTCTTTTCATGCTTCAAACTCGACTTTTAAAAACCGACTCAACTCTTGATCACATTCATCGTGATCAAGAGCCGTTGTTCAGGATAGAAAATGCTAGATCGCATTTTCTTATCCTGAGAAAATTTTACTTTTTAAATCTGGACATGTTCAAACATGTCCAGAATTATTCGCGTTGAACGATGGCTGCAAAAATGTAATCTTACACTTTTTAAAACATCAGCCACCGTTTGAAATCGCGACGCGCATATACATACAATGCATTTATGCTGCGCGCGTTTCTTATTGCGAAAGCTTTTTCCGTAATATGTATGTACGTATGTACATACATATTGTATTTTTCGCGACAAATCGTACTGAAGGTACGATTTGCTTTTTGATTTCTTTCTTTTTTTTTTTAAATTAAATTGTTGAAATGACAAATTTTGCTGAAGGCAAAATTTGGTCGTGGAAATTTTAAAGTAAAACGACTTGGGGTGTAAAATGAAACTTTTGTTTTTCCCAAGTCGTTTGATGGGAAAAAATTTATGACTTGTTTGGAATGTGAAGAAAATTGCTGATGCAATTTTCTTCACCCTTTTTGGACGATAAACTAATCATGTTTTGTGCCTGATTAGTTTATTGAATTTTTATATTTTATGGTTTTTTTTTTTTTGGTTTTTCAGATATATATATATATTTATACATATATGTACATATGGTACATATATGTACCTATGTTTTTATATATAACAGTATCCCTGCTGGTCCATCGGAGGCCTGCCTTTAAATAGACTTCCCTGATGATTTCCTCTTTTAAAACTCCGATTGGAATCCTCACGTAAGCTACAGCTGCGGAGCTATCCAATTCGGAGCCCTTTTTGGCCAACTCATCAGCCATCTCGTTGCCTGAGATATCCTTATGGCCAGGCACCCAGCTTAGGGTCACCTTGTGCCTTAAGGCACTTTCACATCAAAAACAAGAACAGAAAAATGCAAACCGAGAGACTGAATTTATTCCACTTTAAAACAAGATTTTTGTTCCAATGATTAATAAAATCCAAAGAAATAGGATAAACTAAAAATTTTACTGAGAAAATATTTATATTTATTTCAGATTTTGAAGAAAAACACAACTTTTATGTTTTATCGGCCGAAAAACTTTTTCGGCGGAAAAATTCGTCCGATAAATCATAAAAGTTGTGTTTTCTTAAAAATTCTAAGATAAATATACTATTTTATTAGTAAAATTATTAGTTTAACCTATTTCCCATGATTTTATTAATCATTGGAGTAAAAATCTTGTTTTAAAGTGGAATAAATTGAGTTTTTCGGTTTACATTTTTTCGATTCTTGTTTTTGATGTGAAAGTGCCTTTACAGTCAATTCCTCAAGCTTGGTTTTGCATAACTGCACCAATTTCGATTTTACCAGCCCAGCATCCAGCGTCCTGATGGCTACCTGGCTATCAGTATATATGCAGATGTGCCGCGCGGGCTCTCTGAACATGGATACCAATGTTGCCGCCTGATAAATCGCTGTGAGCTCTGCCTGAAAAACACTGCATTTGTCAGGCAGTCTATAAGACTCGTGCCACTGGAGATCTCTAGAGTACACTCCAGCCCCTGTGCCCACATTTGTCTTGGAGCCATCCGTAAATATAGAAATATCGGATGTAACGACCACCTCCTTTCCCTCCCAGTCACTCCTGGTGGGTATCGTTGCGTTGATACCCCCACCAAAAGTCAGGATGGGTACTTTATAGTCTGTTTCTACCCTGCAGTCCCTACAGTCTACCTTCTGGAGTATATTGGAGTGCCCAAAACCCCACTAGTTGCCGCCACACCCTTACAATATAGGTCCAGCGGCAATAGGTCAAGCATGACCTCCAATGCCGCCGTGGGCGTGGTGCACAGACACCTAGTTATACCCATACAGGCGGCTCTCTGGATTTTTGACAGCACATCAAGGTTACAGTTCCTCGTCAGTGCCGTCCACCAGACCGTAGAGCTGTAGCAGAGGATGGGCCGAACTATGGCTGTGTACATCCAGTGTACCACCCTGGGTTTTAATCCCCAGTTTCCGCCAAATATTCTCTTGCACGTGTAGAAGGCCACACTGGCCTTCTTCACGCGTTCTTGTAGATTAGCCTTCCAGTTCAATTTGGAATCGAGGACGACACCCAAATACTTCGCTTCACTGGAGAGAGTAAGCTCCTCTCCTCCCAGCATTGGAAGTCTGAAATCTTGCACCCGCCTCCTTCTAGTAAAAAGGATTAGTTTCGTCTTCGGGGGGTTCACCCTCAATTCACTATTATTCGCCCAGCTATCCAGCTTATTCCACTTTAAAAGAAGATTTTTGCTCCAATGATTAATAAAATCATGGGAAATAGGATAAACTAATAATTCTACTAATAAAATAGTATATTTTTCTTAGCATTTTTAAGAAATCCCAACTTTTATGTTTTATCGGACGAATTTTTCCGCCGAAAAAGCTTTTCGGCCGATAAAACATAAAAGATGTGTTTTTCTCCAAAATCTGAAATAAATATAACTAGTTTCTCAGTAAAATTCTTAGTTTATCCTATTTCTCTGGATTTTATTAATCATTGGAACAAAAATCTTGTTTTAGAGTGGAATAAATTGAGTTTTTCGGTTTACATTTTTCTGTTCTTGTTTTTGATGTGAAAGTGCTTTAACAAGGCGGTTAAGAAAAAAAGCTAGTTTTTCATAAAATACCTTGTATCTTAAAAAGTACATAGTGTATGAACACAGTTAATGACTTATAGAACTTCATGGCCTTTCCAACGACTGCTCAATCAGCTCCGTACCCTTCCCCTCTCTTATAAGGGGAATACAGGCATTTTCATATTACAACCGAAAATCGAAAAATGTAAACCGAAAAACTCAATTTGTTTCAAAGATTATGGAAAATCGGACAAACTAATAATTTTACTAATGAAATAGTATAATTGTCTCAGCTTTTTATGAAAAACACAACTTTTATCTTTTTCCGGCCGAAAAACGAAATTTCGGTTCCATCTGTCAATTTCTTTTCGGTTTCCACATGTGGAACGTTTCGGGACGAACATTTTTTTTCGGTTGTACTAGACCTCACTTTTGTGTTTATATTGAAAATTATACATTACATTTCGAAATTAAATTAAAATACGCTTTTTCGTATTAGCTCTACTCATACAACTTTTATGATAATTAAATGTTATTTCAATTTAACCGAAAACAAATTTTCGTTTTTTGGTGTGAAAGCAAAAGCGAATTTTCGGTGTAGAATTTATCGGTTTTCGGTTTTGATGTGAAAGTGCCTTAAGGTTTAAACAAAAAATTTCGGAATTTTTCCTTTTTTTTTTACTTTGACCTCTATTTTTTTTGTAAAACGATCTTTAACATAACTTTTTTTAAAAAAAACTGTAAACTGTAGTCTCTCCTCTTTAATTTTACCTATTAAACTCTAAATCCTCACTGTAGCCGTTAAACCTGTAACCTATTCAGGTCATACCGAAATTAAAGAATTTTTTTTTATTACGATTTTCAGTCACTAAGGGAACAAATTATCTTTGGAAATAGATTTGAGAATAGCATTGAGAATATGTTAAGAGCTAATAACTCTTTAACGGCTACATTTATGAGTTTTTATAAAAGAATGTTATGTTAATACTTTTTGCAAAACAAATAGAGGCCAATTTAAAAAAAACAGTTAAAAAATCCGAAATTTTTATTTTAGACCCCAAATACTCCTGAGAGGATAATGATACGGTACTGGTTGAGAAGTCGTTGGAAATGCGATGAAGTTCTGCATACAATGAGTCCATAACTGCGTCCATACGCTATGTACTTTTTAAGATACAAGGTATTTTATGAAAAACTACCTTCTTTCTTAATCACCCTGTAAATAATATCACCTCCTGCTCTATGGACCACCTAAACGGAAACACCCTGCATATAGATGTGACCAGAATTATTGCCGTCTTAGAATGGCAATGTCGCTACTTGCAAAAAATATGATAGAAATTTTTATTTAATGATACAAATAAAATTTTTCCAGTGTAATAAACCATGATTTTATTGTTATACTTATTTATATTGTACTTTAATAATTTCCTCTACATTCTCTTAATTTTTTACTCACTGACCACCTCACATTGTGACGAGCTAAAAGTCACAATTTGTGTCTAAAGAAACAAAACAAAAACGATGACATTGTAGGTATTGTTACTAGCGTGGCCTTAGTGCGTTATTTAAAACACAATATTTCGGATATAATTCAAAAGTTCTATCTTTATTTAACTTTACTGTTTACTCTCACAATTCACAAATCAACTCTTTAGTTACCGCTAGTACTGTACTTCTAATTATCGCAAACCAAATAGTCTACTTCGTTCACTTCCCCGTCTGAAATAATACTGCCTCCTGGATGTGAGAAGCGCCGTATTTATACTCAGCGAATTATTCTAGAGCCTTACTGAATATTCCGTTTTCCGAACCCAAAGTTTACTAGAATATCACTAACCTAAAAATGTTTCTATTTCCAACAAATGTCGCTTGTATCACTTTGTAGCGCGTAACAGTATTAACGCCCTGCCAGTTTGATAATGGAGATTTTTTCGATATGTTTCACGAGAAAGAAGAAAACAGTAAAAAACAAGTTACAGTCTCTTAAATTGTTACTTTCTCGTCCGATATCTCAATAATGATCAACGCTAGGTGAAAAACTCATACAACCTATAATTTACGGCGTAAAAAAAGGAACAAAAAAGTATATAATGACAATTTTCGTATCATGACGGAGAGCCGACTTATCGCAAAAAAACCAAATTTACTCCTTTTTTCAAGATGGCGGAGAAAGCTCATAGGAAATCTTGGTAGACAATTTCAAGTTAAACTTTTCTAAGCCCCCCCTACACAATATCCAAAAATCAGCTTACTATCGGTTCACTTGCACTTATATGCCATGTTTTCCGTTATAATGAATGACTGGACTACGACGTCAATCGATAATTCCTTTGATCCGGATTGGGAAAAAAACGCGGCTAATGATGCTGTGATATTGTGATTTATGTATAGATGTGCACAGAACCATTGACATCTTAGAAACGAGATGTCGCTACTTGCCAAAAATGTGATTGAAACTTTTATTTAATGGTAAAAATACAATTTTTCAGCATATAATATAAAAATGTTTCAAAACTAAATCAAAACTCCTTACCAGTCATTAATAACTCTTTTATTAGAAGCTTTAAAGCAGGAAATAACAAACGAAAGACACGTAGAGACATCTCCTGTCTAAGACGTCAATGATCCTGGGCACATCGATTTATAAATAATCAATGTATTTTGCATGTACTCCAAAACTACGGCAATATTCTAAGCACGCCGGCAACAACCCGTAAAGCTTTTAAAACAAGGAAAGCTTTCCAAATTCACATCATTCCATCTGACCATGATGAAACGAATTAAGAATGCCAAATTGTATGCAAATTTTTTTCTGGTAGCATAGTTAACACCATTGGTTAACACTATTTTCAAAATAAACAGAAAAAGGTTTGATCTTTGCTACAAATTTAACTTTCTTTGCAATAATATCATAATCATGGGGGCTAGTTTTGTATAAAAATAACAACTTTCAAACGAAAATATATTAGTAATCCGAACTTTTTACTGATTTTGTTACCGTGTCGCCTCTTCGTCCGCCTCAAGACCTACCGTAATCAAGTACTAAATGTATCAGGTTGATGCACTTTTATTACGTTATTATGGGATTTCATAAATTGTATAATTTTCTAAAACTAATTACATACTGTTGCGAGCGTGGCCTTTGGTTCGTTATTTAAAACACAATATTAAATAATTAATATATAAGTTCTAAATTACACTTAAATCATATAAAGTTCACAAACATTTATTTAATCAACTCAACTCTAATTATCGCTAACACTGTACTTTCAATTATCGCAATCTAATTACACACTATCGCTTCTTTATTGCTTTCGCTTCTTAACACTGCAACGTCTAAGACAAGACTCCTCCCTGGCGATGACAACTGCTATATTTAAACCCTAGAAACACTCCAGATTAATCTGGAGTGTTCTATTCCAAAAGCTTCTTGACTATTCTATTTGTTCTATTCCTGAACTTTCATAATCGATTCTCCGAACCTGAAGTCATTTACTCTCCGAACCTGAAGTTGTTTATTGCCAGTAGATGTCACCAGTTGTCTCTTTCTATTGCACGTAACACTGCCCCCTTCTTAAACTTGTTCGTCTCGAACAACAGGTGGTCCACGGTCTTGATGCTCGTAGTATTGACACAAGCGGTCCAAATGAACAATTTTGTGCTTGCCTCTTGTGCCACGCTGAATCCTGTATACCACGTCATTAATTCTAGTTACTACTGAATATGGTCCATCCCAGTGTTGTTGCAATTTTGGAAAACGTCCCTTACGTCGTTTCGGGTTGTACAGCCAAACAAGATCACCTTCGTTAAATCCTGCTGAATTCGCACGTAAGTCATAACGTGTCCTCATCCGATGGGTACTTACTGCTAATTTCGCCCCCGTGGCCCTTTGTACATCAGCTCTCCCGTCTGGACGAGCAAAAGAATGCTTTTGAGGAACAAAAGAATTCTTTGCAGAATTGTCTAGAAACTTGTTTGGAGGAACAGAAGAAATTTCTGAAAGTTTCATTAGACGAACAAAATATGAAAATTGAAGGAATACAGCAGGAAGTGTTGGAAGTTCGACAACAAGTGTCGGGAGTACAACAAAATGTCACGGAACAGCTTGATAACTTTAAAGCAGATCTGGAAAGAATAAAGCATCGTCAGCCTCTAAGCCGAGCAACTGAAATATCCGGTGCAGGTAGAATGAAACCTCCCATGTTTGATGGACAAAATTCGTGGCATATCTTCAAGAGACAATTCGAGGCAGCTTCAGAGGTAAATGGATGGAATGATGAAGACAAAGCTATAGCTCTGGTGTTAGCACTTCGAGGTCCTGCGTCAGAACTCTTACAAACTGTACCGATTGAAAATCAACGTAATTACTCTTTATTAGTACAGGCGATATAATTACGTTACGGAGATGAGCACATGCAGCAAGTATATCGCCTACAGTTGCGCAACAGGATGCAAAAACATGGCGAATCACTACAACAACTGCAGGCAGATGTAGAAAGATTAGCGCATCTGTCATACTCCAGCGTGAATGCGGATTTTCTCAATGAAGTGGCGACGGAGGCATTTGTGAACGCTATTACAGATCAAAATTTACAACAATCATTGAGGCTAGCAGGAAAGAAATCAACAGCAGAAGCACTAGCCTATGCATTAGTGTATGAGTCCGCCAGACAAGCTTCGCGGAGTGCAGTACGAATGAGAGACATTTCGGTGGGCAAATGTACTTGTAATAGAATGCAGTCATCCCAGAGTTCACCTTTGCGTGATATCGTTCGATGCTGGAATTGTAATAGACCAGGACACCTACAAAGAGACTGCAGAAAACGCCGACGAGTGGAATCTCTAGATGAAGAGAGGAAAGTGGAATTGCAAAGATATCGAGCTGAGCAGCAGACTTGCAATAGATTGCAGTTATCACTGAGTACCCCTTCACGTAGTGTTCTTCGATGTTGGGATTGTAATAAATTGGGACACCTTCAAAGCGACTGCAGGAAACGCCGTCGAAAGGAACCAACAGAAAAGAAAGGGACAGAAGAACGTACAAGTTGGCGAGCTAGAGAGCAAACTATTCTTAGGGAGACTAGAATCCAACCTTATGACTTTGAGAGCCAACACAGAAAAGGACGTATCTATGGAAATGCAGAAGCCTTGGTACAACGTCAATGGAAACCTGAATGTAAGCATTATGGCTGGGAGAAAGGAAATAAGAAAACAGCTACTATACAGTTGGTATCAGTGGAACCATCTACAGGTTGGGACAACGAGGACCTGCGAACAGGACAACGAGAAGATCCGGACATTTCACCTATTCTTGCTTGGAAAGTAGACATAGAAAAACCAGAATGGAAAGATATTTCGAGGATGAGTGAAGAGCTGAAAAGCTACTGGGCTCAATGGAATTCTCTTCATGTTGAATGCGGCATATTAAAACGCAAGTGGGAAGCACCTAACGGTAAATCGTTCCGAATGCATATAGTCGTGCCGGCATCAAAGGTCAACGAGGTTCTAGGTAAAGTGCATCGTGGAGCATCTGGAGAACATTTGGGAGTGAATAAAACAATTTCTATAATACGAGAAAAGTTTTATTGGCTACATATGCGGGAGGATGTAGAGAAGTGGTGTCGCAGATGCACTGTGTGTGCTTCTTACAAAGGGCCGCCACGTAGCAGCAGAAAGGAAATGTACAAGTGTAATGTCAGAGCCCCATTGAAACTGAGAGCTGATGTACAAAGGGCCACGGGGGCGAAATTAGCAGTAAGTACCCATCGGATGAGGACACGTTATGACTTACGTGCGAATTCAGCAGGATTCAATGAAGGTGATCTTGTTTGGCTGTACAACCCGAAACGACGTAAGGGACGTTCTCCAAAATTGCAACAACACTGGGAAGGACCATATTCAGTAGTAACTAGAATTAATGGCGTGGTATACAGGATTCAGCGTGGCACAAGAGGCAAGCACAAAATTGTTCATTTGGACCGCATGTGTCAATACTACGAGCATCAAGACCGTGGACCACCTGTTCGGGACGAACAAGTTTAAGAAGGGGGCAGTGTTACGTGCAATGGAAAGAGACAACTGGTGACATCTACTGGTAATAAACAACTTCAGGTTCGGAGAGTAAATGACTTCAGGTTCGGAGAATCGATTATGAAAGTTCAGGAATAGAACAAATAGAATAGTCAAGAAGCTTTTGGAATAGAGCACTCCAGATTAATCCGGAATGTTTCTAGGGTATAAATATAACAGTTGTCATCGCCAAAAAAGAGTCTTGTCTTAGACGTTGCAGTGTTAAGAAGCGAAAGCAATAAAGAAGTGATAGTGTGTAATTAGATTGCGATAATTGAAAGTACAGTGTTAGCGATAATTAGAGTTGAGTTGATTAAATAAATGTTTGTGAACTTTATATGATTTAAGTGTAATAAAGAGCTTATATATTAATTATTTAATATTGTGTTTTAAATAACGAACCAAAGGCCACGCTCGCAACAGTATTTTTATTTATACTAATTTTAGAAGCACTTAGCTTGATAAGTTTAATATTGAGTTACACATTTTATGCTGCCAAAGCATTTCGATGGCCATTTTGTTTATTTTTTGAGTATCCATTAAATTTACATAATTAGCTTTTTACTTTTATTTGTTGAATAGTAAGAAATTTCGCGATATTATTATAAATATAAAGACAAATTTAATTTATTTTGTTGGGAAAAATTAATTGTTATTGGTTGCATAATTATTCCATATCGATTTATGCGCCGTGCAAACATCAGCAACGGTGAGCCAAGATTTTGGAGTCTGACCTATTAGGACAAAGGTGAAGAAAAAGTTATTCATGGTAAACATACAAAACAAAAGGTTTAATAGGCTAGATAAAATCAAGAAATTCAAGAGGTAAAGACATCTGTTTCGTTAACTCAGAGGTAAAAGCAGTCGCCCGAAAAACGGAAGGTCCAGGGGCTGGATTGTGATAAAATTAAAATGACAAATGACAATGACAAAATGACTTCAAAGGAAGGACAATGTCACTATGCCATAATTTGGAATTCTGATTGTTGGGTGACATGACATGTATCTTAAATTATAGCAGTGACATTTTGACAATTGCGCAGTGATGAAAATATTCCGAACAACAAAGTAATGGAGCACGTTTTATTGCGAAGGCGTATCAAAAAAAGGAACGATTTCGTAAAATAAATGCTGAAATGTTATAACAAAACTAACGTCCCTTTTGCAGTTTGCTGCCAAAATCGAGTTTTTTTTAATAATACAATAATATATAATAATATAATAAATACAAATATTTATTATTTTTATACTTACTTGACATATTTGATATCACTTGTAACTATAGCAATATATACTGACACTATAGAAATTACTTATATTTTTTTTATATGACAACTCCAGTCATTCTGATATTGGAAATTGTGTAATAAATAAATGTAAAATCACTAAAAATAAACATGGACCGTTATACTCTCCAAGAACGTGGAATAATCGTGTCAATGTTTGTACGGAATAATTCATTAGTGATAAAAACACAACGTGAATTTCGTCGACGATTTCTCAGCCGTCCCGCACCGGTTGGTCGCACAATGTGACGCTTTGCCACACGTCTCGAAGCATCTGGCACACCATTGGATAGACCTAAGTCTGGCAGACCAAGAACAGGCCATTCACACGAAAATATAGATGCTGTGCGTGAAGATGTGGAAGAGTGTCCAGAAATATCAACTGGGTGACGTATCACGCAATTAGGCATTTCCAGGCGGACTCTGCAGCGTATTTTGGTCAAAGACTTGAAGATGTTTCTGTATAAAACGCAGCTGACTCATCAGCTGCTACCTACTGACCACCGAGCTCGTCTACAGTACAGCCAGCGCATCATAAACCACAACCTCGAAGAGGATGATTTTTCTTTTCAAAATAGGTTATGAGTGACGAAGCGCATTACTTTATGGTGTGGCGTCTGTGCTGAAAAAGTGATCGTACCCTATTTTTCCGAAGACGCTGCAGGCAATACGATATCTGTCACTGGCGAGCGCTACAGAACCATGTTACGTGAGTTCTTGATACCCAGTTTGGATGATTTGGGGTGGAGCACATCTGGTTCCAACAAGTCGGCGCCACGGCACACACAGCGCGCGACACTATGGACTCGTTTTGGCGATCTGCCTTGGCCTGCAAGATCACACGATCTGAACTGTCCAAACTACTTTCTTTGGGGTTATTTGAAATTACTGGTGTATGTGAACAATCTACAGACTCTCGCAGCCCTAAAAGAAAACATTCATCGAGAAATAAGGACCATATCGCAGGAAGTGTTACGGCAAGTTATGGAAAATGTCATAAATTGGGGTGAAATGTGCCTAAACTCTGGCACAAATATACATATATAAAAAACTAATTCTAGTTTTATAATTTAGAAAAGAAGTTGTAGCTGAACCAAATAGGGTCATCACTTTTGCGTCACCCAGCATATCACTTGAATACGACAAAAGTCACAGCGTCAAGGGCTAAGTGACTTCGGTTGCAAAAATTGTCACGAAAAAAAGTCATTTGTCATGTCATCCAGCTTTTTAGAAATCGGCCTTTCGAATATAAGTCACATTTTACGTTTTCTGAAAAAAGTCACGATGTCATTGTCATTTGTCATTGTTTTGCGATCAGAATCCAGCCACAGGACTCAAATCCCAGACGAGGCGGTTGTTTTTTTCCTCTTGTATTTATGATTTAATTTAAAAACGTTAAAAACAAAAGTTCTTAAAATTCTTCAATTCTCCAAAATAGCTGTACTATAATTTCGAATACTTTACGTAAGTTAAATCGAATAAAAGCCATGGTACATTACTATAACGTAAAATCGGCTAATTAACTAAATATGTGAGAAAAAGTCGGCCACGGTGGGATGGCAGGCACGGCGCGACATTGAATTTTCTCAATGTAGAACATAGACTGCTTGACTTTCTATTTCATTTGGCTCAACTTTTTTTGACAGGGGTGTGACAATTATCTTAATTTCAATTTTCATTACATTCAATATTCATATTTCAAGTTCAACAAACTCGAAACACATACGAAATTATTACCATTATTGGAAGCTTATCTCCTAAAAAATAAAATATTCCTTAAACTTGAATTTTAAGGAAATAAAATTAAGCAAGTTTTGTCTGTATTACCATCTATGCATATCCTAAAATATGCAAGCCGTTTTCCTCGGTCATGCATCCCCTGGAGGAGTGGGTTATCAAATTACCGGATAGATGAATCAAATTGAATTCGTTGGAGCAGTTCATCAAGCATAGTAAATCACTTTAGCGAGTATATTACTACCCCTCCATCAGTTTATCTCACTTCAACAATTAAAAAACGATGAAAGATTATAAGAATGAAGTCATTTTGTAGAACACCGGAGTTGTATAAGTGTATCATCAGAGCAGAAACATTTTAATTTCAATCGCCAGTGATCAGATACTTTTCTCGATTCCGAATATATGATGACATTCAAATTTAAATCTATACGACGCCTCTAATCGAACATGCAATGATTTTTATGAATCTAGTTAAGATCTAGCGGTCGATCCTAAGAAATAAAAAATAAATAAATTATTTACCGCAGACTAATTTCACTTCCTAACTTTTAAGCATTTTTTCCTTCAAGGGACGAGACTACTAAAAACGTTAAAAAAAATTCTAACTTCTCGGATAAGATACTAAAGGCACTTTCACATCAAAAACAAGAACCTAAATACTCAATTTATTCCACTTTAAAACAAGATTTTTGCTCTAATGATTAATAAAAATTTATTTCAGATCTTTAAGAAAAAAACAACTTTTATGTTTTATTAGCCGAATTTTTCGGCCGCTATAGTTTTTCGGCCGATAAAACATAAAAATTGTGTTATACCATTTTATTAGTAAAATTATTAGTTTATCCTATTTCTTTGGATTTTATTAATCATTGGTGCAAGAATCTTGTTTCAATGTGGAATAAATAAATTGAGTTTTTCGGTTTACATTTATCGGTTCTTTTTTTTGATGTGAAAGTGCCTTTAGGGCGTATATCAGAGGTCTTCAGTAAAATAAGGGTGAACTAAGACGGCTCTTGTTTTACGCAAATCAATACCCTAAAAAACAAAACTGCATATATGCAAAGATAGTTCAAACTTGTAATTGCTTTATGGATACAGGAGTATAGTTTTTGGCAATCTGTATTCGTATGTTATCATGAAAAATTTAAATTGCAATTAGTGATAGATTCACGTTATTTATGCCAAAACATGCTTACATAACCTACCATCATGGCCGTATATATGGGGTGTGTTTGGAGGGATTACCCCCCCCCCCCCCCCCCATCGCTGTAGCCTATACTTTTGTTTATCTGCTAAGCCCAATTTTTAACCAAAATTTTTTAGATGTACTCGTAGCGGCTCAACGCAATTGGCTTTATTCTTTTTATTTCCTTTCTCCGTGGCCATTTCATGTAAAGAAAATTTAGGAAAATCGTGTGCAAAATAGAGGAATAAAATAAGCAGTCCACTATGTGCGTTAGTATATTGAATTTTGTTCACATTTAAAATTTTAAATATTAAATCTAACCCTCTAATTCTACATAAGAGACTTTTAAGACATCTCTTAACCTCTTAAATTTATTAGCTTATTAGCACGTAAGAGTTTCTAGCAGAACTAGTATTCTTTATAAATTTTTCTGAACAAACTTTAATTTTAAGAGGTTAAATGGCTTTGGACAATCTGAATACTCCCTTTTCAGTGAGCCCCCCCAGCTGTGAAAGGCAATTCACTTTGCAAGAAGTAAGCAGAAATTTTTGGCGAGGCAATGATGGCAATAGGGCCAACCCACACGTATCCAGCACGAAGCACGTGCATTTTGCTACACTTGTGCCTAGACACTATAATTTTGCTACGCTGTAGTTTCTTAAATGTGAGCGCCTTTAATCAGGTTACAATTATTGATTATTGTATGATAAATTAACAGCACTTAATGATAATTGAATTATTACGTCATTACGTCCAATAGGATTTTCGTATCAACCTGTAGCAAAAAACTTATACTTAATTTAAAGTGACGATACCATTGCTATCCTCTATGCATGGCTCATATTGTATAATTATTTTATATTTAACAAACTTGTACATTATTTATGTAATATATACCTATTATATAAATATGTACTTACTTGACAGTATTTTTATCCAAAATTTCCGTATTTGAAACAAAACAATATCTGCGACTGAAAGTGAGAGAAGAGATTTAAGGGTACCTCGTTGTAGAGCTCTTATGTTAAGAAATATTTGACAGCTATTTTCGTTTGCTAGAATACACAATCTCTTTAAAAAAATCTCCACAAAATGTAAAAGATCAACTGACCTCTGAGATTTCTTAACTCTGCACGCAGAATACCAATTTCTGCCAACGGGCTTTGACAGTCCAGTTAAGAGGACAAGAGAAGAGCTCTTATCTCTTAAGTAGGGTCTAATTTGTTTTTTGTCGTTAAAACAACAACTTTTATTGTAACTAATTATAATATGGTAACTAATATTTTTCATGAGCGCCCCATGGTTTTATTTAAATAGCTTAAAAAATTATTTGTTTACCTTTTAGGGCATTTTAGATAATTACATAATTATACCTAAAATTCCCTAAAAATAAAATCTTTTGTTTTTTTAATTTGCTTTTTTGGTCCCACCAATATAATCGTTCTGCTAATTGTTCATCGAAATGTTAAAATTGAAATGAATGAAGATAAAATGTAATTCTGTAATTATTTCTTTTTTATAAAAAGTGGACCTTTATAATGTTTTTTTTTTAATGTAAACAACCGTTAACCAAGATGATTTAAAATATAACTTTTTAAATTTCTGCAGATCGAAGGAGCATTAATTGAGAATTACCGTGAACTCAATTATTTAAATATAGCACTTATAGATAAATAGAATTTTTCGATTCAATTGGAATGTCATCATAAATTATATTAAATTTACATAAAAATCCAATTATTGAGTTCATATTAATGCTCAGTTATTCTTTCGTCCCTAAAGAGTCTTAGTCTGCTATGCTAAACCCCTCCCTTTCGTAATCTATATATACGGCCTTGCCTTCCATCTAACAATCTCTTCATCTCTATAGACATGAAAGCCATCCACTTGCTCCATAAATATGATCACATAAACTTCTTAAAATCTCACTTCGTCTAGACCAGTGGTTCTTAACCTGGGTTCGGTGAGTCGGTCTCCCGGGTTCGGTGGAGGTCAAAACCAAAGATTAAATAGCTATAAGATAGGACACAAAAGAGTTTGCCGATTATTTTCATTGAAAATGTACACGGAAAGCAATTGCCACGCATTTAGATGAGCTTGCAAAATCTCTCTTTCCTACAAGAGAGTCATATCCAGCATGGGTGAGACAGCCGTTCACGTTTAAGTGGGAAACACAATTGCACCGTTTCGATCCGATACGTACAAATGTCAAATTTGCTTATATGAGACGTACGTGTAGTGTAATTGGACACATTCGCCGAAATGGATCGAAACGGAGAAGTTGAGCAAATTTCAACTTTTACGGATGACATAACCTAGAAAAATTACTTGTATAATGTTTGTGTATAACTCAAGATGGATGAAGAAGTTTTTACTGAAGAAATTAAAAAATATGAAGAGCTTTATGACAAAGGCAACAAATTTTACATGGATGTAAAAAGAAAAGACAAAATCTGGAAAAATTTCAATGAGAAATTTAAAACTGATGGTAAGTTTGAACGGAACAATTGTGCTCATGCACGTAACGGATCGAATTGAATCGAATCGAATTGAATCGGAACGGCGGAATTGTGTTTGGCACTTTAGTGTTGAGACAACAGATGTCAATGACAAATACCTCGATGCGATCATTGAAATTCAGCAGAGCCAGGTTCAACAGCAACTCTTCAAAACAATAACGCTCTCAACGTTTTGGTGTCAACAAATGGTAACGTACCCTGTTATTGCTAAGAAAGCTCTGGAGATTTTCATACCGTTTGTTACAACATATCTTTGCGAGCAATCCTTTTCGAGTATGTTGGACATAAAAACCAAGAAAAGGAACAGACTTTGTTGCGAAAATGACATGAGAGTGGCACTTGCCAAGATAAAGCCGCGCATTTCTGAACTAGTCTCTAAAAGGCAAGAGCAGAAGTCACATTGATTTGCATTAAATATTCACTATTATGTTTTTGTTTTTATATTAAAAGCATTTTATAATGGTTTTGTTCATTTTGTGTACTTATGCCTATGTTTGGAATTTGAAAAAATTATATTTTTCCAATTAAGAAGGATTCTGTGAACGCGCATATGAAACTGGTGGGGGTCAGTACCTCCAACAAGGTTAAGAACCACTGGTCTAGACTGTCCGAGGTTAAAAAAACCTTCTTTTTAAAATTCCCCCAACAAGCTAATTTTGCATACAGTCTCAGCTCACTCGCAGCCATTTTTTAGCTGTCTTTATTAGTTACATGTTTAAACATTTTTTTCATTATTTGTTTTCTTCTAGTTGAGCGAGAATTTATACTGTTACATTTATTTTTATTAAATATTATTAAGAACAAAAAAAATTATAGTTATTTACTTTAGGACTCCTTCTGATCTAATCAAAAAATAAATAAAATATGAATGCTCCGATGATATTGCGGCAATCAGCTGAGATGTGTTGAAAATGTTCATAATATTCCACTATTTCGAGGAAACCGAATAGCCACCTATAAAGATGTCCACTACAATTTTTAATATTGTGCTCCAAAACATATGTGTAGAGGCTTTGTCAAATATACAAACATGCATATTGTGGAATCAGTTTTTGTTATCAAAACAGCATCAATACCGGCAGCAATCGGGACATTTTTTACAAATTCAGATCAAGGCAATTGGCGATATACCAGAATCAAATTCCTAAAATAGCAGGATCCACACTTAGCAATGGACTCCGATTAGATTACAATCCTTCAACTAAAATAAACTTAATTTTTATATTTTGATTGAAAAGAGAAAACAGAATACAGATGACGATGTCATAAAGGAGTCTTCCTCCCTCATCCTTGGCAATTTTATTTAAAAAATAAAAAACAAAGTAATCAAAATTTATCCTATTAACCAATAATTAACATTAGCAAATTCGAATAAATAGACTTTTAACTACTTAAAATTTCGTGAATTGAAAAGCCTCTGCAGTCATTACCGAAAAATTTTAATCACTTTAAAAGCACAGCCAATTGGGCTTTCGAGTGAAAGAACGCCTATTTCGAAATACTTGTGTATAAAATACTACCACTATTTTTATGGCATAAGAATCATTGTCTTCCTAAAGCATATACTGAAGATGTCAAGCAGTCTGCACTTGTCTAGCAGCATGATAGTTGTTAGCAGCCTTTTTTATTCGGTCCAGTAGAACTCCAATGAGACTTTCTACCAAATATCGCCCAATGGTCGTGTTATACAACGCTCGCATTAGGCATTTGAATCTAATAGAGAACTTCGCTCCCGCCGATAATTCAATAAATTTAGAGTCATTTAGACTACCCTGCCATTCTCTCTCGTAGTTTATATATCTAATGCTGACGTGTTCCGATGGTCCCAGTTTCATAACTTCACGAAGGTACTCAGTCATTTCGGACTTCTCTTTCTTTTCAACCACAGAAGTATTCTCGTCAACATCCAAAGAATTGTTCACCTCTCCCCCTCTAGTTACTTCAATAATTGGGATATCAGCTGACAGATATGGTTTTTCCGTACTGCCCTTCCAACTCGATATGAACTTATTACACTCGTTTAGTTCGTTTTGCGTAAAGATCGATCGGCAATGAACCTCTAAAGTATTATCGGTTCTGTACTGATATCCTGGAACCATAAGCAGCTGTTTAGCAGTGAACAAATCAACTTCATAGTTCGTCGTATGCAAGTATGGCCTCATACCTTTTAACATGGCTTCAGTCATGTCCTTGAAATCAGGTGTCTCAAGTTGAATGATAGGCAATAGAACGTATCGCATAGCAATTTGACAAAATACAATCACTGCATCAAACGG
The DNA here is from genome assembly GCA_963930735.1 of Dioctria linearis. NCBI lineage: Eukaryota > Metazoa > Arthropoda > Insecta > Diptera > Asilidae > Dioctria > Dioctria linearis. The sequence goes on from OZ005743.1 coordinate 212,382,540, forward strand.
TAGAAGGCACATATTAAAACGATCATGAACTCCGAGCATATAGCATATAACTGCCCAAAAATGAACGAATGCTTTTCGGTCGTCTTCGTTATCATAGCGAATTCCTAACATATGTGGACGGAGCAGAACAAAACTGGAAACAAAAATCATAAAACATGGAAATAGCTACGTCTACTCAAAAATGGGAAAATGGCGACCTACCCCATAAATCCGAACGTTGTTGCTACTAATTCTGCCTGAGTAATAGCCCCAATGCCTTTGGCTTCTGCTGCTTTTGATGACAAGTAGTGAAGCTTCCTCACCCTTTTTAGGGATTCAAATGATCTGTTGAAAAATATAAATAAGCAATCGAAAAACAATCATATTAGAATTTTATAGGCAAATAGATTTACTTCGATCCAGGTGTCAAGTCCATGTCGTACCAACTAAGTGTGTGAGAAATTGTTGATATGTAGCGCTTCCTTGCCGTCTCTATTGTACTAGATCTTCCAGTCGATTGAAGAAGTTTAAGCCCTTTCGGTTCGGCCAAAAGACAGATGAGTCCAATTAAATTCGAATTCAAGACTCCAGCTCGATTTTGTTGAAAATAATTTTGACCTCTAAAATAGTTCAATCGGTTTAGGTACTTATTCTATGTATGTATATCATCTACGGCTCTTCCAACCAATATAAAAAATTTCAGTCTACTTACCTTTGGAATAGAACCTTATTGTACCATGAAGGTAAGATCGCTTCGACTGCTGATATATCATAATCGCAAGGTAATCGGTGTCCCTCTCTTAAAACCAGAATGAAATGATCCTTAGCAACTGAAAAAAGGCGTTGTTAAAGATATCTAAAATTGTTGATTTCCTTTATGTAATGCGTTTAGTCATTTTCCAAAAATAGTCCTTAAAATTGTCGCGCATCTGATCTCATATCCCGAAAAAATCATTTATTAGTCCTATCGAACCGTATGTTCTAATGTGAGCGTAGTCTAAGGTAGTCTATGTTTTATGCGCAGTTCAACCTGAGTGTTATGGTCACATGCCCACACGATGCAGTATGCTACACTATGGCACTGTCGTGCTGTCACTTTTCACTTCTGCTGTGCGATTGACAACTAGCGGACGAGGACAGAAACTTCTGACAGAAAACAAGAATTTTCGGCGGCCAAGAATAGGGTGAAATCTTCTATCGGGCTGATGATTCTGTTCTGAGTGTTCGAAATGTGTGGACGAAACGGCAAAAATCCCGCATTTTGATGATTACAAAAGTTTTTGTCAGTTTTAACGAAAATGTTTATAAAAGTCTAAAGAGTGGAACTGCCTGCAGTTTCTTCCTCGCTTCCGCAAAAAGAGGAAAAGTATTATTCTGGAAAAGTACCCCGATCTGAGTTCAATTGGTGAACGATAAAGAAAAATTCTGCCGCAAGTACTGACGACATCTCCAAAAAGAGATTTTTTTTTTATATTATTAGGCCAAACTCAGGGGATATCCTATGATGCAAAACACAGCATGGCATCAAGGAGATAGGGAAAGGATTGGTGCCATTGTATGTCACTCTTGAACTTTTGCACATTGAAAGCCCGAGGAATAACAGAAGATGGTAGACTGTTCCACATTCGCACAGTTCGGGATAAGAAAGCATCACGGAATTTTACTGTACGCCCGAAAGTATTTTGAAGATTGAGAGAATGTGTCCGGCTTGCAGTGCAAGTATTCCGTGCAGGAATTAATCTACAAGGGATCAGACTAGATATTTCATCGGAACATTGGCCATGCGTGTAGCAAGAAAGGAGCGTAAGACATCCAACATTGCGGCGGTGCTCAAGTTAGTGGATGTGACAAGTTATTGCCAAATCGCCAATGAGCTTAAAGGCTCTCTTTTGAATAATATCCAATGAAGTTAATGCTGTATGGCCAGCCCCAGCCCAGATGTGAGAATTGTATTCCGTTGTAGGTCTGATATAGGACTTGCAGAGGAGCGCTAGATTTGATGGGCTGAAATATTTCTTATACCTTTTCAGAAATCCAAGACATTTCGATGATTCTTTGGTAACAGAGAAGATGTGGTCTGTCCAGCTTAATTTACTGGAAATATTAATGCCAAGAATGCTTAGTTACGGTGAATCTGAAATTAAGGCTCCATCAAATGAAATGGTAGTGGTTAAATGGTGATATTGTTTGAAACAAATGAAAGAGCTTTGCATCTTAGATGCATTGTATTCGATGCGATTCACTTTGCCACAAGCGAGGATAATATCAAGATCGTTATTCAATGATCTAGTCATGCATTCTCGTTTGACACATGGGGCATTCACTCTGGAGTTCGCAAGAGTATCAAAGGATTAAGCGAAATCAAGGCTACTGTCATCGGCAAAGCTATGGATGGGATTGAAAGTAAGAGAAAGCAGATCATTAATGAAAATTAGAAAGAGAGACGGACAGATAACAGAACCCTGTGGCACACCGGCATTTATAGGGTGTTGTTCAGATGTAAGGCCATCTAATACAACACGTATTTGGCGACCAGATAGAAAACTTTCAATCCATAATAGAAGAGGAGGGGCGAATCGCTTTGTTGGATATTTTGAAACCAGATGGTGTAGGACATAAAATATTCCTAATATAATGAGATTCAGGGTCCTGAAACATTTTAACCGGGAACATTCCCGCTCTTTTTGGTGATTGAAAACGTAATTGCCAATGGGAAACTGGCGTCCACCGTCGCATGTATTTAATTGAAAGCTCAAAATCCTTCATTTACGGGAATGTAATTGTCATGCTGGAGAGCAATAAACCTATCAATTTATTGCAGTAACCTCGAAGTTCAGAAAGTAATCCAATTACGATGCATAATTATTTTCATGCACGTAACGCATAATTCTATGGAATAAACCACAGTCCACCAAGAAGTTATCAGATCCTACCCAGGATCATGGTACTACGCCACAAGAATCTGTTTGCATTTAATAGCGACAATCGAGTCGTGAATCAGGCCAATTAGTATGGAAGTTCGACTACATATATTTTCTCTAAGAAATAGTAGTAGTTCTAATGGGACCACCCATGAATGGAACTGTAGGTTTTTATAGATTTTAGAACAGTGCTCAAACTTAACCGTTATCAGAAAATTTTTCATGTCATTAACCCTTTTGATAGGCCGCCACTGGCTAAATGTCGGTGTTGACACCAAGTAGCACCTTTATATATTTTTTGTGATTAGATGTGTTAATCGGTCCGTCACCCCAGTTTGTGAACTTATTACATCCTAGGTGCTGTAGATTGTAATTGTAGTAGCCGCATATACTATAGACTGATACATGTACGTTGAAATAAGTTGTGAAAAAGTTGAAAAATTTTAAAGCTGTGAAATTCTAGATATGAGCACATGTATTAGGATAGATACATATTTCAATTTTCGAGAACTTTGAAGCATACGATAAAGCTTAATAAGCTATCTCTTAACATAATGGAGATGTATTACACTTTTGATTTTTCTCCTTTCACTCTCCTGGACCTCTCCTCATTGTAAAGGTTGACTGAGGTCCAGTCCTCCACTACTTTTCCAGGTCAGGTCAGTTAAAGACATATTGCCCGCAATATCTTAGGGAGTATGGGGCAACGGCAAAGAGGACTGTACATCTGTGTCCTTACAGTAGTGCAAGGTAACTGGTATAAGGGTCCCTTCAAGACCCGATGTGGTGCGAAGATTTTGTACAAGACATGATTTTTTTTTTGTTAATGGTGCTGTAACAACGGCAGGATTTGGGTTACCTACCCCATAACTTTCCCACAATAGCCAAGCTACTAGCGTGCCGCCCTGCACTTGCAACGCTGTTCACAGAGTAAGCTGTCAACTAATGCTGGCAGTCTGGACTTAACGTCCTACGCCACTCACTCAACTAATTCCATAACATGAGTTGAACCCGAGCTGTGCTCATGAGAACGGAGTTGAGTTGATTTTTCGTTTAATCCAGTTTAACTATACGAAACCAGTCCAGTTGAGTTGGGTTTTGTGTATTTGATAGAAAATAGAGGATTAATGTTTTATCCAATACAAATCCGCCTACCTTATACGAAATAAGTATTTCTGCTGTCAACTCAAGTCAGAAACCGTCCATGGAAACAGCATCAAGTTAACTCAGCCAGCAATACTTAACGAAAGCTCTACTGTTCTCTGGCTCATGGAAACATAGTAGTGGTTTAGGTGTTTTCCTTCGTTGTGATAAACAAGTCCAATCAAAAGGAGACAAAAATGGGTGAAACGGTATTCTCGAAATGGGACTTTAACTACATCAATTGCCAGTAAACGTGTAAATTCGGTGAAGAAGGATGTAAGGAGCTCTAATTAAGATTTTGGATTGAGTAAAGTCAAATGTAATCCTGTGTGGTGATTTCAACGCCAGAGATCCATCCTGGGATCCGCTCATTAAAACACCTGGCCTAACAACAGCAAAAGGCCGTCTTCTCAAAGATGCCATTCTACTCAACAACCTCTCAATCACAAACCCCAATATTCCTACTTTCTTTGCAAATCTAAACCCTACGTCCTCGGGCTCGGTAATCGATCTGGTCCTCACATCGCTACCACCTAATACGGTTAAAGCCAGTACGCTGCAACTACAAATAGGTTCTTCGCACCACTTACCCGTGTCCCTTAAAATTGACAGTAAGCTAAAAACACTTCGTAATAGACCTCATCAAAATCGCAGTAAAATCATTGCTGACACAATCAACCTAGAACCTAGCACGGAGATTTTTTCCAAAATACAGGACATTATTAAAGCGAACACTTTTCAATCACCCCATTCAAGCTTTTCGCCAAAAGCATGGTGGAATGAGACTATCAACAAGCTTTTTGAGATGAAGAGTAAAATTTTCTCGGAATGTGCAAGGACGACATCAACGACAAATTCAAACAAACTTAGAGCCATCAAAATCAGACTTAAAAAAGAAATTAAGAAGGCTAAAGCTACTCATATGTCTGATTTTGTTGAGAGGCTGGAAACTTCTGACTCCAGGTCTTTCTTCAACGCAATAAAAACCATCTGTTCTAAATTCAGCTCAACGGACTAAAACGCCAAATGGGATGAAAATAATTCGACACCCTTTCTGAACATGCTTGCACTCAATGCCAAATCGGTTAACACAAGCACTATGACACCCCTAGTGGCTAGCACTTTCCCCAGACTCCCCATTACTCTCACCGAACTCAAGCTCTTCCTAAAAAGCAAATCAAACTTTTCCGCTCCTGGAGTTGATGGAATCCCCTTTTTTGCCATAATGAACCTAAATCCAGCTGCTCTTCAATCATTCCTGGATGTCCTAAACAGTTACTGGCTTCAGAACTCACTCCCTGGGCAACTGAAGATTATAAAAATTGTGCCCTTATTAAAGAAAAACAAGCCAAGACAGAATCTAGACTCATACAAACCCATCGCTCTCATTCCCGCTGCGACTAAATGCATAAATGGCGTTATCACGAAGAGACTATACAACCTAGTGTCACAACTCAACATACTGCCAGAAAAGTCTTTTGCCTACACCAAGGGTAAATCAGTCAACAAATGTCTCAATCATATCTTAAACCAAATTGCTGTCAACAAGTCCAACGGACTCAAGTCTGTGTTACTGTCTATTGACATCCAGTCTGCCTACGATTCTGTCGCTGTAGACAAACTCACCAAAATTCTTGTAGAAATGAAAATTCCCCTTGACATTGTCATATGGATCGAAAGCTTTCTCAACTCTAGAACGTTAAAACTAGGTGCTTCCCAAACTGTGGTAAATGATGGACTACCTCAAGGCAGTGTCATCAGCCCAATTCTTTTCAACTTATACACCACCAAGCTTCACGAGGCATCAGAAACTGATGTAAAGATTTTTCAATTTGCCGACGACTTCATGTTTGTAGGTTCTGGCACCTCACATGAATCAGCTCTAGTGGCCCTAAAAAACGCAACACTGCGGTTCTCACAGCTTGCAAGCGCCCTACACTTATCGATAAACCCCACCAAAGTATCTATAGTTCCAATTCACTATAGAGCCGGCCTGCCGGAGTCAGTTTCCATTATGAACTTAAGAGTACCAATAACCTCCGAATTAAAATTTATAGGCAGATTCTTCACCTCCAACCTAATACTGAGAGAACAACTGCTACATGCGACGAAGTCTGCATACCTACAAGTGAACATGCTAAAACTACTTACTACCAGAACCAACCCTATACATCCAAACCTAGCGCTAAAACTATATAGATCAGTCATCAGATCCAAACTAGAATTTGCAAGCACTTCAATGGCTACACGTGCAAAATACATTGATAAAAGGCTCACAGCGTTCTCAAATGCGTGCCTCAGGAAGTGCCTAGGGTTGTCCCCCACCACCCCAATCCACATTATTTATGCCCTTGCAAACGAACTACCTCCGGACTACCGAGTAACTCTACTTACGGCCAAAGAAATTGGTGGAACTATAGCACAGAATTCAACAAGTACAGACCTCCTAGACCTCCTAAACCCCAAAATTTCCAGCTATGCATATGTATACAAATCTTTCCCAAACATTTTCCAAATGATTGGGTCTTTCACTCCGATTAACCAACCTCATAACCTACACATAGTATTAAGCACCCTCACCCGCTACGGGGTAAACGAAGATAATGTCCCTGAGGAACTTCTCAAGCAGATCTACTTCAATCTCACGACTGTACACTCCAAAGATAGCTGGCTTATCTATGCCACTGACGCATCCTATTCAAAACCTTTAACGGGAATCAACGCAATTGAGGCCTCGACTCTTCTCGCTCATACAAGCAAATACGACTGTCTTAGATCATCTACTTTGGGCGAACTCCTAGCTATACAACTGGTTATGAACCTTACCAGCACTTTATTGAGGTCCAAGATTATCATCCTCACTGACTCCAAGTCTGCTTGCACTACTATCCTAAACCCAAATGACTCCTACTACGCACACAACATATGCAACTCTGCCCTAACCAATTCATCGAACCTTTACAAAATAGTGTGGCTTCCAGGGCACAAAGGTCTTCCTTTAAATGAATTGGCTGACACAAAGGCTAAAGAGGCTCCAGCCCTAGAAAGAATTTCGGAACAAAAAATCTCAATCAAAGACTCTCTTTCCATGATTAAAGAAAAATTACAATCTGCCTGGCACGACGAATTCTCGTCCAAAAGCCTTATTAAGGGTACCTTTTTTGCAAAATTTTTTCCCCTCCCCCATAAACCCCCCCGGCACGAATGGTGCCTATCCTCTAAGGAAACCAGATTCCTGAATAGACTTTTTTCTGGCCACAACTATGATGCTAAACTCTTCACAATTATAGGTAAATTTGACTTAGTCATGTGTCCTGAATGTGGCGTGCCAAACACCATCGAACATAGTCTAATCAGTTGTAAAATGTTGGACAACACGAGAAGCAAATTCAACATACTAATGAATGCAACCAAGTTAGAAAAGTGCTTACTCCAATAAGCCAGGACAATCTCAAGCAGATTGTCAAATATGCCAGTGAGGCTGGACTTCTAGCCTGCTGACCTGATTTTGACGCACTACTCCTAAAAACAGCCAACCTCATTATCCGTTCCACCCCGGCCCAACAATACATCTACTCTTTCCCTATTCCATCCCACCATCCACTCTCAACACCCACTAATTTGACTCTCACTCTAATCGACACAGCATACACCTATGAGCCAAGCTAATTATCATCATCACTAATAATTTGACATACTATTTGGCGTTATACCTCGTAAGGTCGAGCCAGGAGAGGAGGAACTCCAGTTCCCACTCAGTGGAGTCCACAGTTCCAACTCTGAAACCAAGAGATGAAGAAGAAGAAGAAGAAAAAAATTTATTATTAATTAGTCCTTTAACGATGGCAGTTGAAGGTAATTTGTTAACTCAGTTCTTATGCTTCATCTGGCTGAGAAAACTTGTGTGATAAATAATTTAATTTTTGCATGCATTGCGACGAAATGATGACTTTTAGTTTTAGGGCAAACCACTGACATATATATATGTCAGTGGGGCAAACATTTTATTAGACGTAAGTTTTGTTTTTTTCTTTTTTTTACTTTTGACTATAACAATGAATTTACCCAGTTAGGTAGTTCGTTTTTTTTCTAGACAAAACATGCATAGTATGAACCAATGTGAAGAAAATCTTGTGCATCAACATTTCCTTTCGTAACTGTAATAATGACTCTACATATTTTCACTTATTATGCAACTTAAATCGTACGCAACTTCACACAAAACAAAACTACCAAAAAAGTTCTGCAAACAATTTGGTAAATAACAATAAAACTACGCAGAAAGCAAGTTCAAGTTCAAGTGACAATCAGTAACCAAATTTATTTTATTTATACGAAAGATGCGATGATGCGATGTGACTTTTTCTGCTTTTATGTTTTTTGTTTGAATTTTTCAATTTCTTCTATTTGTTTTATATTTAGTGCCTATGACAAAACCTATCATATATACAGGCGGCTCCAAATCGGAAGAAAATACCGAAACAGGCATTTTTTGTAAGGAGCCTCACATGGAAATTGCCATACGCCTCGAAATACATGTCATTCATGGTTTTTCACGCGGAATTCAAGGCCATCCTTGAAGCAAGATGGTATCTCCTTAACTAAGACACTGAGAACAAAGAGATTGCAATCTCCTCGGACAGCAAAGCAGCTGTCAAGGCCTTGTCAAAACCTTTTACAACATCCAAACTTGTATTGGAAACCACCATGAATTCGGAAGCATGCTCCTCCACTATTGCCAATACTGTCGCCTTTGGTTAGATGACCCTTCAAGTAGAACCACAAAGAAGCTGTGCAGCAGAGCAAACCAAAATTAAACGAAAAAGCTATTGGGACTAAACAAGGCAAACGTGAGAGCTCTAGTGCCATTTCTAACGAATCATTCTCTTCTCAGGGATCACCTACATGCACAGGATGAGGCTTGTTGACCGGTATGCAGAGGATGCGGAGTGGAACTCGAAACGGTGTCTCATTTTCTTTATCACTGCCTGGCTCTGTAAGGAAAAAGTTACAGATTCCTTGGCTTGCAGCTCCTGGCAGAACTATACGAACCCGGTAAGGAGGGTGGTTTGGGGCCAATTTTGTTAGAGCGTTCGGTTGGGACTTATGAGCAATTGCTAATAAGTGGGTAAATAATGGGCCTCATTGTGGACTACGTTCAAGGGACCCAGTCCGGCTCCCAACTTCGTTTCAATCCATCCATCCCATCCATATTACGTGCCTATAAAAATAAAGAATTCAACAACATTTGTGCCAAATCTTGTGAAATGCCTTTATTTCGATCATTTCATATTCTTATAACTTCATCGCTGGATCAAACACGAAATAAAACGAAGAAATTGAATTACTTAGGTATACACCACTACCACTACCTACCGCTTCATTATAGTTTAATATTATTCAAAGTATATGAAACACCAGAAACACCAAGCGTAGCTGCACTTCAGCGTTGCTAAATATAACAGCTGATATTAGAAAATCATTTGATAGTGATAAATTTACGGCACTCGTTCTCCTTGACTTTTCCAAGGCCTTTGGCACAGTTGACCACATATTATTATTACGTAAGCTGGCTTTTAATTTCAATTTTTCTAATTCTGCATGCACGTTGGTTTGGTCTTACCTTTGCGGGCGTTATCAGAGTGTGGTCTGTTCTAATTCTGCTTCTGCCTTCCTACATTTGCGGAGTGGAGTCCCTCAAGGCTCCATTCTGGGTCCCTTATTATTTACTATCTTTATTAATGATCTTCTAATGGTTCTGAGAAATTGTGTGTATGCTGATGATATACAGCTTTACGTTTCTAGGCCGTTGGGATTGTTGGAGGATGCCATATGCCGTATGAACGAAGACTTCGCTGATGTGCTTGGTTGGGCTGTTGTAATATTTTGAGCTTAAATGCCTCTAAATCCAAAGCTATCGTGATCTATAAAAGTGAATTAGACACTTCCTGCTTTCCGAATGTTATCCTAAGCAATGTAATTATTCCTTACAGTAGTACCGTAAAGAATCTTGGAATAATTTTCGATCGTACGTTAAATTGGTCCAATCACATTGTCTGCAAAGTTTATGGAACGCTGCGTAAACTTTCTGTCACTGCGTCCTTTACTCCTTTTGACACGCGGATTATGTTAGTTAAATCGTTAATTGTTCCCCTCATGACTTATGGATGTGAAGTTTTTCGTGGTTCTGATTCAATTTCATTGCGTAAGCTCAATGTGGCTTTTAACTCTACCGTGCGGTGTGTGTTTGGCTTGATGCGATCCGGCCATGTCTCGGAATATTTAAATTCAATCTTGGGATGCACGTTGGAAACATAATTCAAATATCGTGCGATACTATTCCTTCGTAATTTGATGATTACCGAGCAACCTGACTACCTGTATACTAGACTGGATTTTTCTTAATCCGTAAGAACTTTTTCTCTAAACACTCCTCGGTCCACCTGTCTTTCAAGTGGTCGTCAATTTTTTATTTAATCTACACGACTCTGGAATTCTCTTCCTCTGCACCTTAGAAGGAACAGGGACAATCATAGTTTTCGTAACAATTTAATGGAATATTTAAGATCTGCATAACGGTACATTTGATCTGGTTTCGTAGTAATAAAGCAAACTGTATTTATCATTATTACTTTAGATATTAGATATCTTATTTTGTACGTTTAGTTTAGTTCAGTAATGTTTATGTTTAAATTTTTTTCATTATCCTACCTACACATAACTATAAGATTTGTCTTACTTGTGTCTCGTTGAAATAAACTTTTATTTGAATTTGAATTTGAACATGGCATATAACATTTAAATTAAGCTTATCTCCATATTTACAATTTTTTCTAAATTCCTTACATCAAAAATGAATGTCTATTATTTATTTAGTGGAATTTGAAAAATATAAACGAAACGCCTGCAGTCAGGATGTTCCCATCCTAGTTTAGAAAAAATTAAGCTTTTCATTTTTTTTAAATAAATGGACACAGAGCACCGAACTCTTCCTAAAGAACTTGAAATCGTAGTAGGTACAAGGTCATTTAATAATTATTAACAAAACAAACGTTATGGCTTATTTATTTTAAGCAAAGAAAACTTGCAAAAGTATTACTCCAAATGTATGAGATCCCCTCGGGTACCATAATCTAAAACGACTGAAAAACAATTTGCCCACATTAACATGCATCGACCATATCCACTCTTCATAGAGCATTGAAAGTCAAGTCAAGGCCAAGAAAAAAGGTCAAATTTTAACTGGTTTTGTCTGAAAACCCTTCGAACCGGTTTCAAGTGCAATAGTCGCACGCAATCATGCATAAAACAAAAAGTACCTATTACCAAAACTACTTACACACACATATGTAGGTACAATTCAAGCTGACATATCTACATAGGTATGTTCATATTTACAGCATGCTTCATTGCAATAATAATTAAAAGAAGTAAGAGTAGGAAATTAATAAAATTAAATGAAACCGTTGCGTCTACTTACTCTGTTCGGCCTTGGTGAGTTCGATTTCTGGGTTCATGTTTTCGTGCTAATGACACTTGGACGTAAGGAGGATCTGGAATACATAAATAAAACGAGGTCAGTTTTCGTCTTTCGGAAGATTTTTGTATAAGGCTTTTATAGTAGATAAGTACTCATTGTGGTTTATAAAAATTCTCTTTTATTGAAAAAGGTTGTTTCTTTATGCACAAGCGTTTTTGGGCATATCTACTTATATTTATGAGAATATATCTAATTACAATACGACGACTCAAACCAAACTAGTCGCTGCCTGTGCTGACTGCTGATGATAACGATAAGTGTTACTGATCTGTGATGAATTTCAGTGTTCTTCGATTTGATAACAATGACTAATTACATTTTATATACATATAAGCAAGAAAAGGGGGATTATGGGATTATAAACTTTAAGTAGAAGATACTCAACATTACGACTCAATTACGGATTTCAACGAAACGAAAAATTTTGATTTTTATCACATTCTGTAAGGGTTATTTACTTTACATTTAATGTTTTCAATTTTTCGTAAGTAAACCTCAGTAAACGTCCTTACTGCAATTGTAGTTGAGCCTATTGCCTTTACGCTTATGAAGTGCCTAACACCTACGTCAGTAGGCTGCAGTCTTTCCTCACATTCTATTCTTAATAATATGGAATTGTGTAATTTACGGCAATATTAGGTTTGTTCGATGAAAACACCGTGTAAAAACACGGTGTAAATTTTCCCCTACAATTTTCCCCAAATTTACCCGGGGTTTTGTGCACTCATCGAACAAGTTTTTTAAAACACCGGGTAAATCTAATGTAATGACATTTCTCTGACAGTTCTAATGGGCATAATTTAACTTCTAATTTCCAGTGATTTGTGAAAATTTATTTATAAAATAGGTGAAATAATTAAAAATTTAAGAATAAATAAATATTAAAATGCACAAAAAACATTTCTCAGTTTTTTCTTAATTACATATCCTTTATTAGCTTTTTTACATCGATATTATCGCCTTTTCTGTAACTTTAATTTGAAAAAATGACAATTGGTTCATCTGTCACCACATCACATGTCCATCATTTCTGTAAGAAACTGCTGCACTATTTTCACCTTTATCATCAGATGTTTTGTCACTATGTATAAAATTAATAGTTTGGATGATCAAAATCTACAGAAATGATTTTCTCTATCCCGTTGGCTTCTTCTCGAGCCACTATTAAACCCTTTCCTGACATCTCATTTAAAAATTTAGAGAATTTCTTATATGTTGTTTGCTTCAAATCTATTTGCTTGGTAGCTGCAGGGGTAACGTGAAGTCTATAAAAATTACTTGTTAATAATGGCAAAGAAACATTTTTACGATCAAATTTCTTACTAGAAACCTTAATCGCCTCCCCTTATAATTTTCATTCGAATTTCCTTGTGCATATTATCGATGGGTATTGTGTCATCTAATTTCTTATCCAACTTTCTTATATAATCTGAATTTGGTATGAGCTCCACGATTTTTTCACTTTTATATACAGCACTCAACCGCAATTACCGAACAAATTCCATATGACAGTTCACAAATGACAAATGTCAAACGTTTACCCCTAGAAATTTTTAGTGCAAGTTCGGGGCACGAAATCAGAAACACCGGGCTTTCATCGAACAAGTTTCCGTAACCCCGTGTAAGCCCAGGATTTTCAAAAAACAAGATAGTACAGCCCGGTGTAGCCCGGGGCTTACCCGGTGTTTTCATCGAACAAAACTATTGAATAGGTAACCTACCATTTTTATACTTCAATGTTGGTATACGTGGCCCCAGTCACGAACCACAAAATTTGAGGTTTGATCAAACTTGGCCGCGGCCACAGCGAGGCTTGTTGCCTGTGGCCGCGAATGTAACTTTGGCAATATATTTACATTACTTCAGACGGGTGCCTCTAGTGGCCTGTGGTTTGTGGCCGTGAATGTATTTTGGGTTTTAAGGCCGAAACGCAGAATACATGAGAAAAAGTTGAGCAAGCTGAGCAAACATTGGGGGGTAGCTCTAGTTTCTACGCCAGCGCAACTTTTGATATTTGTTAACATTATTTTCGTTGTTTACAGCTAGCAGCTGATTTGGTTTTAGTTAATTCGGAACTGTCTCCTCACGAAAAGTTGATTTGTATGGTGCAAGATGAGGAGTTAATTTAAGTTATGAAACGTCGGATGAGTCGAAATCGTGTTCGCTCGCACTGTGTTTCGGCCTTTAAAATTTGAACTTTGCTTATCCGAGCAGCAAACATCTTCGCAGCATCATAATGCTTCGAAAAAGCCTTGTACCATATGCTCGCAATTATATAAAACTGAGCATCCCAGGTTATGCTTGCTGCGCCGATTGCATTTTGGTTTTAATATTTGACCAAAAGCTCCTCTTCAAGTCTCACATAAACTTTATTGCTTCCAGATTATTTCGCTTATTGGGTTTTATCTTTCACACTTACAGGCATGCTTTTATATCAGTCTCTTTTATACTATGGTAAGGATATTCTCAAATATGCCAGCCAAGTTTGGAATCCGTTTTATTCCTCTTTTGGTGAACAAGTTGAGACTGTCTAGCGTAAATTCACCACAGTTTTATTATTTATAAGTGGGAGAATAGGTACCAATCTAGGGTGTAATGGAAGATTAGTAAAACTATAACACTGGAATGTCGCAGAATCTACTTGCATGGTACATTTTTATATAATTAGTAAGTATTGAGATGAAAGTCCCTCCGTGCAAATCGAGATTCCAGTCCCTCTTCAGATTGCAATACAAAATTTAATAACATACTTGTAGGTAGATTTATCTTCAGCAGCACTAGTCCTCTGACCTTTAAAAACGTATCCTGTCCTCTGCAAGATCGATTATTAACACCTGTCTTCATTTTGTCTGCCCACTGCTTTACCCTTTTTCTAGTATTGTTGGTTTCCGCTTTTTCATATTTCCTTGCATCTGCCGTGTTGAGGGGGTCGATCAAATGCATACAAAACTGCTTTTAAAGCAACATTTGGACCCGGCGAGTTCTAAACCATTTAGGGCCGGTTTCACAGATCAAGTTTAAACTTAAGATATGGTTTAAACTCAGTTTATCTCTTCAACACAGTTTCACAGTGGTAAGTTAAACTTCGTTTAAACTTAGTTTAAACCACCAAAATTGAGCGTTTAAACTCAGTTTATCTTTAAATGTGAATGAAGTGATATTTCGTGCGTTTCAAAGAGTCTTTACTCCTTTTTGTAGGTTTAATTAATTTATTTTATTTTTTATTATTTTATTTTTCACTTTCGTAGGTTTAATTAATTAATTTTTTTGTCACAACGATTTGGCCGGCAATATTTTGACAGTAAATGACTCACAATAGTTTGCTAGTTCACAATTGTACAGAAAATAGCTTGTTAGTTCACAAATTCATAGTGCTGCCATATTTAAAAAGGTCGAACACTGTGAAACTCATTTTCATTTAAACTTAGTTTAAACTACGAACGGAGTTTAACTAATCGTGAGTTAAACTCTAACTGTGAAACCGGCCCTTAGTGGTCCATTCCGGAATTCACTAGCCATTTCACAATCTGTATCCTCCGCTCTGATATAGCATGCGACATCTAGTTCTTATGCCATCTATACTTTTAGTATTAATTTATTTATTTAATTTTTCTTATCTTCTAGATTTAAGTTTATTGAAGTAATTTTATTTATTTTAATTATTTTCTTTACTTTTTTAGGGTTCCGTACCCAAAGGGTAACAACGGGAACCTTATTACTAAGCCTTCGCTGTCCGTCCGTCACCAGTGATTTTGACATATTTCTTTTCAACACAGTTCATTTTGTGTCTTCACTATTATCTACCACAAAATGAACTATAATGAATTTTTCGGTGAACAAACATCAAAAAACACGCCTAAATATACGACAAATTAGTCAACTGGGGTCCTATTCTTGAATAACGAAGGCACATTCCGTATTCGTTATACTGTCAAAACCATTCGGAATCGACACATGTGGTATTCTTGAAATCCGCATTCGTTATATACCGAACGCAAACCCTTCATTATTTAACGAGTGGGTTCAACCATTCGTTATGCCAAACAAAGACTGAATCAGCTGGTACTTTACGGGTGATAATGGGAGATAAAAGATGTGCGAAAATTTCATATGCTCAAAAAACTAAACTAATTGAGTTTTTAGAGGAAAATCCGAAACTGAATTTTAGTAAATATGGTAACTCTTTCAGTTCAAAAGATGCCACGGAATTGTGGCAAAATAAAATCAGTATTAATTTCCATACCTGAAGCGCAAAAGAACTAGAAAAGTTTTTTTATGATATTATATTCGAAACAAAGCTAATAGAAAATTTCCAGATTTGGCAGGATTTAAAATGTGTGGTGAAAGGAAAATCTACGGCGGCAAAAAAATATTTGCATGGCACCGGTGGAGGTCCTCCTGCAACATTTTTTTCTATTTAACGTTGAATTAAGGATGAAGGAATTGATTAACGATCGACGTAATTGATAGTCCATAGATTCTTTAACGATTTCAGACACAAACAATAATGATAATTCACTGAAGATAGCCATTTTTTAAAAATTATATTTTTTCAAATATGAAACAGCTACCAATATTCAATTTGTAAATTGACAGATTTAATCTTACCACACTCGTTATGTTGAAAAACTTTTTCACCACGTTGTCTTTATAACGATGAGGTTCAAGAATACGAACGGGGTATTCGATTCGGTATCAACCATTCGTTATATAACGAATTCGTAAAAACCATTCGTAATTCAAGAATAGGCCCCCTGCTCCCAGAGGTTGTTACAAAAATTTGACAGTGGTAAATGGAAATTCTACACCTAATTAGAGCATTACAAGTGCTTAAATTCGAAATATTATTTTGAATTTGTAATGTGAAGTGTCATTTTCAGTTCATTCTACGTCATGCAAGGGTTGCTGACTTGAATAAAAACACGGAAACCGTAATAGGTAGACAGTTGAAATTTTCACAGACTGTGTTTTTCTATTGACGATATAACAGCAAATAATAAAAATTAAATTAAATTAAAAATTAAAGGATGCCCCCATACAAGAAACGTGATTTTTTCGGCTTTTTTCATTCTTATTATTATTTGATCAAGAAGGAATTTATTTGGACTCTCCGGTATATAGCAAAAGCTAAAAAATATTTTTAATTTGTTATTTCATCACACAAGTGACAAGTTTCAAGTCTTGGTTTTGAATAATCAAAGGTCCCAAATAGCGAAAATGAGTGACTTGAAAAGCAAATGAACAAATAGAATAAAGAAAAGACATGAAAAAATGAAAAAAATTGAGAAAAGTTAGAAAAATATTGAAAAAATGTTTCAAGCGTCTACAGCAGGCAGAAATCCAAGTTGTACCGATGAGTGTAAGGTTTTCTGGTAACACGAAACGCTTCTTCTTCTTTTTTCTTTTTTCTTTTTTCAGCCCACTGCGGGCATATACAGGTTCAATTCGTTTCGAATGAATCGGTTTTTTAAATTTTTTTCAATTTTTTTTCTAACTTTTCTCAATTTTTTTATTTTCTAGTTTTTCATGCGGCTTGGCCTCAGTTTTGTTTGAAAACTCGTTTTTTACTTAATTTATTTTCTGCCTTTTTCACGTTAACTAAATTGTTATTACGTGCTGCACGGAGATATTTTAAAACAATTTTTAAGTCATGTTTGGTGTCGATCCGAAAACAAAAATTTTTCGAGTATCAAAACGTTAAAGTACTGCAACGGTTTTCTGAAATTCATATTATGTTTTAAACAGCGCTTTTGAGCTGTAATCCAATAAAATGAACTTTCCCGATTTTCCATGTTTTCCACAGACTTTTCCTATTACTATGAAATATTTTTAAAAATTTACATGAATTTTCCTCGATTTTTCATGCAAGTTTTCATGATTGTTGAAGAGAAAGTATTGATGCCAGGACGGAAAAAAATTATTCCGCATAGCTTAAAAAACTTTTTTGTCGGAAAATTTTCCGGAAAAGTCGGAAAATTCCGGAAATTTTCGGAAAATTTTCCAGAAAAATTGGAAAATTCTGCATTTTTCCTGAAACAGATTTATCACTAATCATATCGTTGAAAATTTGTCCGATGATTTTCCCCGCTTTTTCGGTTTTTCCACTGAGTTTTCCAGAAAAGCAACTTTATGCAACTCATTTCGCTCTAGAACTTTGTCTTAGGTTGCAAAACGCTCAAACGCTTCCTTGGTCTGAAAAACTCCGGAAAAGTGTTTTACATGAATTTTCATCGATTTTTCTGCAAGTTTTCACCATTGTCGGAGAGAAAGTAATGATGCCAGTTGATAGGGAATTTAATCCTGCATAATTTAGAAAACTTCTTTACCGAAAAATTTTCGGGAAAAGTCGGAAAATTCCGGAAAAAAATTTCGGAAAAATCGGAAAAGTCTGCATTTTTCCTGAAACGGATTTATCACTAATCAAATTTGTACCAAATTTTCAAATGATTTTTCCCGATTTTCCGGGTTTTCCATAGAAATTTTCGGTTCAAATTTTTATAGATTCAATTTTCACGCGACATGAACCTGTGTGCCAAATTTCAGCTGGCTGTGATGAGGAAAAGTGGGTCTACGAGAGTGTCGATAATAATAAAAAATTCGTGTACGAGTTAAAGAGAATGGCCTCAATAAATAAAAAGTACATAGTGTGAAATTTTGTACGATGGTACGGAACCCTTCGTGCACGTGTCCGACTCGCACTTGGCCGGTTATCTTGTTTTTAATTACTACATTTTCGGTATACAGTCTAACTATAATAAGTCATTTTAAAGTTCATGATGTGAACTTGTTAAATTCTTTCGTAAAACTCGTGCTGAGGATGTGTTTCTTTTTGTACATATAACAAATAAATGAATTAAATTGAAATTTTGAATTTATAGAGGCATAACTGATAAACGGAGAGTAGAAGGAGGAAAGGCTATGGACCATTATGAAACTCCAATTATTATCTATCCAAAAAATTATCATCATGTAACATCTAACGCTCAGAAGTTATAATAAGGTGATGCATAAAATATGAAATTAACCCCTCCTACCCTTAAAAGATGCATTTGATTCTAACATTTCTTCACTTTTGGGGTATCTACTATCACCCTATGAAATATTTAATCTCTATAGTTGAGATACCCTGTATGTTTCGAAATAAATTTTATTTATATAATTTTGGTATATTGAATTGTATACCTACTTCATGTGGTCAATTGAATTATCTCAAATCAATAATTATACTCAATTACAATTAACTTACTAATTTATTTATTTTTTAAGCACCCTGTGTGACATATTCATGCAAAACAAAAGCTGGAATACCTCCTATTACTTTTCACATTAATAATTTATTATTGTCCGAAATCAGGGCTTACTTCTGGTTTTACTTTTGCAAAATATAGAATAAATTTGAATATTGATTTGACAACAAACCGCGCGAACTCTTTTTTGTTTTTTTTTTTGTCTCATGAATTTTAGAAATTTAAATTGCGGAGAATGGTTATAGTATGGTTGGTCTAATAAAATTAATGTCACTGTCAATGACTGTGTTTAGGTTTACTTTTGCTTTATGAAGGTCTGACAGTGTTGGACGAGTGCGATCAGGGCTTCCTCTGTATCCAACCGACTCCATTTAATTCTTGCAATCATCATGTTGCCATGACATTTTCAGTCTCCGTTATCATAGACTAAGAGCTAATGAATAAACTTATTTTATGCAGTTTCCGCGATTATGGAATGGTTTACCATTCACTCAAAACAGTATGAATAGATATGCTCGGACTCGACGCACGCCAAGCATTTTACACGCCTTTAAAACTTGTTTTTCGATGCGAAACGACTTGTTGTGTAACAATAAATTATCGTTTAATTAATTCATCTGACTAGTTTTTAGTAGGTATTATTACTTTTAAATTGTGTTCTATTTACCTTTTTTTTTATTGTATAATTCTTAAAAAATTAATTTTAATTTGTCATTATTAATGAGAGCGCATATGCTTCATCTCACCATTTTTAAAAGCATTCTCGTTGACACCACTTAAATCTATTTTTATTATTTTTCATTTTATCTAAAGCTACTAAAACAATGAAATTCGAAATAAAATCATTCAAATCTGATAATAGTTTTTGTAACGGGCTCACTTTTGAAATTTGGGATAAAAAAACCAATGTGAAAACCAAGATCGACTCACGCGGAAGGATCCGAACAGGGACGAAGTTAGGACGGAGTTTGAAACATTTTGTCATACATTTGACTCAGTGTCACGGCAAGATACACCTTTGCAATGCGTTTTTATAAAATTATGTAATTGAAAGTCACTGTGATTTTTTTTCATTGTGTATTGCAAACTATTTAATCGCTCTCTGTAGAAGCGGAATTATATTAATTATTGTTGGAATGTAAAATTAAATGTTCAAGGTAAGATCTACTCTCTGAAGACTTTTTCTTATGATTACTACGCTAGTGGGTAATAAAACCCACTGCAAAACGTGTTGCGACATTTTCCAATTAATTTTTTTATATATTTTTATCTTTACGTTCAATAATAGATATATACGCGGACAAAAGCTGCAAAAATGGTGGTTAACTGGATACAGGAAAACAGACCTAACAAGAAATTTCTAGGTACGCAATTCCAAAAAGAACTCTAAGGAACTACGTGAAGTCAGAAAATGTAACAAAACATCTTGGACGAAACTTGTTAATAAAAAAAAGAAAAACAATTAAATTTTGTCACTTACATAGAATGGGACTTGTTGAAAATCCTGTATGCAGAGGACACGGACAGGATATCGAAACGGTAACTCACTTTCTCTATAACTATCCGGCTTTCCGGTAAACGGTAGAGATTCCTTTTTTCATACCTCTTAAATGAACTGCATGAAGCGGGAAAGGAGGTTTGGAGGCCAATTCTAAATTTATGAGCAAAATCTCATAGAAATTGAGGATGAAGAATGGGGTATTGAAGTGACATAGGTACATGGAACCAATAAGGATCTCAATGCTTATTCAATCCGTGCATCATCATATTATTTGGACCACAGTAGAATTCGATTTATTAGTTAATCTTCTGTCTTTAAATCCGCACTCATAATTGCTCAATTTTTTTTTTTTCATTTTCATTTTAGGACGACTATAGCGGGCTGAAAATTTCTTTGTGTAGAGTTTGAGGCGATCAACAACTACAATTATACAGGGTGTTCGGAAATTCGCACACACTATTTAAGGATTTGACTGCTGAGGTCGGGATGAACAAAAATGTCTATGGACGAATAGAGGGTATAACGCGTCATTTCAGTGTTACATAGGGGGTGGAGGGTGGGCGAGGGGGGGGGGGGGGTGATCTTGGATACTTTTTCACTTATCATCATACAATTTTGTCATTATGAATCGAATTTAAACAGTTGAGGTACCAAATAACCGATAACAGTATGTACTTTGCAATAAATACTCAACCAGCCCTCTTTACCCTCTTTACTCAATCATTGAAGAACCATGAGGCTGCAAAGTAAAAAGGAGTTTGCCCGCAAAAATGCCTTATTAACTGGTTGTTTTCATTATGCTTTTAGAATCTCTAAGAAATACCCTTTAATTTTACGTAACACATGTTCTATCTACCTAGGTGCAACCGGTTTTAAAGTAGGTACACAGTTAGTGATGATTATTTTCAACTAAGTTGTAATAAGAAATATTGCAATTGTAATAATTTGAACCGAAATAGGTTTGAGATGACGCATTACAGTCAGTAAGTACGAAGTAGGCATCTCTAATAAAAGATTGGACGCGGTGGTCTCGCTTCTTAGCCTCTTAAGTGGCCAGACATTGCCCTCCTTGATTTTTATTTGTATACGTTGTATGTGGAAACGTAGATCGTCACACGCGAAAATCTACGTTGAAAAATGTTTGAAGCTGCAGATCAAATTCGGCATCGTTTCAAACCAACAGGTATAAGGCGATCGCTTGTTCGATTACAGTTTTACGAACTTGTACTATTGAAATGAAATGTAAGCATTTTTTTTTAATTATAGGGCAAGCAGAAAATGGGATATACCTGAAAGCGGTTGCACCTAGTTAAAAGGGTGTCCAAAAATTCACACAAGATTTGAATTTTGCGCCATTTGTGCGGTGCAGTGCTGCCAACGAAAAAAAAAAATACAGCGTGACAGCTGACTGTACAGGGCCATTAAAAATGGAGCTCTACACGAAAGAAAAATACGTTTTCATTGTTGAGCCATATTTTAAAAATAATGAAAGTTTGGCAGCTATAGTTCGCAATTTTCGTACAAAATATGGGTGGATTAGTGATTTAACTTCATCAACTGTGAAGGGATTAATTAAAAAATTTAGGAAACCTGAATCAATTTGGCACTGTGGTCAAGAATTGATCATTTCGAGAAGCTTCCTACAGCACGTATTCTCACGAAATATTCACCTTTTCATGCTTACAAAGTTCGATTGACTCAAGAACTGAAACCAACTGACAACGCACAGCGAAGAGAGTTCGTTGAATGGATTAATGAAGAACAACAACAACAAGCGAATGCTGATTCCTCGAACACAATCATCTTTAGCAATGAGGCTCATTTTCTTCTTGATGCCTTGGTAAAAATCCCATTGAGAAACAAATGGATCCACAACGTGTCACTTTTCGGTGCGGATTTTAGGCTCGGACCATTCTTTTTCGAAAATGCGGTTGGTTAGGCAATAATAGTTAATGGAGCTCGATATCGTGAAATTATGATCCAGTTTTTTATGCCTAAATTGCAAGATATGGATGTGGATGGCATGTAGTTTCAACGAGATGGAGCATGTGGCACCATATATAGCCCGAGTAACAAATTAATTACTGCATGAGTCATTTTCTGGTCGTGTAGTTTCCCGTTTTGGTGATCAGACTTAGCCGGCCAGATACTATTGGGGTTGTTTATGTCTAAAGTTTATGCCAACAAGTCCACGATCACCAACGCATTGAATAACTTAATTGAGCGCTGTATCAATTATATTCAGCCACATTTATGCAAAACGGTCATGGAAATTTTCAACAAAAGAGTGCATATGTGCGTACAAAGCTGTGGAAGCCATTTACCAGATGTGCTATTCCATACATAGCCCTATACTGTATACTTTGTGAATCAATAAAAAATTCACAATTTTTAATTAAAAACATGTGTTTTCTATCAAAATTACTTCTTGTGTGAATCTTGCGACACCCTTTAGATATATATGTACGTTAGGCCTTTGTATTTAGCATTCGTTAATGAGATTTCTTAACAATTCTCAATAGCCTTTTTTTATGGTTAGGAACTATTAAAGACTCCACGTATTACTTTATCATTCCAAAAGCGCATTAGATCATAAAGATCCTCTCCACTTAATCATTTAATTGAAAATGTTATCGACTCAAGGTGCGTTGCTTCATCTCGGCTATACAAATGAATTACATACATATGTATGTACATATATGTGATTGGGGCTGATAATATTAATTATCACTTCGCTCTTTCCGATCGTCTGTCCATCTGTCTAAGAGTGCAATAACTTGTTAAAACTTGTTTTCAAAAATCTTTGGGAGAATGAATTGAACCAAAACCGCAGTTAGGGGTATAAGAAAAAAAGGTAAGCCTAATTAGAAAAATAAATATAAACAATTTCGACCACAACAAATATTTGCGAAGATTGATAGCAAAAGAGCACCAACAATTATTTAAGTGTTTGGAACAGTACTCATGTATGTATGTCATAGTAGTAGATTAACGATCAAAAAAACAGAAACATTGTAGATGTAAGTGTCCAAGAATTAAGATAAAATAATGGAGATTGAAATAGCAGAGAAGGTCATTAAAAAAGTCATTTTTCAAGCACTTCTAATATCCTTGAAACGACACAATTTGTATGCCTCAATCTTACTTCAAATTCCTTTATTAATTATTCTAAAAAAAACACACACAAAAATAATTACAACAGTTCCGCTTGGTGAATATTTACATTTGGAAATTAAAAAACAATTTAGGAAAATTTAATTTACATTAACTGATAAGAACGAAATTATTTTTATATGGACAACTCACCTTCCGGTCAGAGTTTATGAACAATATTTCGCTGTAATATAAAAAATTTAAAAATATTAAACGAATTATAATTGGTGTTTTGTGTACTTAGAAAATAAGAGAAAACCGATATTTACATGACTTTATGAGCAAAATTGAAAATTTCTCGCATGATGTTTCAGAAAATTTTGTACTATAGTAAAGCACTAGTTTGAAAAAAAATATTATTCTTTCAATTCGTTAAGAAAGTAGGCTTTCAACCAACCTCACTTTTCTTTTAACATCTTCCATGACCTTTCAATCGCAATTTCTTATGATTAATCAGTGCCTAATATCTTTCTATAGGACTGAGTTCTGATACGTTAGATGATTTGACATAAGTACAGTCACCATTTATTATGCATCGGTCAAGAGCGAGTCGGGCTCGCGCAATCAGGATTCAGTACCAGAACTTTATCAACGAACAATCGATCGACCGAATTTAAGTTTATTTAAATCTAATCCGAATTTGCCTGTGATAACTGAATAATATCCAAACAAACGGGCGCAAGAGTAATTTTATAAGCGGTGGTCTTATTTTAAGAGTGGTATTATAAGTTAACACAAAACAACAATCTTTTGCAAAAGCTGCAGTTTTCCTGTTATCTATAGCTGCGTTTTTTTTTATCTCCGTGATCTGATCCGGATCAAAGGAGATTATCGATTGACGTCGGTGTCAAAACGGTTATAAATTTACATGGTTTTCTAAATTCATAAGAAAACATCACATTGCCATGCTTTTGTTGGGTAAAAACTTCAAAATTTGAACCAAATTTTACTCAAGTTCTATTTTGACGTTTTGTGAACATTGAAGTCATGGCAATTTGATAATTTCCCTCATAATGTAAAATCATAGCTACCTACAGACATTTTTTAGAACCAAATCAACTTGAAATTTCGAATGAACCGGATCAATATAAAAAAACGCTGCTTATGACCCTGATAATATCAAAATTTTAGATTTAGGAACATAAAAGATCAGGTGGAGGGGTGAGATATTTTTCGCATATTATAAGTTATATCTTTATAACCAATTCATCAAAAATTTTGATTTTTTTTTTAATCGTATAAAGTAGCCCTTTCGAACGATACTCCACACGATACAGAAAAAGTGACCGAACCCAACCAATCCCCATTGAAAATTAAAAAAAAAACATTTCCCATCTTTAACTGCCGAAATATGTGAGCACGTCACAAGGATCTAACATTCTGCCAAATTTCAAATTCCTACGTCATGTCGTTTTCGAGAAAAACGTCTGTGACAGACAAACGGACGGACGTACGTATGAGCCATCTTATAACCCACTGGGAAAAAAGAGTGCTCCAAGAAAGCACCTGAAGGTCTTCCCTGAAAGCTCGCAGCGCTAGTTTTCCCTATCCCAGTCCATTATTTTTTAACATAGGCATGTCCGCGCCTCAATTCTGGTCTTAAAAAGCGCTCTAGGCGGTATGCTAAAAGATGAGCGAAGAAGTTTTTTGAAGGTGTTTTTTCAAAAGTTTTAATGAGCTTTTTGAATGATCAGCATCGCTCCTTCCTTAACCTGATAAGAGGACTTCAAGACTGCCTCCTGAGAGTATTAGTAAGGTGCTTGTGCTTGCTTATGATATTTTTGGTATTAAATTTTATTAAATTGGTCAAATAACCCAATATTCTCAATTTTATTCTCACTTTATGACAAGAACTTCAGCAAATTACTTCTAATCACTTTGAAGTTTATATTGAAAATTGAGAAATGCGTTTCTTCCAGTGATGCCAACTCTTTTTTAATGTTTCAGCTAGATCCACTTAAAAAATCGGCTAAAATTTTATTAAATTCGGCTAGATTTTCGTCCGAATTGATTGGGACATCTTAAATCGGTAGGTACATATACGCTTCATTTCTACAGAAAGAAGGAATTTTCTGGCCTTGTGCCTAGACGTATGTTATCACAATAATTTTGCTACATTGTATTTTTTATATGATTACCAGGCTAACTGTGAAAGTGTTCAAGCAAGTAATAGTTTTTTATATAAATAATAACTGCATCATAAATTCACAGCACCTAATGACAACTAAATTATTATATTATCACCTCAAATCTCAGATAAGAACTGCACAGCCTCTTCTATTTGCTTGCACTAGAATTGGTATGTTGACAGTGCTGCGAGTCAAAACTTGGCATCTCAGAATTCTTCCTCCCCGCGTGTCATTCATCCTCGAAAAGTGGCACAAACTGAAGTACACTGCAGCGTGTATGCCTCGGTATAGTACTTTTTAATGCATGCTGTTGTTGCACATCATATTAAAGGTCTCGCCGAGTAGTATCGAGTGGAGTACTCTTTTTCAGAAAACTTTCTCGGGACGTTTTTGTCGCCGGAAAACCAATTTTCATATACTTGAGTCACATACACCCCAGTTACTATATTTCGCATTTTTTCCCCGTTATTTCTTTCAGGGACATTAGTGCTCTGTTGTGATTAATTTTTCTCATAGCAAGTCATTTTCCACGAGAAAGACAAACCGATTTCGCACAATCACGATGATCGGAAAAAAGTCTACTTTTCCATCCAAGAAAGTCGAGCGCCAAAGCTTTTTTCCGCTTAATAGAAAAAGTATTGTTAATAAAATATGCTCTCATGTCGGGCCTAAAATTGTATGAAAAGTGGGCATTCGCCCTTGTGCCATTTTTGAAGCAAGAAACCTAAGTCCATTTTTTATTAACACCGAGTCAACGCAGGATTTTTTTTTTATGTCTTAACACTATCTGCAAAAAGTCCAGTGTGGACCACCTGGCCACTGCCGATTTCTTCGTCAAGATAGTTCTGGTAAGCCAGATATGTTAACAGTAGAGCGGATTTTTCGTGGGCACAAAAATGACATTTGTGAAAGGAAAATGTCAGATTTGAAACTAAAAACGAGCGACATTGTTAAATTAATAAATTTTTATCGGGAACGAGAATGTCTTTAAAACTTGAACGCCAAGTACTACAAACGCCTTGATCTGAAAGTGATAACCGTAACGTTTTGGCGACGTGTAACAACGTGAAACGACAAATGAACTACCTTGACAGAATTTGCCCACACCTAAATTTAATCCAACATCAGGGTGACATTTGTGATCGCCCTTTTGCCTACAGAAAAATCTTATATAGAGCCGGTGGGTGTAAGGAGGAACGCTGGTCGTTGATACATTCTTAAAAAATTTTCCACTAAAATAATCGGCTGTCTGCTAAATGGCGAATTCTTCCGACTAAAAGTATAAGAAATCGGTTAAAGTTATCCGATTTTCGGCTAAATTGGCAACTCTGGTTACTTCACACAATAATGGAAAAGTCCACAATTCAGATTCGTGGAAAATTAGATGAGATCACCCCTTGTTGCACCTCTGCTTGGAGCTCATCAAATAAGCTTTTATCTTGCTTCCATAAGTGATGACTATATATGCTCTTGAGTTACTTATTTGAGCATTTGCTTCTGGATAGATCATTGAATATTGTTCTAAAGAGCTGCCAAATGAGGGATAGGGAAACGCTTAAATTGTACTCCTTTCATAAGCGCTGGCTTGTCATACCAATGGAAAGGGTTCGGACTTTTTCCTTTTGATGTATGGAGCCTTAACAAGATCTGCTCTGTTGGGCACGCCCTGCTAAGTCAACACTTCTTTCCAAAAAATTTTGTGTATCTGGAACAGCTCCTTTATCCACAACATTATAAAATTGAGGATCGTATTTAAAATTAAATTCACCATACGTAGCCACTAGCACTTATTTGAAACAGCTAACAAATTTTTTTAATTAGAGTTTTTCTTGAGTACTATCACCTGCTGCTCTATTGACCACCATGGAAGAGATACTCTGTATAGTGTAAATCTGGACTACGCAATACCTACATAATATTATCAGAGTTTGATGTATAAAGATCTAAGAAATTTAGTTGTGAATGAATATTCGAATAGTTTGTTTTAGGTGTCAGCTTTTTTGCTTTTTATATGTTTTTATGTCATTTCTTTTTCTAATTCTTTGTACAGTTGCTGCACTTGTTTTTCACCCATCTTGGATATATCTTACACTGACACGCACTTGTTTTTGTTTATGCAAGCGCTGGTACTTTTCTTTCTAAATTTTTTTATCCTTCCGGTGTACGCACCTTTTCTTGGTTGCTGTTCAACTCTCTGGTAAAATATCGTATCCTAAATTTGTATAATATTCCTGGCTTTAAAATTGCATAGCCTTGCAGAATGCTATACCATTTTTTAATAAAACTTATCGATATAGAAAAAAATTTTAATAAAAGACGATCGTCAAAATTGATGTTGAATGCTAAGTAACGTAAAATACTGAACAATTAAATTACAAAATTAAAGAAATCGAAAACTGTCGACTTGAAACTACCGAGCAATGTGATGATTTTTACATGATTGGGTAGAGAATTCCAAGCTTGAACTCCGTGAATTAACAATAATGTTTTCCTTTGGGAGATAAAATGAACTGGTATAGGCAGTGCTGATATTCAATTTTTTTAACAACCGGTTCGCTTATCCAATTACGTTTCTAATTCTTCATTATAGTGAGGTAAAATACTTTTTTGAGTATTAAACAAAATAAATTACTATTGAATACAAGAACATTTATTGAAAAAGCTCCATGTTAAGGCTACGTTATAACGTTGGATATATACAGTGTTATTAAGAAAGTTAACATTTAACGGAAATATATCAAAAGGGTTAGAAAACTAATAAAATTCAATGAGCGAGCTTATCAGGGCATTTATATTTAAGACCAAGAATTTTAAGGATAAGAATTAGATTACTAGTATTACAATAAGCACCAGATAGCTTATTGACTTTCAAAATAGTTTTTATCACATTTCTTTTTTGCTCTTCTATCTTCAGCTTTATGATGGTCATGTTGTTACTACGACTTGACCAATCGTGCTCCATCCCAATTATCCCAATTTGTTAAAGGTTTTCCAAGCAGATTTGTTGTCATGAAATGTGAAAAATTTTCTATCATCAAGGAATTTCGTTTTTCAGTTTGCATAATGTTCATCACACTGAACGGTCGTCCAACTTCGGCCAAACTAACTGAAACAACTTTTGAAAAATCCTGGCTCCTTAAAATATGTCAGGAATATCGGGGTTTTTATAATCAACCAACTCTCGTAAAATCATTTTTAGAGATAGAAAATTTCAATAGCGTGGACAAATTCTCTAATTGTTTCTCGTTTTCTAGCCCAGGCGAAAGTAAAAGATTTCCTCGCCATATAGTAGGATTCAATACATTAAAAATTGGTACCAAATAATTACTTTCACTTTTTTGTATGTTGTCTATAACAGCTTGAATTAACATACCGCTTGGCAATTGAACACAATTATACTCAATGAACAATAATAATGTTTATATGCGTCTGATTGGATTATGTTACAAACATTCATTAGTTCCTTTATTTACTTTCATTAGCTCCAGTGCTCTTATGCACCTTCGAATTAGTCTGTGTGCTCTGTTTACTGTCACTTCTCGTCCATGTAGTCCTAACGATAACTGCGTCAGATCTTTTATAAGGCTTGTTTTCAATGACAACAAATTTTTAAAATCTTAAGAAAAATTCAAACTGGTTATAAAAGAGTTCGAATCCCAATAAATAAAAAAATAAAATAAAAAAAATTAAATTAAATTAAAAATATTAAAATAAACTAAAAGGAAAATATACAAACTTAGGAGAGAATCCAATTCCAAGAACCGGAAACTTTAGCTAGTTTTAAATATAAGAAAGGGTAAAAATTGCATTCGAATTTACAAAAATCGAAAAATTAGAATCAATTTTTAAGTTGACGTCATAACTTTGGTGATAAAGACGCCGTCATAGCGTTACCAGATCTGGCTTTGAGACAGTGCCCAAGCAGCTCTTTAGAGCAGTATTAGATTAATGTGGTGACAGCTTTATACCTTATGAGGCGTTTCATAACAGCCTTTTAATAGGCATCATTCAACATACATAATACAACAAAAAAAGTTATTAAAAGAAAAAGAATTTATCGCAAGAATTATAGTCACCCTGTACGGACACATTCGCATACAATATAGGTCTGTTTAATGAACGTTACTCTACAGAGCAGGTTACTCTATAGCAGAAAAAAGCAGAAATGAATTCAGAACACTGCTCTAAAGCGCCCTAATGTGCATTGAACTCGGTTTAATAAGTCTGCTTTAAAGTGAACTGTAGTGACCTAAAGCAAGATTTTCTGATCTACCTTTTTCGAAGGAGTAACTTAGAGCAACCATTTGAGAACCATAAATTGTGTTGACAGTTCTGGTAAAAGTTCAAAAATAATTGAGTTTTTTGTTGACAGATATCAGAAAATTTCAGAAAAATGTGTTTAATGAGCTTTCTGCTCATTTCTGCACTTTTTTGCTCTACTTTCGCAAGGAAGGATAAAAGAAGAAAGGATAAAATGTGTAAAATTCGTGTACGAGTGATAAGCATTTTTCTTTGTGGGCACGGGAGGGAAATGACCAGAGGCCTGGGTATTTAGTTTTTGTTAGTTCGACATTTCTGACATTACTGAATTAATTTGAATTTACGAAAACAACTCTGGTGTTGTTTTAGTGATTTTGTGAGTGAAAACGTGAATTAAAAGGGATTTATACTTTTGTAATAGTGAGCAACAATAGTGAAATATTGTTTTGTGCGAGACTCCGAAGTCTAGAATTATTGTAGTGATGAAGTGTGTTGTGCTGTGCGGCAGAAACAACCGGAGTTATTGCCATAGGAAGTCGTTTTTCAGGCGAATTTAATAGTTTCAATAATAAATTATAATGTTTTAAATAAAATATAAGCAAAATAGCTATAAAAATAAACAGTTGTGGTAAAAATATTTAACATTTTCCAATGCCGATTTGTTTGCTTACAATTGATTTGTCATTGGGTGTCTGTATGATATCAGTCATACAAAGTCAACTCCAAGAAATATTATCACAAGATAAATGGGGCACTAAATTATAAAATTATAAACTGAAAAATGATTCGAATCACGGTGACAGAAAATTATAAAACTTGTTCAATACTTGATAGAGTTTCAACCACTAAATTATGTGCCCGCTCAGCAAATATCGTACTTTACGACTTCCATGACTAAACAAACACATCGATGGGATTCTACTATACTTGAAGAAAATGCTTAAGTTTTTCTTTCTCAAAGCCTATCCTTTTTGCTTTATAATCTAAGTTCAGAATACAGTGCAGAGTGAAATTCAAACTTTGAAATTAAACGTCACAAATCTCCATGGCAACGCCAAATCAACAACGAACTTTGAAATTCATATAAGAAAATACCATAGCGATGCCGAATAAAATAAACATGCTTGTCGTTGTCAAAATAATAAATTCGAAAAAGGAGACACCCTGTTGCACCCTGTCAGATTGCTTCGAAACTAGATAAAAATTAACGAATATTTTTGGTTTTAAATCAGGAAGTTTGCAAAAAATACCTCTTGTTTTTTATTAGCATTCATAAAAAATATTAAATCAGAAAATAACATTAAAATATGTTAGTTATGATAAAAAGAAGTATGGAGCTTTTTCCACGCCATCTACATGCTAATAGTTCGAAATTCCAGCGTGAAATTAGAATAGATCTTATCGCATGCAGCTCCACTCTACGCTAATCTGAGCCAAACAGAGATAGCCATATGCACTACTGCGTTCGAAAAAAAAATGGATGCCAGTTGCCACTCTACGCTACTCTACTCTACTTTGCATTGTGAATGCGGTATAAATTAGATCGGAATATCGCAAGCGTACTATACTTGTATGTAGTTTATTGCACGAAACTAACAACAGACCTCAGCTCTGAAATTCCTTGCATATTATATTTGTTTTCTATAGCTGTGCAGCATAAGTTATTTGAAATGATGACAGTCAACATAACGAATTTTATTTTCCAATTTTTTAATAACAAAAATCATTTCAAATCTTACACTTTTTTTGTTTAATTTTAACTGAACTGAACTGAATTGAACTGAACTGAAGTGAACTGAACTGAACTGAACACTTTTCCTACTGTATTGGATTTATTGTTAGCATAAACAAAAGCAACCACTTACATTAGAACTAAAGGTGAAATTTTCATACTAAAATATATAAAATGTTTGCGAACATTTTCCACTTCGTTAAACATACTTGCTACCTGGTTAAGGTACATTCACTGAATCTTTATCAAAATCCACAAAAATCTCATTTTAGTATAATTCCGCGAATATTATTTGACAATAAAAAAAAAAATTCTTAAGCAGAACACAAACTCTCACGAAGTCGTGAAGATGAAAAGTGCATTCACCTGGAACTTACCTTGAAAATTTTTGTCTGTCACTCGATTCTACCGTATAACTCAGACTATGTAATTTGATTGAACGAAAACTTGTTTAAACACAAAACAGCGTGACCAAAATAAACAAAACGAAAGGAGTTCCATTCACCTCACGATTACGAATATTATTTTTTTCACACACAAAATTTTCTCAAAACAAATAATTATGAAATTCATACGAGAACAGGTATAGCTAGGCTATAGGAGCTTAAGTAAGACCGATTGCGCGAGATGTTTCAGACTGACTAGAGTAGAAGTAGCCCTAACAGAATCCACCAAGCCGTTCATCTGATCCAAAAGTCATATATGTACATATAATACGTAATTCAGGTTTAGTTAATTAACGTGAAGCAATTTAATTGTAACTACAGCAAAAGTAACAGATACAAAAAAAAAATACTTGCACCAGCCTATTTTTTACTGAATCTGAATCTTACTAAGTAGCGCACTTCAATTTTAGATTTTGTAACTTTATGTAATCTGAAAAGGTCGCAACATTTTGCTATGCCCGCAAGTAGTAAGTATATTATAACTGCAGAGATTTCATCAATCTTGGCTAGTTTTCACTTGGATGATCCATGAAACATTTGTCGGATGTCAGTGAACATTACCACAGTATAAAAAAATTAAGAGGAGTTTCTTAAATTACCTACACCACCCGGTTGAAATTATGCAAATCAAATCCTCAGGCAATATTATGACTGAGTTAGAAAATTAAGGTCAACAAAATACAAAATGTCTTTACTGACAAAAAAAACGTACATAGTTACTTTTTTGCTAGGTACCTGGTCTGGTACATTGCAAAAGAAGATTTATTCAATTTTGGGATACTGTAATGTGCGAGTTATTCGCATAGCCCCCGCCTTAATTTGTAGGTTCAATAATTATTTGTGCCATGTGAAAAAAAATAAAAGGCGATGATCTTTCATTGTTGTCGAATTGATGATGAAATTGCACTAATGAGGAAGAATTCCAGCATTGTGTGGTGTTGCAAATGCGGAAATTGAATTTCTTATGAGTGAATATAAAATTCTTAGTGAAGACTTGCCTGAAGTGATCAATAAGCTTGTAATGAATCCATCTGTTTTACATAATGCTCAAGGCAGTGTTGAGAGTTATAATCTAAATCGTGTTGATATATGGCTAAATGTAAAATTACATTCAACAGAATACTTAGTGGAAATTTCTTTCATACTGCACTGCCTCACATCCTATAATGAGTTCAAAGAGCTTTCCTCCACACTTTATGATGAGTATATTCAAAGCATGCGTTTGAAATTATTTAGTGGTTCACGCATCTTTTTATACCCTAGATGAAATCTATAGGACACGGGTGGCCAAGGCGTCGACCGCGGTCTACCGGTCGATCGCGTAGACATTTTTGGTAGCCCGTGAGAGTAAAATAAATTAAACAGATAATTGCGCCGCCTCACGTGGCGTGATAACCTTCTCCTTGCCAACACGGCTCAATTTCTGCGCCTCACTTACCCATCGCACTTTCTTTATCCCTCTCTCTCTCTCTCTCTCTCTCTCTCTCTCTCTCTCTCTCTCTATCTATCTATCTATCTATCTCACTTTATCTCTTTATCTCCCATACCTTTAAAAAAAGGCGCCATTGTGCTCTGTCAGTATGACCAGCTAGTATTTAGCTCTGACGATTGTTTTGTTGCGTGGTGAAAATAACAGCGTCTAAAATGAACGGGCAAGGCAGTCGAGTACGAAAAGAGGTTGCCATTATCAGAGTAGTTTTTTACCTTTATGTTCAAGGATAAATGTGTTTGTCTTATTTGTAACTCAGGTATACCTAGTACAAAAAAAAAACGAACGTCAAAAAA
The DNA here is from genome assembly GCA_963930735.1 of Dioctria linearis. NCBI lineage: Eukaryota > Metazoa > Arthropoda > Insecta > Diptera > Asilidae > Dioctria > Dioctria linearis. The sequence goes on from OZ005743.1 coordinate 212,416,376, forward strand.
CATTTTAAAACTACACACACAAAATACGTCACCAATTTTTCCCGTTGGAAGTAAAATCTAAAAAATAGAAGAACGTGAGTTAAAAACTAGCTTATGTGCACAATAATCGTTTTTCCGAAGCCAGGCCCAAAATCAAAAACACCGACATTGGTATCGTAAAAAAAAAATAAAAAGGAAATTCTTTTGTAAATCAACGGCATTTCCTTGCCTTGAAACACTGTCATGCGCCTCCTAAGTCTGCAAGGAAATGCATAACTTTGATTGATATGAAAAATTTAGTTATAATATTCAAAGAAAAGATTCAGGTGATGCGTCGCAAATAAAAATAAGCAAATTGAAGAATTACCAAAAACTTGGAGCAAGAGCACACATAATTTATATCGGAAATTCCAAAGTTTCGCCGAACAGTTGGAAAATTTACACGAGGAGTTCGAAAGAAGTTTTTGGCACTCGGGAAAAAGTCATCAGTTTCATGGTGTTCCCTTTTAACGGAGGTATTAACATTGACAGAGAATTAGTATCGGACAATTAATTGATGCTGAATTTGTTGTGGTCGAGGAAGAAATTACAGTTGGTGTCACATAAGTATTTTTCAAATCTGGAGCATGCAGAAGTACCTACAGATTTTTTTAAAAAAAGTTGTTGCGTTATTTAAAACCGTTTCTGATGGTAGACCGCTACGAAATTTTGAATTATAATGTAGACCCTGAACTTCAAAAGTGTGGCCACCTCTACTATAGGGTATACTAAGTTTGTCATTCCATTTGTAACACCTCGAAATAATGATGGTAGACCAAAATGGATTGGACACCCACGAATAATATTAAAAGTTATTTTGATTTTTGATTGTCCGTCCGTCCGTCTGTGCGCACGATAACGCGTATACTTAGAGAGCTGAAATTTTGTACACGGACTTTAAAAAAAAAAGTAAAATTAAGTTCAAAAATAAGACAAATCGGGCAACTCCTTCGTGGGGTTGCCATTCAAAACTTTCGTTTTCCACTATATATTTGGACACTGCCTGAGAACGCATCAATATAGAGAGCAGAAATTTGGTACATGGAGTTTTCATTGTTACTAGCAAAAAAATTTCAACAATGGACTAAATCGGGCAACTCCTTCTTGGTGTTGCCATATAAAAAAAATTTTGGTTTTTCACGTATACAGTGAAAAGGATCAGTCCTACACATTCTTATTTTACTAAAAACTTCTTCAGAATCTAGGGCACGGGTTCCCAACCGGTGATCTATGGACCCCATACGTACCCCGAGCAGTCCTCGGGAGTACGAGAAGCGCGGCCTGTAAGAAATTTTTTTTCGAATTATTATTGATAATATTCCATTGTTTTAAAATTTAGTAACAAACAAAAATCTCAATTTTTTTGAACACAGTTCGGTTTTCTTAAAGTAAATTTCCTAAAACTAAATACAATAACAAATATATACATATGTATTTCTTATTTTTGAAATAAGAAATAAGCCGTTATATGAAAAAGCATTAGTAGTCTTTGGAAATTTTGGTTGTCATAGAAAAGAGACATATATAATAGCAAAATAGTAAGAAGATTCATTATAAAAACTACTTGTAAAGTTTTGGTTGATTTTTAAAAGTTCCTGAGTTTTTAATTTTTTTCGGTTCTCCGTGCACTATTGAAGTAACTTAATTATCAAATTGGTATTGTTTTTACTACTAAAACGTGTACAGAAAATAAATATATATAACGGTTTTCGATTTATTTTGGTAAGTACAATAAATAAACCAGTGCATAACTAATTGTTTTAGATTCCAGAAATAATTATTTTTTTCTTATCGACAGCTAACCCACACTATCACAATGTCAAAGAAGCATTGTTATCAGGACTCATATATTCAATTCGGCTCTAATTTCTTAGTTGACAAAGATGGATTGCAAAGGCCACAATGTACTATACTTTGCTCGAAAGTACTTAGTAATTGTTATATGAAACCATCCAAACTTTATTCAAAATTAAGAGAGCCCGATTTGAAACAAGCGCAAAGCTCACCAATCACGGATTTGTTCCCGAGAAAAAACCAGCTTTAGAAGCAAATTATCGTGTGGCATTAAGGATTGCGAAAGATAAAAAACCTCATACAATCGCGGAAACTTTGATTAAACCATGTGCGATGGAAATGACGGAAATTATGTGTGGTAAGGACGCGAAACTTAAAATATCACAAATCCCACTATCCAACAACACTATTCACGACCGAATTAAAGATATGTCAGAAGATGTCTTAAAGCAGATTGTGGAGCAAATACAAGAAAGTTCAACAAAAATTGGGTTGCAATTGGATGAATCCACTGATGTTTCTAACAGTGCTCAACTTCTTGTTTTTGTTAAATATGTGTATAGAAACGAAATCAAAGAAGATTTTCTTTTTTGTGAACCTCTGACAGAAACTACAAGGACTGTGGATATTATGTCAATTATGAATAATTTTTTTGTTGGCAATGGGCTTTCTTGGAACAATGTGGGAGCTATTTGTACTGATGGTGCTCCAGCTATGCTCTGGAAAAATTCTGGATTTATTGCTCTTGTGAAACAGATAAACCCAAATGTTTTTTCTAGTCATTGCGTTCTTCATCGTCATGCTTTGGCATCAAAGACTCTTCCTTCTTATTTCAAAGAGGTATTGGCTATTGTCGTAAAAACCGTAAACTTTATCAAATCAAGGGCATTGAATCACCGCCTATTTAAAGTGTTGTGCGAAGAGGTTGGGTGCGCACATACCATACTTCTTTTACATACAGAAGTACGTTGGCTATCCAGAGGAAAAGTTCTTAGCCGAGTTTTTGAACTTAGATCTCAAATTGAGACATTTCTACGTGACAAAGAATCAACTCTTTTGCTTCACTTCACAGATACCAGTTTTGTGCTCTTTTTAGCTTACCTTGCAGATATATTTAGCAATCGAAACTCCTTAAATATATCACTCCAAGGTAGAGGTATGAATATATTAGATGCCCAGGAGAAAGTTACATCATATCAAGAAAAGTTGGCTCTCTATGGCAGAAGAGTTAAAAGTGAAAATTCGCCAATTTTTCGCTTTTTTATGAAATAGTTTCCTTGCAAGTTAAATGTGAAACTGATATCAAGGTTCTGGACTGTATTAAAATGTATCTGGAAAATCTTAAAGTTACTTTCGATGGCATTATTCCTCGCACATTTGTAGTTGATAACTGGATAAGAAACTTTCACCGTTTTATTGGATCAAATTAGTGATACTGATGACGCAAAATATGAGCTCATTGAATTGCGGAATAACAAAAAAATAAGCAGTGACTTTGAAACAATGGCGTTGGATGTATTCTGGCGTCGATACATATCGTGTTTTGGTCAAACGGGCGTTGAAAGCTCTTATTGCGTTTGTCACTACTTACCTTTGCGAATCTGGATTTTCAGTGCTTGTGTCCATAAAATCAAAATTAAAGAACAAACTATAGGCTGAACATGACATGCAGTTGGCTCTTTCAAACACCCTACCACGAATACAATATTTGGTTGACGGTAAGCAGCAACAACGTTCCCACTAAATTTAATTTTTAATTTTTAATTAATTACTTTTAAATATAAGGTGAATAAATGTTTTTTCTTCATATAATATTGTTTTTTTGCTGTATACAAATAACAATAAAAGTTAGGGGTACGTAAGACTCCAAATTATTACCAAAGGGTACGATTACCCCAAAAGGTTGGGAGCCATTGATCTAGGGTATCATAAGAATTGGTCTTAGACCAATTCTAGCTTTTTTACTTGTTTATTAATAAGAAAATAAATAACCGGCCAAGTGCGAGTCGGACTCGCGCACGAAGGGTTCCTTACCATCATACATACATCATTATGAACTTTTTATATATTTCGTCAAATGAGAGTAGGCGTCATGTGAAAAAAATAATGCTGTCGTTTGAGAAAAAAATGCCTACTTATGATAATAATAATGAATGAGAATAAAACGAGAAAAAACGCCGAAAAAATCACGTTTCTTGTATGGGGGCCCCCTTTATTTTTTTTATTTTTTTTATTTTTTTTCATTATTTTGTGTTATAGCGACAAAAGAAATACACACTCTGTGAAAATTTCAACTGTCTACCTATTACAGTTCATGAGATACAACCTGGTGACGGACGGAAAACGAAGTCTTAGTAATAGGGTTCCCGTTGTTACCCTTTGGTTACGGAACCCTAAAAACGGACAACTACCCTAATGCCAACAGATTCTGCCAGATTCTGTTAGTGATAATCTGTCTGAAATTTCCAATATGTTTGCTTCATTTTTTTACAATGCATTTGCCAACTTCAGTCATCATAAGAACGACTCCAATAACATTTCATTCACTATCATCCCATCAATTGCCCAAGAGAATATACTTGACCGTATTAATGGGCTTCCAAATGATTTCACAGCGGGTCCTGATGGGATCCCTTCAGACTTCTTTCAGTCTGCTCTGCTGAGAAATATTTTACCAATAACGCTCGATAATGGTTGTTTCTCTCAGCTATGGAAAAATTCTTTTATCATTTATATCCACAAGAAATGCTACCAGACGGCTAGCAGCAGCACACAGCGTGGGCCACACGACGAATGTGTTGCTGACGAGACTCGACCAGACATTTCAAGGTCGCCGAAAGAAAAAAAGAAGAAGAAGAAGGGAAAAAAAAAGCTGGTCTGTTCTTAAAAATTGGAGTGATAAATTCTTTTTTGTGGTTGAAAAAGTCTAGAAAAGTATCGAAAAAAAAGAAAAACATTGGTAAATCTTTAAAGCAATCAAGACGGAACTCAAAAGTGACCTGAAAAGAAAAAAACCCAGAAAAGGAGGATGGCGGGAATAAATTGAGAACATCTGAGGCAGCCGAAAATATGTTCCAGTGCAAAAAGACTTACTGGCAAATTATCCGAGAAACTTGCGGAAATTCAAATAATTTGTCTTGCACCTTATACAATTTTTATATCAAATAGTATATTTTGACAACAATGGATTTATTATAATCGAGATAGCGGTACGAAAACCAAGAACGAAATCGATGCAGACGAATGCTTTAGTGGTCTCTAGAAAAAAATTATTCGCTGGAGCCTAGGCCATTGGTACGTGAAATGCGCAGCAGCATTTATAAATGCAAAATCTCATTTATCGTTTAAGCAACAGTAGAGATCAGTCCTTTTTAATTGCTCGAAAGCTTTTATTCAAATGTTACTGTAACTGGCCGTCATGCGTAATCCATTTTAACAGAATGTATATTCGGCATATATTGGTAGGAAGCTTTTAAGGAAAGCGCCATATCTCACTAGTTCTCAACACTGCTATAGGTACTAAAATTTGATGAAGTTTCATGTCACTTCCCGTGAAAAGTATCCCCAGGGGAATCTTAGCTAAATGTTTAATTATAGTAAACCTACATTCAGTTCCAGAAGGCCTTCTCGAGACACGGAAATATGGTGAGTGAAAAAGAAAAAGTTTCTTGTTTTTTTTTAAATTTATATTACTCGTAAGTATATTGATATCTCCTTGGGCATGCTATTATTCCTGATACAGATTGTCGTGTATAATAATCACTTTATTTGTATACACTGCATTAGTTTGTATGGTTAGTTATAGCAGTACACTTTATGTAATTTCATGTGGCCAGCACACTCCTCATGGTTCATAAAGGTTAAATGTAGTGATTAAAATTCTGATTTATAACAAAATGAATACCTAAGCATTTATTCTTTCTCCTTCACTCTCCTGGAGCCCTCTCAATGTAGGCGTTGACTTGGGTTCGCTACTCCTCTCTTTTCAGGTCAATAGGGACACTGTAAATGATCTGCTCTCAGTGTCGATTGGGTGGATGGGGCGAGCAGAGGAAGGCAAGACATCTGCGCCTTGACAAGGATATTGGTAAGTGGTGTAAAGGTCCCTTCCGGACTGAATGTGTACTACGGCCTTTTGTTAAGCCAGGCACGAATTTATTTTGTATATGGCTGGTGACAGAAATATGTCAGGATTTTCCGTGAGCACCTGCCAAGTATGGCTTAATCTCACGGCATTCTTCATGCACGGATTGTAAAGATCAATCAAATTCCTCGTATCGAAACAACGAGTACCAGTATGCCAAAATTGCATGACATGACATCAACTTACTGGTAGAAGCGAGACCTATCCCATCTCTGCCGATCTCAGGTCACGGCACCCTAGACCACAGCCACTACGACGCTCCCATAAAGGGGCCATCCCAAGTTGAGGTGGATAAAACCTTGTTATCCAGGGCTCCTCTAACCCCGTAGTACCAAGTTAGCCAATGTCGGGCCGCCCATTTGGTATGGCTTTCGTAAAACATGATCAACGGACCATGAATACTCCCAGTTTCAATCTTTCATGCTAGATAATTTTTTAAACGGTTCTGGTAACTCAGTTCGGGCCTAGATCTTATTAGCAGCGTCAAAAGAATCGTACTTGGCCTATACAGGTAATACAACCCTTATGTCGCTGTCAGAGGGGACCACGTGAAGGTTAAGATGTGCCCAATTCAGTCTGGATAGGCTTCGAGATTCACCATTTGGATCTTATAGCTCACCATGCCTACTAACCATATAAGCACTACTAACATACATACCTGATTTCCGTTTTTCATCAACTTATTCATCATCTCACTCCTCGCACCACTATGTCTGAGGTTTTATTATTCGGACTTACATGAGTACATAACTTCAACTGCATCGTGGGCCAGCTGCCTAGCACCTACTACAGTACCCACACAGCCAAAAATCTCAATTTCACTAAGGTAACTTTACCTCGCCTTGAGAAGCACCAATTCGCGCCCATAGCACTCAGCGTTCTACAAAAACTGTAAAACACCAAAACACTACAACTTCCTTCCATCAGGTATAAATCCAACAAATTCCTTCTATCAAGTATGTATGCTTTCCTCTTACATAGCTTTCACCTTGTTCAGCATTGCGCTTTACAGACTACTTCCCCCCCCCCCCCCCATGGGGCTGGTGACAGCGGCAGGTCTTCGTAGAACCTTCCCACACTCTCCGCCAATAGCCGAGGCGAGCTAGCGTGCCGCTCTGCAGTCAACGCTGTCCACCGAGTGATCTGTCAGCTCATGCTGACAGTCTGGACTTCACGTCCAAGTCAATCACTCTACATACTTACATAACAAACTATAGGCCTATTGCAAATTATCTTGCATGCCCAAATTATTTGAATCTATCATTTATTCTCAGCTATCAATTCCCTGCAAGAATTTGCTCTGTTCAAACCAACATGAGTTTATTTCGGCAGTGGCGTACTTATAGCTTTTTGCGCCTAGGTCGGTCCCCAATTTGCTGCCCTTTCTAAGTCAATCAAAATCAAAAGTGGTTATTGACAATTACGGAACATAAATAAATTAATAAAAAAAATATTTCTTTTGTTTAAAAACAGATTCTATACACATAATGATAAAATGTAAGCGTGTTTTTATATTTATTTTGATTACTTTTTTATTAGAAAAGTCTTGAATGGCATTGTCAAAATTTATATCATCCGTTGGTTTTTTTCTTTATGGAGAGTATCGCTAGATTTCGCAATCTTAAATCATTCAATTAATTTTAATTTGGAATAGCTCTGTTCACTGCTGTATTTCTTGTTGTTTGCACACTCCAGAGTCAAGATAGACGCTCCTATTATTTCATAAATATCGTCAGACGGTGAAAATGGCTTCAAAAAAGAGTACTCGTGCAATAGTTAGTGCGTTTATGTTTTTAAATATTTGTAAATTTAAAAAATAACTGTTATATACTCAAAATTCACCCTATTTTATACATTTTTCGAATATCATCTAACTCTGTATTAAAACTTTGTTAGAATCACGATTTACATGAGCTGAATAAAACTAGATAGGCAATTGCGTTCTGTATGGGCAAAAATCATACAGGAAAACCGTACCGTTTTGTAAACAGCTTTCCCTTATAGGCTAGGAGCGTATGCGATTACGCGCGAGTAAACACTTGCGTGTATTGCTTAGATGCTAGTGGCACTAAAGAAAGTATTAAAAGGTAATGTTTATTTATGCTCGTTTTTAGACCGACATTTGTGCATAGTGTAAAAACGAGTTTTGTAACGTTGTAAGTGACAAAAGTTATTAAGTATTACGTAGATCTACCTACTTTTAAATGGCAACCCAAAATATAGGTAGATATTAGATATATCTACTTTCAACATTGCAATCATTCTCTTGAAACAATTGTCCCTTTAAGGTAGAGTTATTTTTGACGAATGGTTAACGTCGCGTTTGACGAGTTGGTAAAAATATCTGTCAGATTAAACGCGTTGATATTTGAAATTCGTTAAATTTGTTTTCAACTGTTTGTTACAAATTAGTTCGCATTTTTCCACTTTCTCAATCAACTTTTCACGAAATTACTTTTTTGTCTGGAAATAACACAAAGAAAAGAATCTTAAAAAAATCCAGCAGCAGTAGGTACAATCTCTCAAATGTGAGGTTAAATTCATCGCGTTTGCGATGAACAGTAGAAATTCGCATAATTTTTGCTTCGCGAACCTCGCGTACGGTTGTAATCTAACACTCCCTATACAACTAGCATTCCATTCGATATTAAATGTTAAAACGAGTTACGAGTTTGAAATTTTTAGTCCGGCTCGCGTTTCAAAAATTACTTTCTTAGCAGTTCTAATTTCTAGCATCAAGCGACGTGTCTTTATGTGATTATGCCAATTCCAAATTTACGGCGCCATTATCATAATTATTTATTTTTGTTTTTATATAATTTAGACAGAAATATAAAAAATGCCGCATCAAAATATGTACAGCCCGGACCGCCCCTACCCCACAAACCTAGATACGCGCTACTGAATTTCAGGTAGACTTACACCCACTCACTTGTTGGAATTTGTCTCGGATACAATTCGCGGGTTTGCAAAAGGTTACCAGACGGATTGTATTTATACAGACTTTAGTAAAGTTATCTCACTCCGTGATATTGTTGAAAATGGAAAAGTATGGGTTTCCCTTAACATTCCTAAAATGGACGGAGTCATATTTAGATAACAGAACATACCAAATCTATTTCCGCCATTCCATCTCTAGAGTCTTGAAGGTTTCGTCTGGCGCACCTAGAAGGAGTCACTTGGACCCGTTGTTCTTTATTCTATCTATTAACGACATTGTTTCTGTTGTAAGGCACTGCAAAGTCTTGATATATGCTGACGACATTAAGCTTTTCGCTCTGATTAAATCTGTTAACGATTATGAACACTTACAGGGTGACATTCACAAAATTCACGATTGGTGCAAAAGCAACAATTTGCTACTAAATATCGAAAAATGCGAGGTTATGACTTTCCACAGGAATCACAATCCATTCGCGGCCGTGTGGGCTGTGTCTGTCACTTGGGTGTCAAATATGACCAAAGATTGAATTTTGTCTCCCATATAAACTACATGACATCAAAGAGTAGTTCTATGCTGGGCTTTATAAAACCTGGTCCCGAAAGTTTTTGAATCCTACCATAACATTGCGTTTGTACACTTGCTTTGTAAGACCACTTCTTGAATACGCTAGCCAGATCTCGTCTCCATTTTACGGTACACACATCCACCGTATCGAGTCTGTTCGGCGGAACTTTCCTGCTCCAGTTTATATCTAGGCCTCCTGTATTGAATCTTTTTAGTGTGGTTGCGAAACTCACTGTAAGGCTTTAGATAAGTTTTTTCGCTCATTTTGGTTATTTTAATTGCAATCTTGAGATTTCCAATTTCATTGTTGAATTGGTTATCGTCCTTCTGAATCGCAAACTATGGGTACAGTCTCAGTCTGCTTCATCTAAAAAAAGGATGCAGAAAATACGACAGAAGAAGCAAAGCTGGACAGACAACAGCGACTATGGACTGACAACGGTAGCTAATTTTACGTCATACAACAAATTCAACTCTGACAGCACCCCAAATTGTTCAATAAGCGGGGATTTCATGCAGTGTTAGGACGGTTCAAAGGTTCATAAATATTTACTCAACAATTACGACTAAGTAAGGAAATCAACGCGCGTGACTACACTTTTGATGGACCTGATGGATTCTTCTATAACTTTCATGATCTCAAGAAAAAACCTAAGTATTTAGAACGTCACCATAGCAGGTCAGGCTCTGTAATGGTGTGCTATCTATTATCATGGCGCAATTGATCGATCTTGCTATAATAGATCAACGTTTAAAAAGGTCTGATTAAAAGCGTTGATGTGGTGAGAAATTTCAACGACTTCATGAAAGGAAGCACAGGGATTGTACAACAGGATAATGCACCTATTCACATGGCAAAAGTAGTTACAAACTAGATGAATGCCCTTATGTAATTTCGTAAGGTCACCTATCTATGGAAATTTGATTTTTCATGTGATTTTTCGCATATATTTCTAGGATGGTTCGTATAACCGATTTCAAACCGATTTCATACGATTTCATATTCTGAAGAACTTTTCACTTTCTTCTCACGAAAACTTTCTCCGACAGAGAAAATGTATTCGACATTCGATAGGGAACTTTTAGCCATATACTCCGCAGTCAAACACTTCCGGGTTTTCCTCGAAGGTCAACACTTGATCATATATACGGATCACAAAACTCTTGTTACGACAATAGTTTCAAAATCCGCATAAAAGTCCTACACAAGTCAGATACCTGGATTATGTTTCACAGTTCTCAACAAACATTCGGTATATTAAAAGTAAACAAAACGTAGTCGCTGACACTTTATCACGTTTTCATGATGTTTTAAAGGTCTAGACATCAACCATGTAGTAGAGTTACAACAAAAGAAAGAAAGAAAGAAAGAACTACGAACTTTACAAAAAAAGGTGCCAAACATTAATTCAAAAACTGTATTAGAAGCAATCAAGTCATCAAATAAACAAATTTGGTGCGAAACGTCAACTGGTTATAATAGGCCTAAGGCCATATATACCCAGCGAGCAGTGACGTTACTTCTGCCCATCCATGAATACAAATATTAAAAAATCGACCGAAACCTACGTTACACGTCAAAAATCTAAAATAAACCGACACATTCATACGCTCATTTGGACAATTTAATATCCCAAACGCCAAATTCGAGCACATTCATATAGACCTAGTGGGACCACTCCCTCCCTATTATAGATTCATGTACATTCAAACTACAATCGACCGCTTCACTTGCTGACATGAAGCAATACCTGTAAAAGACGCTTCAGCTCAGATCACTGCAAGAGCCTTAGTCGAAGATCACATCGCTCGTTTTGGAGTTCCACTAAATCTTACAACAGATCGTGGTTCAATATTCGAATCCAGCATTTTCCAAGAGCTAATGAAATTTCTTGGAAACCAACCACAAAGGCAAAGGGAATGGTCGACCGTTTCCATCACCAACTTAAGGCCTCATTAAAGGCGCATGGGAATACAATTAACTGAAGCGATACTCCACCTCTAGTATTATTATAGGGATCCAAACATCTTACAAAATCGATATTAATTGTAGTTCGGCAGAGCTCGTTTACGGACGAACTCTGAAAATTCCTGAAGAATTAGTAGTAGCCAACAGCAAAGTCCCAATAGATTCAAACGATTTCGTTAGCATATTAAGAATGATATAAACAAATGCGAATTTGTATTCATACGTGTAGACAAAGTTAGAACTGGCTCATGTGTCATGTCAACCATACGAAGGCCGCTTTAATGTCTTAAGACGTTTTAGAAAACATTTTCAATCGACAGACTGAAACCGGGACATGTTTCGAACGAAGTCTACAGCAGTGAGCAAAACATAAAAGGTGTTAAATTCAAAAACTAATCTTTAATCACGTCGGGGTCACCAATTGTAAAGTTAGATCTGGTTTTGTTGAATAGAAAGACTCGGGGTTGGATCGAATCGAATTGAAACGTCGAAATTGTGTTTGGTACCTACCTTAAAATTAGAGCAGAAAAGCGGTGATGCTGCTACACATACAAAAGAAGGAATACATTTACACACACTATATGTTGACAGAAGAATTCTTACATAATTCACAATGCGTAAGTTCATTCATTCACCATAGACTTTCTAATTAAGATTTTAATTCAACCATGGACATTTTAATTAATATTTAATTAATATTTAATTCAACTATTTACGTAGTATTTATTTGATTTGAAGATACTACAGGCTCAAAAAGATAATTGCCAACTTTCCATTTTTGAAATTATATTTAGTATTTTTATGAAAACACTATGTACAAAATTTCAACGCTCTACATTGACCCGTTCTCAGGTAGTGTTCAAATATGTAGTGAAAAATTGAATTGTTGTATGGCAACCCTACGAAGGAGTTACCCGACTTATCCTATTTTCGAACTTAATTTTACTTTTTTTTTAATAGCCCGTGTGCAAAATCTCAGCTCTCTAAAGTACACGCGTTCTCGATTTGTCGTAAGGACGGAGACAGAAAGACAGACGGACGGACAGACGAACGGACGGGCGGACGGGCGGACGTACAGACGGAATGACAAACTTCATATACCCTTTAGATTTCATCTAGAGTATAAATAGTAGTTAAATAAAATTTCCGAAATTTTAAATTTGTTGAGCCATAACTTCCAAACGAAGAAGAGGAAGAGAAAAGCTTATAATCCATTGGAAAGGTCCAACGATTATCAATATAACAAATTTTTAATCGTATAGGGTGTAACGTTCAAAAGTTATAGGTGACCTATAAAAGCATACCCAAATATCTTCAAGTTCCGTTATTTCGGAAATCGTTTGGTTTCCCCTCCCCCACCCACACAATTTTTTGCTTGTACATATAAGCATGAGCTATCCATAGCCTTCGAGTGCAGGACCACATACAAGACACCATCACCATGTATAGAGAAGAAATTGTAAAGATGAAAAATTATCTGAAGAAAAAAAATGTTAAAAACGCATCCAAACTGTCAAGTCTTCTCTTGCTAAAATGCCTTTTCTTTTGGAAATATCAAAAACTTCACATTTTGAGCACATTTCTTGATGCTGCAGTTTTTACACAACTTATAATAAAGATGTCAAAAAATTTAAGAGCATCTTCTAAAAATTACTGTCAAAACTTACGGACCAACTCACATAGCCAATATGGCGCAGGTCGAAATTAGTGCACAGACACCTTCTATATTCTGTAGACTGTCAGTAAAGTTTACATTTCACGAAAATTACAAAAAATCGCTTTTTCTTATTTGCCCAATGATAGGTAGTCGATCTGCGACCCAAAATCGCAAACAATAATTAAAAAATGTTTATTAATGAATGCCAATTTATTTTATTTGCAAATAAATTTAAAAGACGGTTAAGCAGCATTTTCAACGAAATACAAATTATTGCCATTAAAAAATGAATCCCAAATTAAGACGAGAAATTTTAAAAGTGGCATTCTTATACATATGTGTGTCTAGGACATTTAAAAAATTTAGTACACAAGCTATAAATCGAAATTCGTCCTTCGGAGGTCAGTAGAACGGAAGACAAGAAGTCGAATAAAAAACCAAAGTCTGTTTTCACCCCCACTACGTCCATCACCAAGCACTGCTAATGAATCCGAATGCTATTCTGTTTACAAAAGACGCACCCAAGACGCCTACATACTCAACATGCAGAAGGAACAACGCCAAGGATTCGTGCAGGCATTTATTAACCCTGCGGCGTTGAATGGCTTTTCCGCATGTAGAAGACAAAGAAATGTAAATTTATCCCTCTCGCGATATTTATAATTGCCACGTATTTCCTCCTATTTCCACTTAGTACTCATTTCACCCCCCGGTGTCCACCCACACGGAAACGTTCCTAACTTACTCCCCAATGGAAGGCAATTTTTATCTATGACGATGAATCTTGGAACGGTCAAACGGTCTTTTGCTTGCGTGAATAATTCATGAACTTCAAAACTTCCCTGGATATCGAAGGAAAAGTCTCCAATCTCGAAATGTCGGAGCCCTTAGCAATTAGCAAAACAACCCCATAGAGTTCCATCGAAACATATGCACAAAATATTCTTCGCGTTACATGGGTGGATATTCTCCGTCGGTCGTCTATATTTAAACACGCATGCTATAATACTATAATTACACACTTGAATACATCTACTTACATACCTGTACGGTTATTTCTTCCAATCAATCAATGCCAATACCTAACGGAAAATTAAATGTTTGCCTTACAATTAGAGTCTAGGAACCTTTGATGGGTGTGATGTGGGAGGTGCGCAAATCGAAACGTCTCGCGGTTAATGGGAAAGCCAAAAAATAAAACAGTTCATTTGACAAAATGACGTTGCCAATTCGCAAATCGCGCTCATAATGTAGCACTTCTGACTGACTAGTTCTCACGCTATTTTGGATGCTTCCTTCCTCCAGATGGTATTTGACGGTATGATGAACACGAAACTCCCACCACACGCCATCGTCATGCATTTCTTTAATACACCAATGAAAAGCTTTCCTATTGCCTTGACCGGTACATTTGAAAGCTTAAGTTATGCAAGAGCAAAAAAGTAATTTCGCAACGAACATAATTTAATCGCACCGAAAAAATACTTCTACGGAAGCAAAAAAAAATATCGCTTACCTTTCACAGTTAATCACACTTCAAATCCCTGGCACGAAAATTTAATTAGGGTTGCCTTGCACTATTGGCTCGTCTGTCTAACACAAAGCCGCAAGCCAAAAAAAAAAAACCTCGCAACTCCAAGATGTTTACGAATGAAAACCAAAACAAAACTGAAAACGAGGAAATTGCATTCATCGCAATTCGCATTTCTTTCCCACCGATTTTTCGGAGTGCAAAAAGAGCTTGAAATGGGGAAAATAAAAAGTCTGACTATTACACAACAGGTGGCAGCATGGTTAATCTTGGCTATAGAATTACGGAAATAAAAAAAGTTTTTACTAATTTCATTTATGAATTTTCATTAATTAACCCATGCCGGGTCTACGTTGGCAATTTCAGTGATTATAGGATGATCTAGCACAGACATATAGTAAGAATGATTGACGGTTCTAAGAATTCTATGAATTTCCCCTATGAACAAAAATGTCATAAATGATTGGATTTAGATTTTCCTTCATTTTTGCGTTTGGTTGGTGGGTGCAACCACAAAGTGCAAGTAGATATGAAATCTCCCATCTCAAGCCCAGGCATACTTTTTAAACTTGAACTATCTAACCAGCTGTAAATATTGCGAAAGTATCAACTAAGAGAATCAGAACTTGAAGAAGGAAAGTGACCATTTTACAAATGATTCAATGCGGGCCAAAAATTAAAACTCAATTTAAATATTATCATTGTGTTTAGAGTATATAGTGACGCAGAGGCAATGAGTTCACAACTCAATAGATGGCTCTAGATGTACCGAATTGAAGAAATTCTCAGTTCACATTAAATTTGAGGATATAAATTTACTCTTTGGTTCTTGTTTGCTGTACTGCAGGCAGCTAGATTTGCGCGTCGCGTCACTGTTTATTGGATATTCTTCTCGTTCGTTGTTGCATAACCCCCGCAAGATACAAGCCATGAACAAAGTCGAAAAAAGAGAGCAGCGGGCCGGTCAGCAGGCGATATCCACAGCCTTCTTGCCTTGTCTTACTGAAGGAGTTTTTCATATAAAAGTTGCTTGTATTTCGTTCAAACGCTATAATTTCCGTAAATTTGTTCTGCATGCTATATTTTTTTAAAACTATTAGAAAGAAAACATATTTGGCTGCAATTTGTTTTAACTTAATTTTGCTGTGGGAGCGACAGTTTTGGGCTTTAGGACCTGTTTAAGACGAAATTTTAATTTTTCCTCCATGACGAGTATCCAAAAGCAGTGAGAGTGAGCACTTACTGCATGCTGTACCCGGCACATTAAGACCTTTTAATGTGTCGGTGCCTTCGGCGACTTCATGGCTTGTATTATATTCCGGGGGTTACGGTTGTTGCCTTCCCGTACCAGAGGCGCTGTTTTGTGTTTGTGTGGGCTTCACCCATCACTTACTTTGCATGGAATAAGATTGGTGGGCGAAACGGGCAGGTTGCATGATTAATTTAGCTATGCATTGATGTGGCGGATTTTTTGGATCACTCACTTTTTCATAATTATGTACTAAGAAAAATAGAGGAGTAAATGTATGTTTTCTTAGAAAGGAATCTTTAACCTTAGAATATATAGCAAACAGGATGGTTGAATCGTGTAAAATTCGTGTACATGAGCGTAATTTGTCAAGAGCAGGAGACTATACATAGGAGTAAGTGAGATGCTGGATAGAGAAATTATCAAAGCTGTAGATTAATTGTCAAATGTGCTTTTGTTTTGTGAGCAGATTTGGTCAACTTAAAATTCTTTTATAAATATTAACAAAAGTACCGAATCAATTCTTTTCAAAACTATTTATCTTTAAACTTTATTCAGTGAAAAGTTTTATAGTGCCACTAGTGCCCGTTAAAATCTTCATATCAATTAAAAAAACAGAAATGAAGTGTCGGTCAGTGCTTGCAAATATAACTTGGATTATAAACTAGGGAAATCCTGTTTGAGGCAACTGCACTATCTAAATTATCTCTTTTGTTAATAGAAGCAGAGATTTATATAAATTAATTAAGTGAATTGTTTCAAAATAAAGTAGAAAAAGAACAGTTTTTACCACAGATGCTCCGCACAAAACCTTTGTTTACTTTTTGCAAATTGACAAGTTGTTTAGAATAGGGATGGCGTGTAAATACCTGTAAAAATGGACTACCAACACAACCAGGAATTCATTACGCAAAATCTGGCTTATCACCACTCCTGTTTGCTTTATATTCTAGGTCTTTAACATCCTTTTACATGACGTTTGTTTTTGTGGATTTTAATTTCCAAGTGTTATTTGAGACCAGATGAAATTTTTGAGGCTGCATATGAATGAAGACCAAATTAATGGTTTCTTTTCTATTGAAGGAAGCTTGATAAGAAAATATACAGCTTGTATACAAGCCTCCCTTCCATCGCGTTTTTTAAAATTGAAAGAAGAAGGCAGTTCGATTGATATTTTATCAGCTTATATGGATAATCATTTAGAAAAATGGCATTGAGACAAAGTTTTATGTATGTCGGCGGAAGTCGCTTTTGCAAACTTTGATATTAGAAAATTTTCTGGAATTTGAGAAAATAATTTTTGTGTATAAAATTTTGATGAGTTACTTGAATTTCTTGTGTCAGAGCATTGTTCAATAAATTATCTACATCTATGATGCAACTACTTATACTATCAACTACGCCAGCCTACCCATATGCTCGGCTCAGTTTTCAATTCCACGAAATATTTCTAGTTTACCTATATTTTACCAAAAAGAATATCTAATGTAATCTAATGTACGTACATATATTAACAAAAAACAATAAAAATGGGAAAGCAGAAAGTGAGTACGAGCAAGAACAGAGGAAAAAATTGGTATAATCATACATATATATAAATTATTCCAAGAAGGAAGTCATGGATTCTCTTCTAACGAATCAGCATTGCAAACAAAATTAGAGCAATTCAACGGCCGACAAAATTCATCACATAATCTGACATCATTATTGTTTGCCCGGCTCGTCACTATTCCATGCAAAGTAGAAAACGAAGCCACGCAAACACTGCTGACAAACGACGGTACGAGAACCCCACCAAATATGTGCCGAAGTGTGAGCGGAGCATGCCAGCCAGCTGGTTGGGGGACACTACAGTGAATAGGCTTGAGTCTCGGATAGTACAGCGACGTGGCGCCTCTAGCGAGCAGTGTACCAAACAGCCGATTTCCATTCTTGCGTTCACTATATACTCTAAACACAATGATTTTATGTACATTTTTTTATTAGTTATTAACCAGTAGAAAATAGATATTATATTATAATATATAATAAAAATTTAATTTTTTAATACCGAAACAGTATTTTATTCATAAATTAAATTACTAAATATATTATATTTAATATTAATTGCACTTTGGATAGTATTATAAAAAAATAGGAAAACTCAATTTACATAGGAACTTAATAAAATAATTAGATCACAATTCAATTACATCAGTTTCTATATTTTTCCATTGAATGGACATTTTTTTAAATTTCTTCATTGTTTTTGATTTTGCTGCAAAATTCTTGACAAGAATCAAAGTTTCCTCTAACAATTAAAATAGATTCGATTGGGTCTAACTTTAATTGTGTTTTTTCTGATGTCCAAATCTTGTTAATAAACGAAAATATTCGTTCTGTTGCTGCATTTGTGCCTGGTAAACGCAACGCGAATTCAGCCACCTTCTTGGCACTATCAAATGGTATATTTTCTTTTCTAAAATGCGAAAATATTTCCACCCATCTTTGGTCCGGATCAATATTACTTTCATTCCAGGATTGAATTTTATCAAGGTTCGCGTACTTTCTGATGCATGATATTTCTTCAAATAAATCGTCTTCTACAGTTTTGTGATTTTCAAAATTTTTTGAAATGTATTCAACACTCTTCGTTATCTCATAAAAAATCTTTTTTTAAACCAATCCAGTCTCAGTTGTTATTATCTTTAAATTGTCTCGACCAAAGATCTAAATAATTAAAACAATTCGCGTAAAAATTATTAATATCAAGTTTAAATTTTTTCTCATTAATGCTACCATTTTCAACTAGACTTCTTAGTTCTAATCTGATTGTCAGCGGTAAATAATTTAATTCAACCCTCTCTTTAAAATTTTGTTTTTAAATCTTTTAACGTTTGTGAAACTTGCATGATCGTATTTTTATCACCTTCAATTAATTGTACAGCATTATGGAAAATAGCAGCTTGGCTGTGCATAAATTTCAACCAAATTTCGGAAATACTATTTTCAAAAACAAACTCTAATTTGATATGGACTTTAATGGGTTAAAAAGTCTTATAACTCTTTCAATAGCTGGCATTAAAGCTAGCCATCGTATTTTGCAGTACCCCAGAATTCGTGATATTCAGTTTCAGCTTCTTCACAAAACTCTTTTAAACTGTTTACGCGAATTGTATAAATGTAAAAATGTCCATAAATATTTTGGATAATATTGGCAAAAGATCTGCTGCACTTTGAATAGTATTGCTTGTAATGTGAGCTGCACATCCAACACCTATTATGTTCCGATTTAATTTGTTTTTCATTTTACTGCCACTCCTCCGAAATTGGTGTTGGCGTTATCAGCACAAAATGCTATTACTTTTGCTTCAATTTTGTTTTTTTTAAAGTATTCAATAAATAATTGCAGATTATCTCGGAAGTCTCGTCGGGTAATGATTCCAATTTTAATAGTTTTACCTTTACGGACATATTTGGATTAAAATAACGTATTAGTACAGGAAATATTTTAAGATCTTTATGATTAGATGCGTCAGTATAAACAGATAAAAAATTCACGTCTTTAATTGTTTCAAAGCGTGAGGAGCTAATACACCTTTTATTATTGCTTCGGTTTACTAAAGTTTTTTCCAAACAAATGTTGAACGAGTTTGGTTGTACAATCCATTGAACGAAAACTGTGGCTATGTAGAAAACAATGAAAGGAAAAGATTGCCTCTGCTGTAGCCAATTCTTGTTCTTTAACCAAAAATTCAGATCTACGAAAATATGTGCTTAGATTTGCAGAACTAGCTGATGATTGAACTGCTAATCTATGTTTTTCTGACTTAATATGTCTGGTTATATCCAGACGTAATTTTAAACTCACTATTATATTTTTGACAGTGAACATTTCCATTTACATTTGCACTAATTTTTTATTTTTTTATTTTAACTGAACGTGTCAAGTTTGTTTTGCAATAATATTGATTGACATAACGAAAAATGAAAACCTTTATTGTCGACAATAATGCTAGGGTTGCAATGTATAATAATGATAGGGTCACAATGAACTTTTACGAATCCAGCTTAAGCAAACTTGAAAATTGGAACAAAATGAGGATGTGGATATCAAGTTTTTTTTAAATAAGGAAAAAAGCGAATTTCGCATGCGGGTCATAATGCGGGGCAATTTTCAATGCAGGACAGATCCTACAAATGCGGGCCTGTCCCGCAAAATGCGGGTCGAATGGTCACTACAACTTAAAGAGAAACGAGTGCATTATGATCTGCTAATTTTCCGAAAATTATTCTTTCGTGGTTCAAGATTCTGTTCAAGGATTTCAAAGATTCAAGTATAGTGTTAGTATTAAGGTCTTATACCCACCCACTGACATGTATATAAATAAACTGACTGATCTCCTGTTTCATGTGGCACCAGTTTTGATTTCAGAAAGTATGCACTCACTGTCAATTGTTGTAAACTGGCACTATATTTAAATTATTTGGGGATTTATACTTATATGCATGTCAGTGGGATTTATCGAATTTACCACAAAGATATTTGACCCTATTTGTATTGTTAAATTTGAATTATGAGCCGAAGGAAGTGGTTTTTAAGGCTGCCTTGGTAGGAAAGTTTTGATTACCAAGTTGCTAGATCTAGAAATACCGCTGAACTTCAAGCAATTTATCGTTCCCAATTGTTACAGTTCAATGGGAAGGTATGCTCTCACGGAAAGAGACAGAAATATGAAAGTGGTGCCATTTGCCTTCATGCATTTTTGGTTCAATGAACAGTCCATTTATATACATACATACATGTCAGTGTACCCACCTAAGCAGTCGAGAAAAATTGCCTTTTTCAAAAATGTCATATTTTTATAGATTTATCTGTTGTCTTTTAGCCTACAATTTTTTTTTTCTTAAATTCGCAGGAATATCGCAGTTATTATACAGTTATTATACATACCTCAAACCGGTTTTTACCCACCTGAGATTATCCTTCAGTTTCTTTGTTTTAATATTTACTGTAAGTCGCTCTACTCGCAGAATAAATAAAGAAATGTAACCATTTTTATGAAATGTTAATATCTGTAAAGGAAGCTTTTTTGGTCATGGAATAGTATATTTAAAATATTTGCTTCTTTTATTAGTTTAAACTTCAAATCCGGTTTTGAAAATCAGAGCCATGAAATTTTCCTATTTTCTTTCAATCGATTTCGCTCAAATTTTGTATATTGGTTGAAAACTAGTATAGTCGTAAGCGTTTTTCATATCTTGTAATTTAGAATATTTATTTTAATAAAAATGTCAAAAGTTTTGCCCGAATATCGGTTTTTTCAACTTTGAATAGCTACCATTTTCCTAGAAACTATTATTTTAAAAAACGGCTACGGCAATTAATAAATACTATGGTTTCCAATCAATGTACAAAATTTGAGCGAAATCGATTGAAAAAAAAAATATGAAAATTTCGTGGCTCCGGAAAAGTTTTCTTTGATGACTATGGCTAACAGAAGACCCCAATGGATTAACTTTTTTGACAAAATTTTAAAAATTTTCTAGATTATTAATATTGTTATAAAAAAAAATATTCTGTCAAACTATTTGTTTCAAACAAAAAAAAGTTTCAATATTTGGGGTAAAAATTACTTTCAGGTGGATATAACAAACCCATAAAGAATATTCGTTTTGTAAGGAAAATGAAATTCTAAAATGTATGAAATAATAAAACAGAACTATTATTATAATATTTTTCAAACACATATTTCATTAAGATACCTATCTAAAAACAATAAAAGAAATCATTTTTTTTTGTTTTTTTGTTTTTAGTATATTTTAAAATTTTTATATAAAATTTGAACAGACGCTAATAAAGAAATTGTATCTTCTAAACTAAGGTCTGAGATCTGAACATCCGCAAAAATAGGGTGTTTCTCCAAAGTAATAAATATTTAATTTTCAATGATTTTTTTTTAATTTGTTTATATTTTTTGGAAAGCCCCATTTAATACCGACAATTTAACATATCGCACAAAAGAATCGAGTAACCCGATCCCAAGAAATCAGCAAATTAAAAACATAACCACAAAGTAGTAATAAGCAAAATGAATTATCACCACTGAAATTATAGCAGAAACTACAAGGGTAGAACCAGTAGTACCTAAGAACATTTGAATTAGGCTCAAGAAGAGTTACAGTTAATACTAATAATAACAAATACTATCGTAAGCAGAGTAGTGATCCCAAAGCTATTTAAGAAGGGGAAGGTTGAAGTATATGTTAGGAATCGAACATGGGCTCATTCTTGCTGTAACTCCTCATTGGTTCGGATGTAATTACTTTCTTATCAATAACTTAGTAATAAACTTGAATTAAATAAGAAGTTGAGTTTTAATATAAACATACAACATAAACAATAATCCTGAAATTCAAAATTTTTTGCCTCTCCAGTGCATAATTCATCGCAAGCAACTCATAGCAAAGTTTACTTAAAATACGAAAATGTGTAGAGGATTGTTTTGCAGATTGTGAATTTAACAAATGTTAAAACTCATTGGCAATTTAAGATCGTTTTAGAAGAGTTACGGTTAAATTATGAAACAGGTCAAGTGATCTCTCCTTATGATTGACTTACAATGTTTGCCGTTTACATGTTGTGGAATTTTATAATTCTATCATAAAAATGTAAAGGAAAAAGGAAAAAACTATCAAGAATTCGGAAATAGAACTTGACTTAATGTTCCTTACAGACAAAAACTGTTTTTAGTTTTGAAGCTGAACTTCGGCGATTTGTGTATGATTTTAACTCCAAACTAGTTAATAACTATCGACGAAGAAAAAAGACAAGTTAAATAAATATAAGGAAATATTTGAAGAATTGCAAGCGGATTTCAAACTTAGATTTGAAGATTTTTTAAAGTTTTAAATTTACATATTTTGTGAACTAATTTATTTGTAATATTATTGAAGATGAAAATTTTTTGAAAAAGCGGTTGTGGAATTGGAGTAATTAGAGATGAAATAGGTTCAAGCATTGCAAATGTAGCACAAATACTCCACACTTAAAGAAAGTCTAATTTTAATTTTTGTACTTAAATACTATGGTATGGCTCTTCTTTGGAGCTAATAACTCTTTAACGGCTGCAGATAGCACAGTTTATAGTTTTTATAAAAAAAGATTATGTTAACGACCGTTTTGCAAAAAAAATTGAGGTCAAATTAAAAAAAAAGTAAAAAAATCCGAAATATTTTTTTAGACTGTCATAACTCCTGGGAGGAGCGGGGTATAGTGCTAGTTGAGCAATCGTTGTAAAGGTCATGAAGCTCTGCATACAACGTGCTCTTAACTGTCACCATGCGCCCAGCACTTTTGAAAATACAGGGAGTTTTGTGAAAAACTAGCTTTTTTCTTAATCACCCTGTAACTCCTAAACACGGATGCACGGAACTTGAAAGACTTTATATCTAGGAAACTTAGACGAAGACAGTTATCGACTCTGAAGTTATACAAGTACATCCTGGAAAAAGGCTTTTTGAACACTTATCCAAATGTGGAAAAAGTGCTCCGGATGTTGTTGTGTAAAGCAGGGTTAAACTGCTCGGCAGAATGGTCTTTTTCAGCGTTTAAACGAGTTAAGAGATCCACCACAGAGGAGATCAGACTCAATTCACTCTCTGTGCTGCACATAAATTCAGAAATAATGCAATCTGTGGACTATAGTGAAATAATTCGTTCCTTTGCAAAGAATAAAGTTCGTCGCATGGCAATCTAAGCGTATTTTTACACGCAATATAATTTCGTACTTACTTGTAATATTGCTAAATCTATTTATTTTCTAAGGTCGATGTAAGTTTCGTTAAATAAATGAAAAATAACGGTAAAGTTTTTGTTTTATTCGGTTATTTAAAAAAAAAAAGGGGCCCTGACTCTGTTAGCCGCCTAGGGCAGGGGTCGGCAACCTGCTCCTCTTTGGATGTGAAGCTGCGGCTCTTTAGTTCCATACGCAAATATTATTTATTTTAACAAAAAACATTTAAAACTCGTTCTGAATCGATTAACGAGGATTAGGGACCGATTCTATCTCTCAGTCACTTGTACTCAGTGATGCCACTTGGATACAATTGTATCATTTTGGATACATTTTACTTGAAATTCTTGAAATGGATACTTTGATACCTTTTTTAGAGATGGATACATTTTTTTATTTTAAAATGATTTTAAGCATATTATTATATTCTCAATTCAATATTTTTTAAATGTTCATTTAACTTGAATTTTGAATCCTGAAACACTTTGCGTACAGCAAAAAAACATTCTTCCTTTAATTGATACTTTTTCAAACATTACTACAAATCGGAAAGCAATTTTTAATGAATGGTGTATGCTTTCTTTTCAAAACTATTTAAATTTTAACGACGATATTGAATTTTTTTGCCAAATTTAAGCATTCAGAAAGCATACGAACAATCAGTGGTAGAAGATTTATGTAATTTTGTTCTGCGTATTTGAAGTTTGCCGCATAGTTCAGCTCAGATCAACCAAATAAAAAATAAAAAATGTCTAATATTTTACGTTGACAACCATTGATTCGAAAATCTTAGCGAAAGAACTTGAATCAGAATATTTTGCTCAACTGGAAAAGAGTTTTTTGGATTTTTGTTAGTTATATGTTAGTACCCAGAAAAAGATTATGTTTATTTATTTTGTATTTTAAAAACTTATAATGATTGAAAAATTCGATACCGTAACTGAATTTAAAATGAGCTGAATCTAAAACTGCAAGGAAAGGGAAATCCAGCCTATGTTTTGGTAGAAGAATTGGTTTGTTTTGAAGAAAAATTAATTCTTTTTGCAGAAGATATTCAGAGCGGCAAATTACTTTATTTTCAATTTCTAAAGCAATATCTCGATAAAACCAGTACAACTGTTGACACGAATTACTTCAGAACAGTCATTAAAAAAAATTAAAGATGAATTTGCTGACAGATTTGAGCAATTCAAAACCAACAAAACCGCTCTAGCATTCATAGTAAATCCTCTCAACAGAAATAGTAACGAAATCCACATTGAGCCATTTGGAATTGATACTGGATCTGTAGAAATGCAATTGATCCATTTAAAAAGTAAAGCTTTTTTTTTACAGAGTTGAAAAGCAAGTTGGAAGATTTGGAGGTCCAAAAATATATATACGTAACGCAACAAAAGTGGACAGCTTTAAAAGAAATGCCGCGAATCGAGGGAAGTTTGAAGCATGGAATAGTCTTCCAGATTGCTACAGTGAGGTGAAGAAGTTGGTATTTGGAGTGCTGACTATCTTCGGATCGACATATTCATGCGAGCAAGCGTTCTCTTCCATGAATATAATTAAAAGTAAAGTAAAAATCCAACTAACAAATGAAAATTTAGAGTCGTGTTTGAAAAAGTTATGAGCCAAATTTATCCAAACTTTCTAAAACCATGCAAGGCCAACGCTCCCGTTGAATTTGTTTGTTATTGAAATACAAGTTAGTGTTGTAAGTAAATGTTTAATTGTTTTAATTTTTTACTTAAATAATAAGTAAATAAAAAGATTTCTCTTTTGGATTTTTTACCGGGTTAAACTTAATTTTGTTCAAGAAAGATTTTTTTCGGATTCTCCGGTATATAGCAGAAGCTAAAAAATGTTCTAATTTGTTATTTCATCACACAACCCATTAATTGTTGGTGACAAGTTTCAAGTCTTGGTTTGACTCATCAACAGGTCCCAAATAGCGAAATTGGTTGATTTGAAAAACAAATGAAAAAATGAAAAAAAGAAGAAAGAAATGAAAAGTTTGAGAAAAATAGAAAAAACAATTTTTTGGCACCTGTTGATGAGTCAAACCAAGACTTGAAACTTGTCACCAAAAATTAATGAGTTGTGTGATGAAATAACAAATTAGAACATTTTTAGCTTTTGCTATATACCGGAGAATCCCAAAATATTCTTTCTTGAACAAAATGAAATAATAAGTAATTATCTAATAATGCCATATATATATTATCTAATTTATTGTGAAAAACACTAATTATATATGATTAAATAGATATTTTTTCTTATGAATAAATAGATTAGTTTTTTTTTATCAAAAAACTTTATTTATTGTTAGCAAGAAAAAATTGTGTGGCTCTTCAAAAACTTTGAAATTTTGTAAATTGTAATTTTTAACTCTTCCGGCTCAAAAGGTTGCCGACCCCTGGCTTAGGGGTCTTGGTCTTCATGTCCCAGCCTCTATACATATTATGTATGCATTTGTTTCGTTGAGCAATTGTTAAATTGCACACATTTTTGGATTTTTCATAATCTGAGTGGTGTGGAGACTCTAGTTGATACATACGTCGGGTTCTGGTCTTACAACCCTAATCTCCTGTAGGACTAACTATTTTAGTATCAATTTTGAAATGTAGAGTCAGTTGAAAAAGTATTTTCTGTGTGATAAAGGTGCTCCCGGTTTTGAAATTTTGAAAGGTCCAAAGATTATCTATCTAACAAATTTTAAATCATCATCATACGGTGTAACGTTCAAAAGCTTTTTGAAATGTTATTTACTATTGCTATGAAAAAATCGTGTACAAAATTTCAGCTCTTTACGTTGACGCATTCTCAGGCAGTGTTCAAATATATAGTGAGAAACCCTACGAAGGAGTTGTCTAATTAGTCCTATTTTTGAACTTAAATTTACTTTTTTTTTCAAAAAGCCCGTCGGCAAAATTTCAGCTCTATAAGTGAACGCGTTCTCGTGTCATCGTGAGGTACATCCTATGATAATGATTAATAATAGTTGGACCTTTCCAATTGTATTAAATTTGTCTCCTCCTACTCTCCGTTTTGAATTTAAGACTCAACAAACTTCGGTTTTCTTTAACTACTATTTTTCAGGTACTGAAAATAACAATTATTTTCATTTTTGCTAACGAAAAAATCATTTAGAAAAAGTTATAGGAGGATGGATTGAAATGTAGCATTATGATTCTTATTATCGAATCTTCACAAATTTCCAATACATTTTAAAATTATGATTTTTATACGAAATTATAAAAAGTAACTTTCTTTTTGGATTTATATGTATGTAATTTCCATTCACTCCCATCTGTCGTACAATCTTCGGCATATTTCATATTTATTTTTTTTTAAGTATTTTTCACCCGAAAATCAATTTTGTGAAATGGAAATCATTTTATGGTTTTTATTTTCGATTTTTAAAATAAAAATCATTTGCCGATTTTTAAATAAAAATCAGTTTCTCATTTTTAATTTTTAGAAAGAAAACGATGATTTTTTTTTTAACATTCATAACCGTTAAGATCTCTGCTCTCTTTATCAAAAGCACGTCATCAACACCAAGCTTTTATATCAGAAGAACCCAAAAGCTTAGCTTTAAAATGTTTGAGATCCCAAGTTAAAATTTTGATATGTTTTAGTGGATAATATAAAGTAAAAAATAAAAAATAAAAAATGAATAAAATCAAAAGTACGTCTTTCAGGATAAAATCCTTATTCTTGATGTCCTTTTCTGCATATAATTTTAAAATACTATTTTTCTTAGATAACTTAAACTCACATGTTGCAAATGAGGCATATTTCACTGTCCTAGCATGAATAGAAAACAACATATGAATTTTTAAAAAAGACCAGGATAGCATTTTTTTGAAATATTGAAAATGGTTCGAGTATAACTCGGGTTTTCACAAACACTCCATGTAGGTACATACATATGTAAAAGTTCTCAAAAAATTGTTGATGGTCATGTCACACTTTTTGTGATTTTTCGTCGATTTAACCCAAATATGGAATTTCCTTATTTCGGTACATCTAGAGACATCTATTGTGGTGTTACACTGCTTCACTAAAGCAATCCAAATCTGTACCAGCTTTTTTTCGTCGACTTCAGGTTTTTGAGGCTTGTCTACGAAAACAAATCTCTCAGAATTTCTTCCTTCCTCCCACTATCCAAGTGTGTCGACTTAAACGTTATTTTCTTTGCACTTGCCGTTGGTAATGACTGCTTGCTTTCTCAATTTCAGTATTAAATCGTGGGATCGAAGTTTGGATAATTTTCATCTCATTACTTCAATCATTCACTCAGAATTGAATATATGAAAATAATCTACCAGAATTATTTCTTAAAATACATCACACATAAATCATCCTTTAAAAAAATTTCAAATTAAATTCCCTTAAGCTCGTGTTTGTTTTTCCACTTCCTGGTCTTCTTCTTTCTGTTGTTGGTTAAGTATTTTCTTACTTTGTTGCACGTAACAATACAATAAAGAGAATCAATTCGAATTTTCTTTAAGGAAGTCAAAGTTAGTAAAGGTGGTATTAACAAAAATGCAAGTAATGTTTTTTGTAAGCATTTATTTTAACTAGATGTTGGTTTTAATTTCAATATACTCCTCTTCAAATACAATTTCTCATATTAAATTTGTTTCCTTACTCATGTACACACGTTTTGTAATCTATACAATCGATTACAACTGCGGAATCTGAACGCCTATACTAAGAGACCCCTTCCAATCATTCTGGGCTCAGTTTTGATACTGAGCCCAGCAAAAAGGAGCTCCGCCCTCATTACTTTTCTATATAAATATTTTCAGTGTTTTCGATTTTAATGTGTACGCAATGTTGTATATGATTTATCTTTTTTTTTTTACTTTGTAACCGTGTTGCTCTCGTGTCCTATGAATATGTGTTTTTTCTTCTTTGTTTTAAATATGTGTGATTATGATTGTGACGTTTAAATATGTTTACTTAATACGCGAGTGGATGATGGGTCGCTACTTTCTCATGGAGTTGCTTATGAATTTAATAATTATAAGTATAAAAAAAAAGAAAAATTTTAAGTTCTTAGTAGTCAATGCGATCGTTATCGGTATAAACTCCTAGAAAACTTAAATTTGAATTTTAATAAGCAATTAAAGCTCGGTACACTGTTTCTTAAACAATAATATATACGTAATAAATCTGAGACGAACGTTTCAATACAAAATTCTTTTGTATATATATATATATATAATTTAAATTTTAACTAAGCAATGTTTTGTTCTTTTGAAATATTTTACAATATGTTTTCCTTCTTCAACTAGCCTTACTCACTCAGCCTGCTTCTTTCTTCTGCTCTATCTATCTCTTGCGCTCAGTTTTGTTACTTTGGTTTGGTTTGATCCTTATTTATAATTAATTTGTATATAATAAAAAATCGATTAATCGAACGCTTATATTATGTATATATGTATTTATGTATATATATAGTAGTTTCTATAAATGTTCACATTTTTTTTTCATTATTGTTTGTTCCTCACCATGCAATCGTGCTTCCTTTTAGGAACGAACTGTTTTGAACGAGCTCGACCATAATAATATGCGCTATGTCCGATGCTGTTTTTTTTTCTTCTTCTTCTGGCACTCACTGACTAACTGACGCACGCGCAGTTTTATAACTTCAGACTTTTAGAGCAATTTTGACGACATTTTTTTTTTTAATATAAAATTAAATTTAAATGTTTTGCCCGCCCTTACTTAAGATTTATTTATTTTTTTTAATTTATGTATATGCTTTTTTTTTTTATTTATTTGTAGATTTCGGGAGTGAAACTTACTAGTTTCAATTTTTATACTGGAGAGATGGCAATTGTTTTGAGTGTATAAAAAATAATAAATTTTTCCTCTAACGAGAATCTAAATCAACAGATATAAAATTTGCTGTGAAAAATACTTTAATTCTGCTAAGCTACATTATGTGATAGACTCTTTGTTGACATTGGCATTGGTTTGTTGACCCATTACAGATTCAAGTACGTAGCTTCTTGTTTGTTCAGACTTTTTAATCAATCTTGACGCTATAAAATCGTCCTTATTCTATTATTCACGTCACCTATGTGACTGATGTCAGTTGATTTTTACTGGGTGGGGTTTATGTAACCCGAAAATTCGTTTTCTTGATTTTGTGAGCTGCCTAAACCACCCTCACCGCCCCTTATTTTCTATTATTTCTTTATTGCTACGTCTATAAGCTGTCACAAACTTTAATTTTACACAATATTTGGATTTTTCGCAAACTTTTAGTTCCACTCGGTGAGGCAGTTCAAAAACAAACTGCCCAAGGTTTGGAATCGCTGCCCCTAAGTACCCAAGATAATTTCGAAAAGTTTTTGAAGCATTTTTATTAGTTTTTCGCGACGTTGAAAGTACGTAAGTGTGAAAATTCAAGAAAGTTTGTATGCACTACGATTGCATGAAGAGAACCGATATGCCTGTTGTTGTCGTCTTAAAATATTACTTTTAAGACGGCAAGAATAATTGCAAAGAGGAAGACACTATATGTAGGTACGTTGACATATCGTGGGAGTGTAATGTGTGTCTTGATAATAAAATGCAATTTATGGGAATGAGTTTCCATGAAATTGATTATTATTGTTTTCAGGGTCAAACTATGATACATCAATATATTATATAGGTCATTATATTGATATATATTGACTTTATGGTAGTATTTCGAGGCATTGGGAACCTGAGTCACAACAGAGAGTATTCTTAGCATAAATCACTCATTAGTTTTCCTGACTATATGCCTGCCTCAGTGTGTCTGAATTCATCTAGACAATTTATAAAGAAAACGCACCAAAATATTCTGTTGACTTTTTAATCGATGTATTTTTATATAATATCCAGCCTATGATTGATAAGCGCTACTTCATTATATAGAGACAAATTACTCGAAAAAGTGAAAAACAAATGTTGGCACCGTCAAAAAATCGCCACTAAAGTGCACCGACAAAACACCTTTTAACAAACTATGACGACAACAGAAGTACCATCAGATAATCCAGGATGCGATTCTAGTACGCTGCCGTTCTCGTGACTCGTATGACAAAATTTCTTCAGAGCTGTAAATACGTCCAATCGGCTCACATAATTATTACAAAATCTGATACTAAACGCAGTATGGCAGTACCTTCAAACTAAAATGTCGAAACTGCCCTCTAAAGTTGTGTTAAAAAAAACCTTACAGAATATGAGTTGGTTTATAGCAATGGAAGTTGGTGGTTAGGGTATTTGTGCAAAATTTTCGGAATGCAGCACGCTATACGCACGACAAATATCAAATTTTATTTTATTTCGGCGACAGCCATAAACGTGGTCATCTGCCTGCTTTGTATTATAAATATAGAGGATGTGAGACGGAGAATATACCTCTAGTCACTGCAACCTTTAATGTCTTTTGTCATATTGAATTACAAATTGCAATCAAGTGGCAAGAGATTTTCACCATAATAGGTATGTCATGTCGCTTGCATTGTTTTAAGGCGTTAATAGGAAGGCAATAGCGATACCTACATTAGAAAGAATATCCGTAAATTAGCAATTTCAATAAAACATTCAAAAGCAAAATAATCATTTTGTTAAAAATAGTTACAATCTTTTGGCAACCTTAAATTGTAACTGTATGGGTATGGGCCATTTTTAACTGGATATAAAATTTATTAATAACTACTGTGCGCGTCGAGAATAATTCGTATCTAATTGCAGTAACCGGAACAAGCAATACAGTCATAAAGTTATTGTTGCACAGCATAAGCAAAGCCATAAAACCTTAGAATATAGAGACAACAGGAAGTTTGCACGAGCGTGGATTTTTTTCAGGGTCTCGTGGGAGTAGGTCAGCATTATATTGAAGAAAGAGACAAAAGTATTTTCAGCTGTCAAACGAAGTTTAATAATTTGCAACACTTTGAAACTAAAGCAGTGTTAAATAAAGTAAAGAGTGTAAGTAATTATCTGTTAATATAATAGTGATAAATGTGTATGGTTATAAAATATTATCACACCTTTTTATATTAAATTAAATTAAACATGCATAACAAAAACGTTGAATTATCCAAAAAATTCCTTCGTCCACCGACATTTGTTTACGTTTGTGACAGCTGAAAAACTGCCTGGGTAGCCTGGCGTAGTGACATCGAATAAGAACCTTTTCGGTGGGAGCAAACGTAATATTTTCAACCATATATCTTGTTGTCCCGCTCTCTATATTGATTCTACTACACGACTATACTGAGCTTTCACTACAGCGGCAACAGATACTAACACAACCTGGAGGGTGATTCTGATCTTTTGTCGTACTTTAATGTCAAAATATACGCCTAAATGAAATGAACTTTTCTACTGATTTTTTCGTGTTTTTATCCAGCTCAGCAAGCCTTGCATTACATAGAATAAACTGAAAATGACACTTTGCATTACAAATTCAAAATATTATTTCAAATTTAAGCACTTGTATTGCTCTAATTAGATGTAGAATATAAATTTACGACAATATAAAATGTTTGTCACAAGCTCGGAAGCAGTTGACTAATTTGTCGTACTTTTAGGCGTGTATTCTGACATTAATTCATCATTGCAAATTCATTTTAGTTTGTTTTGTGGTTGATGAGAAGGATAAATCAAAATGAATATGGTGAACATAAAAGTACGACAAATTTGAGGCGAAATATCAAAATATGTGACTAAAATTAGGCGTAGTAGGCTACGACAAAGAGATCAAAATCACCCCCCAGGATTTGACTACGCTAAATTTGGCTTATCACACTTCCACTCCTCTCTATATTCTAAGCATAAAACTCATAACAGCATCATTCTCATGAATACATATAAACGATTTACTTCTCATATTTATATCATTGTCAGATCAGTTTTTTAGTCGAGTAAAATGTGACATCGAGTTCGAGTAAAATGTGAAATTTTCATACAAATTTTAGCGCTGGTAAAATCGCAAGCAAAAATGTTATTGATAATTTTACTAGTGCAGTACGGAGTTCACTGGTAAAAATTGAATATTTCTCTATTTTACGATAGATGGCGGTTTGTATGTCTCCAATTATTTTACTGAAAATTTTAATGCGCGGAGCATTAAAAAGCTGGTAAAATTTTGACATTGCCTATTTCTATGACAATTTTCAGATTGTTTGTTTTTTTTTTTAAATTTATTAAAGGATTTAATTTCTCCTCACAATTATCAGATTATTTTTGTTAATTTATTGAAGAATTTAATTTCTTTTGGCAATTTTCGTATCAATTAAGTCCATTTATAATTGTAAATTGTAAAAACGTTTATCCAAATTTTATAAACAATTTGAAGTTTTTCAGCCATAAAAATTTATAGCAGCTGTCACTTTGTTTTCTCCAAATTAACATACGTCAAAATTTTACCAGCAATGTGAAATATTTGGAGACCGCGTTAAATTTTACTTTGCCCAAACTCGATACTAGGCTTAAATGTCGTTTTATTAAGTATACCGTTAAGCCAAATTCGAAAAACATAATCGAAAAATCTCTTAGGAAATGTCACTTTTATTTGCTCAACCTTCAACTGCTTGTACCATTCAAAAAATTTCAAACTTCGAAAGTTTCCTTCACAAAATTCACGATTTTAAGAGAGAAAAAAGTACCCCAGTAGGATTTTTGGAGTACTCTGTGGAAAGCTTTAATCATCATATTTAAGAGGAAAAGGAGGGGCCCAACTACTTTCAAAGATATATGCTTTAAAACAGACATTTTTCTATTTTAAATTTTTGATCATGAAGCTCCTCAGGTTATACGGCACGGCACCATCACCGGGAGGAAAAGACGTACGCATTTTATATTTTTCATTAACTAGAAAAGATGAAAACTGAATTTCATAAAAACCCGTTAATATATGAGGAGGATATTTCCAAAACTCTCTTTATCTGTTCTAATACGTTTTGAGATAATGACTAAAGTGTAAAAGCTACTTTGGTCTTTTCCATACACAATAATCTGTATTAGGTGGAAAAACATAAGCTTCTAAATAAACGCAGTAGTTCCGAATAACATAAAATAATTAAATACTTAATAATAATAATAATCACTTAGGTGGAAAGGCAAGTTTTGGAAAAGTTTCTACATTTCAACCTGCAATTTGAGGTACGTGAGCTTTTGAGCCTGGTTGTCATTCCAAACGATTCAGGGCAACAATGAAAGGAGATTAATTGCGTTTAACTCGTTTTATTTAATGGATAGAGAGTTTTTCAAGTATCCTCCTTATATATACCTATACACACATTATTAAGTGATCTCTTCTAAATACCGCGTCGGCTGATTTTATTTATTTATTTATTATTACAACGCCATCTAACTATTAAAAATTGAAACATTTTTTATCCCGAATAACTCGATTCACCCAATAAATTAACTTTAAATTAATCCGATTATTATTGAAATGGTGTACATTTGAACTTCTATAAAAAACTAATTTCTTACCAAATAAGATAGCCCCTAAAATGGTAAATAAAACCTCAAATAATTCTAATAACAAGTTAAACAAGAAAAATTGTGTCTTTCTCTACAAAAACCGATGGGGTTGTAGCGGTTGACAGAAAGGAAACAAATAGACAAAAGTGATATAAATATGAAACATAAACATAGCAATTCGGCAATCCTCTCCAACTTCTACCATATTCCGCAACACTCTGGACTTTCCCAAACCCCACTCTATCCGTTTAGAGGAATAACTTTAAATGTCATATTCTTTCAGAAAATTTCATAAAAAAATATTTAACATTGCGTCCTAAATTAAAAAAAAAAGTAATGAAAACTTTGGGTGTTAACATTTTACGCAGTTTTCAATTGCGAACTGCAAGTCTGCATTTAAGGAACCTTATGGTCAATTATCTTTTCAATGACACCTCATACACTCCTAGTTTAAACCCTCTTGGAGAATTGAGAAAAGAAATATACAAGAATTTGAACTCGTAACCGTTAACGCATCCAAGTGTTATTCAGTCGGGGACATGCTTGATGATACTGTTGCTGAATGCTTCCAATCCCATTACAGGATATTTTTATGTTTTTATTGCAGCCCTAAGGAGATACGCCCCGATATCGACAATTTTGGAATTAGTATCTGCAGTTTATATTGTTGCCGAAATTACAGCTCTTATCTCAATACGTTCTTAAGCTATCGCTAATACTTGGGACATTTAGTCACTATCTATTATTATGTCTGTTCGCCGAATTCAAAACTTGTTGAATCTTGATACTTGGGTTCGTGGAGTATTGATGTTGGTACACCACTTTTTTTAGCCTCCAAATCAATGTAAATATGTATGGGCTGTTTCTTAGCCTAATTGGAGGCTGATAGCGGTCTAAAAAAGTGTGATTAATTTGGGTACCTGATCGGCTAAGAGAAATAATATAATTAAAAAAAAAAGGACGACTGATATCACAGAATGACGAATAGAAGTTGAACGGAACTTGATTTTAAAAAAATGGATAGATGGATGCCATTAATTGCACGAAATCAATAAAGAACTAAACAGGTTGCCACTTTCTCGATCAACCGAAGAAAACTGAAAGCGGAAGCGATCAAAACAACGGCTATGATTAGAAGAATCTACAAAGCTACATACAAGGGCAATATTTCACCCGAGGATGCTAATGGTGACCATATGGTGGGTAAATGAAGGTATTATTTTCCCTGCAGCCTGGTGATACCAGTACCGTAGAGCAGTAACGCACCCAGGATTTAGTTTGAAGGGGGGGGCATAGGTGTCCCAAGTCCTAACGAGTCGGGAAAATAGGGCTCTAAAGTCGCGTCCTGCACCCATCTGAACACTTAAGGACTGCTATTGTAGATTAAAAGGTTTTATTTTATTTTACCGGACTTTGTAATAATATACAGACCACATTTTATACGTAATTTGTAAATTATGTTCAGAAAACTGACATTCTGGAGGGGGACCGGTCCAGTTCGTCCCTCCTCTTGGTGCGCCCCTGCCGTAGATACTTTGAGGTTATGTATTATGCTTCACTGATTAGTAAATTACGACCGATACTACTCGACGATAATGCAAAATCCCATATTTCTCAAAAAACACTTTGGAGTTCTCCATCTTTTGCCTACTAATTTTTGTATATTTGTTTTTAAGCTTGGATAACATCTGAGCAATTATATTTAGGTGCTTCACTAACCGTTACTCGACAATTGAGAGATTTCACTCAGAAAAAATTAAAATAGTAATTCAGATAAGGAAAATTAAAAATTACAAATTGCTGTCAATTTATCTGAACCTGGTCAATTTCTTGCTCTATGGTACAAGTCTAAGCTTACAGAATTTCTTTTAACTAACTTATTTTAAATCAAAATTTGTATTACCGAAAGGGCCAATTTTCTCTAGAGCTTTAGGGTACTTAAGTATTTCAGGACTGCATTTTTCTCAAATATAAGTACCACGTACTGGTATTTCAGTACTGTGATACTAGTATTAAATAGAAAAAACCAAGTACCGTACCAGTACTTTTTAAACAGCTTGGGCCCAAATATCAAATATTACGTACTTAAGTACCTACCAAAGTACTTGACCGGTACTTTAAAGTGCTCTTAAGTCTTTTGAAGAATTTATTTATTAATCAGATATAGGAATCTAAATCTCAAATCAAAATTCAATTTGTTTGGGGTAAACTGTTTGTGCATAGCACTTAATTTTTTTGAAACTACAATGGAAAAATGGTTTCTACCTCGATTACACATTAAATTTCGAAAATAACATGTAAAAAAGCTAGAATTGGTGAAAACAATTTTTAAACAAAATTTTTTTAAATGTCTTAATAGTGACAGTTTACTCTTATGCTGTGGCCAATTGACATCATCTTTTCTTCAGTCACTGCTACATTGGTGCCTCACCTCCGATACCGCTCTTTTCTAGGAGCTAAAAAACGATTTTTAAAAAAGAAGTAGTGCTGGGTGTCTGCCTTATGCCCTTACCGTACCCATCTTTTTAAAAAAAAAAATTTTAGGACCAATTCTTATGATACCCTAGAGGAATGCCTGTATAAAATTTCGTAAGGTCACCGATCTCTGTAAGTTGAATTTTTGAAGTGGTTTTTCGCATATATTTTTAGAACGGTTTGTTGCAGAGAAAAAATGATTATAACCAATTTTATAGGATTTCATATTCTGAAGAAGTTTTTAGTACAACAAAAATGTCTTGGACTTATCGTTTTCAAAGTATACGTAAAAAATCTATATTTTTGTATGGCAACACCATAAAGGAAGTGCCCGATTTAGTACGTTTTTGAAATTTTATTTTCTAGTAAATGAAAACACCATATACCAAATTTCAGCTCCCTACATCGACGCGTTCTCAGGCAGTGTCCAAATATATAGTGGAAAACGAAATTTTTGTATGGCAACCCCACGAAGGAGTTGCCCGATTTGTCTCATTTTCGAACTTAATTTTACTTTTTCTTTCTAAGCCTGTGTACAAAATTTCAGCTCTCTAAGTGTACGTATTCTCGAGTTATCGTGCGCACAGACGGACGAACGGACGGACAGACAGACGGACGGACATGCAAAAATCAAAATAACTTTTAATATTATGCGTGGGTATCCAATCCATTTTGCCCTACGATCATTATTTCGAGGTGTTACAAACGGAATGACAAACTTAGTATACCCTATAGATTTCATCTAGGGTATTAAAATGATGGAATAACACTTCGCCACAATTTTACTTTGTATCACATATATCAGGGGGTTTTAGTAGCACAGCAGCCTTACTTTACCCAGTTGTTGCTGCCCGAAATTTAAATTTTTTGCAGATTTTTCTTTGATGTAAGTTGATTAATTCGTGCGAAATATTACAGCCTCCTTTGAGTAGGTACTTCGTGTAGTAACTTACTGCTGTATACATGAAGATTTAATACTCGAATCCAAACGTTGCAATAGGAATATCGTCTTTTGAGAAAATTATCTTTAAAATTCAAGCGGAACTGTAGAGAGACTTTTCTCATTCGTTGAATTGGTGAATTTTTTAAGACATCATGCACTTACAGATCAAAACTTCCAGAAATTAGTTTTACAAAAAGCTAATACCCTAGATACAGCACGATCTTTATAACTAATTATACCCTAGATATACAGCACGAACTAATGAATCATTTGTACTAACTATTCATTAAAATACCGTGTGTCAAATAGTATACGTCATTATAGCTCGAAAATCAGATGATAATGAAGTACACAAATGAAGTGTTTTCCTCCATCATTACAGATGCTATATGTGCTAGATTTGGCATATAATGTAAATCTGGAGCTCCGCTGTGCATCTGCCGATTTGAAAAATAAGAAGAAGAAATGCAAAGAAATGCAAATCACAAATTATATTATCAATATTTTTTTAAATAAAATGTGTTTTTCATTTTGGAAATTGTTAAATTGAAAATAAAATAAATGAAAACAATATTGTTTCTTTAATGTGATAAGTTCATCAAAACCAGTTTGACAGAACAACTTAATTAAAGAAATGGCTGTGTGTCCGCAGTTTATAATGAATCATTATAGACTAATAAGTCGTTAGTTATTTCTTCATTAAGAGTGCTGTGTATCTAAGGCATAATACCCTAGACACAGCACGATCTAATTATTCATTAAAATGACGTGTCTCACATAGTATTCATAATTATGGCTCGAAAATCAGATCATAATGAAGTTCACTAATGATGTGTTTTTTCTTTCTTGATTAAAGCTCTAATGAGGAAAAATGTGCTAGAACTGAATATATTTTGGCATATTAATATAAATCTGAAGCTCCGCTGTACATCTGCCCATTCGCAAATAAGAAGAAGAATTGCAAAGCAAAAACTAAATTATCAAAATACTTTTCAATATAATATTTTTTCATTTCCAAATCGTTTGATAGAAAAATAAAAAAAGTAAAAAAACTAAGTTAATAGCGTCGATTCGATCCATTTCGCTTCTTCCCTATCATAAATATGCCAAAATCAGTCTGACAGTACAACTTAATTAAAGAAATGGCTGTGTGTCTGCAGTAGCCTAATGAAACATTATGGTTTAATGAGTCGTTAGTTAATTATTCATTAGGAGCGCTATGTGTATACGGCGCATAAAGCTTAGTACTGTAACCCGTGTTAAACTAAATTGTAGCTAAGCAGTCTACAATCTCGTGCAGTTCTTTTAGCAGCTAAAATATGACAGGGATACTCCAAGATGAGAGATACTAAAGCAAGAAGAAGAAGAAACATATTTATTAAGTTACTCACTCTTTTCCAATATGTTGACGTTTTTACATATTTTTAGTTGTGTTTATCGTTGTTGTCATTTCTCATTATTTTTAGCGTGCTAAAGAACGGCCCGGGCCGATAAATTCAAACTAAATTGTTTGGAGACTTACTGGTGGTGCCACCTCTAATTAAGAACACAGAACCAAATTTAGCATATTGGTCTCACTAAAATTCAGAATAAAATTTCACCAATAGCGCTCTTAGCGCGCTAAATTTTATATGAAAATTTAGTTTAGCGCAGACATCGATACTAATCTTAACTCGGCCTTTTTAAAAACTGTCAATTAAAAATAATTAATATAACATTTTTGAAATAGCATGATTAATTATTTGGGCGGGTATTTTCCTCACTTGAATTTTGTAAATTAAAATTGGTATTAAGTGCCTTGTGCCCAAGTAGATATACTTGAAAAAGTATTTGTACTTGGTTTTTGCAAGTACCAGTACCGGATAACTGAAGTTCAAATATGATTCTCGGTAACATAGTGATACTGGTACTGTTACTGGTTCTTGTAATTGGAATTTTACAGCTGTTTATCTAGTAAATCTTAAAATTTCTCATATTCTAACTGCAACAACTCTATAACACAATCTTAATACCTCTCTCATTACAATTGCCATTTCGCTAGATTCAATTCAATTTATGTATAAAAGAAAGATTTTTTCTTATCACAAAACAAATTGTTCGTACATACACATATGTAAGCACATACATTTTAATTTATGTATAAAGGTGTAACATAAAAACAAAGGATTCTTTGTTGTTAATTTCCTAAAAACAAAAAAAATATATATATAGTTCTCTGCCTATTTTTTTGTAACAACATTTATATGATGTTAAAATTGATATCATATAAAATGTGTGCGTCAAGAATTATTGTTTTGTTATATGTTAAATTTTCTTCCATTAAATATTACAATACTTGTTATTAGCCGTTTTATATATATAACGTTATATGTATATAACAAAAATATCATCATCGGCTAGTTTTGTACAGGTTTGTTACACTTACATAATGTTTTCATACGTTATTACAGAACAAGGGTAACAATGTGGTGGAGGGTGATGATTGTGAAGTCGAAATGAAATCATAGAAAAACATTTTGAATTTGCACTGTTGGTTATGTTGAAATTTGTAATTTTGTTTTTTTTTTTATGTTTTCTTCTTTTTTCTGTTTTATTCTTATTTTATGTTTTTTTTTTATGTTTTTTTTTTTGTATTTTTGTTTTCTTTTTTGAAAATTTACAAGCAGACAACTGTTCAACATTTGGAATGGTATATAGCAAGTATAATAAAAGGTTTAAAAAATTTCTAACGGCTTTCATCAGTAGCGATTTCCTCAATTTATGTATGTAATGGCGTTTATGTTATGTACTTGTATTAAATAGTTTTTTTTTCAATGGCTTCTTTATGTATATAATCACATTTTATCGTTTGTTCGTCTTATACATAGCTTATTAATTTTTTTTCTTTTGTTTTTTTTTCTAAAGTCGTCTTGGCGCATTTTTTTTTTTACTCTAAGCTTATTTTCATGTTTATATAAATACCTACACCTCCACATTACCCTATTTTTTTGCGAAAAACAAAGAATAAAAAAAAAACTGAAAGAAATAGTTGCATCAATTTGTTTTACGTATAGCAGTTTCATTCAACTAAGTAAGTACAATTTTAGTATTATGTAGAGTAGACAGTTGTGTTCTTACTTGAATAGTGCACGGGTCATTTTTGCTTTTATCTTATTTATTTTTTTACAATTTTTTGTTTGTTTTACTATTTAATTAATTCTTACTGTTTATGTAAAAAATGTACTCTCCTACTTTTGGTTTATTACATCGTTACATCGATCGTACTTGCCTATATTATGTAATGTAATGTCTTGGACTGAATTTTTCTAATGTTATATCACTCTGTGACTTTTGTTTTTACTTATGTTCATACATTACATAAGTTATGTTTTATACGTCATCGTGATTTTGTTTTTTTTTTTTTTTTACTTATAATTTTTCTCCTATTATTTGAAACACATAGGGCAGTGATTTATTCATTTTTTTCCTTAGCATTTTTTATAGTGATTTTATCATT
Source organism: Dioctria linearis (assembly GCA_963930735.1). Lineage (NCBI taxonomy): Eukaryota > Metazoa > Arthropoda > Insecta > Diptera > Asilidae > Dioctria > Dioctria linearis. The sequence continues at coordinate 212,457,417 of OZ005743.1, forward strand.
TACTTTACTTAAATAATGTGGTGGTGAATGTATAGTTGATGTATAGTTTTAGTTGCATTCTAACTGGTGGCGACGGTTTTACGAAATACACGATTTTCTAGTGAGTTTTTGTTTTTTTTTATTAGGGAAAAAATTAAAAGATTTATGAAATAGTTCTACATGGCTTTTAAGATTGGAGATCACAGTTCAATTTTTGAATATCAAATCATATGTTGCTTTTTTTCCATCTTCTAGATTTTACTATGTTTTCTTTAAGAAATTATTACTAAACTTCTCTCAGTGACAGCAAACTATTCGTAACATTACAGATTTGGAGCGTGAACGCAAAGCACGTGTTAATAGAGTAACTTGATTAAATTTATTACCGGAAAGATGAATAACGTCGAGGCATGAACGTCTGCCCTTCCATTTTTCCCTTAGTTTGGTACACAACGAGTTCTATAAGTGGAAAATAATCGGCCAGAATCACTCCCCTAGAATTAATACATTTTTTTATTTTAAATTTAGAATGGAAGGAGAAGAGAAAGTATGTGTGTATATAGGAATAGGAATCCTAGCATCTCAGGTCAATCAACTGTATACCTCGTATAGAGGAATTTTAGTAGGGATTTGCATTACCGAGTGAATGTCAAAAGTTTTTAAAATCTTTAGAGACCACCTTCATATATGAAAAGTGAATTTCCGGAACGTATTTATTACTTCAAAAATAAACGATGTCTATATATTAGCTTTACATGCTTTTATTTAACACAGTTTTCCTACTTATAAAATATAGCCTTTAAAAGTAAGAGGGAAAATGAAGCACTGTTAATTTGAATAATAGAACTAATCTTACCAGAATGTATTAATTGCTTAAGAAGGATAGGAATCTTATTGATAAGGCCACTTATACAATTTTGTGAATATACCATTAAACTGGATTATTATAACGTAATAGTACACTGAAGGCATTTTGATTCTTCCTCCCTTTCTTTAACCCTCTCTCGTGAAAATGGTCAATTAGGTTTGCTCCTCCACTCGCTTCAGGCTTTCTAGGGACACTGGAAAAATTACTGCCAACAGTGTCATAGGGTCATAGGGTGGCTGGGGAATGACAGGAAGAGGACAGTACATCTGTGTCCTCCCATTAAAAAAGTAAGTGGTGTAAGGGTCCCTTCTGCACCGGATGTGGTGCTGCACGAAAAATTCTTTGTATGTGACAGGTGAAAGCGGCAACTTTTTGTGGAACCCCCTCACAATCTCCACCAATGGTCGAGGCGAACTAGCGTGCCACTCTACACTCCAATGCTGTTCACCAAGTTAGCTGTCAGCTCATGCTGGCAGTTTGGACTTCGCGTTCAAAAGGTACTCATTCGACATAGTTCCATAACATCATTTTATTTTGATGTTCCTGAGATTTCATAATCCTTACATAAAACCCTAAAATGCTATGAATCCTCTTTCTTCGAAGGCCACTACATAACATTCATATACAGTGAACCAATTTCTGAGACGCTTACACTCTACCTGCAACAACAAAATTATTTAATCTCCTAGTGCTCATAAAATAATTCTCATCAACACGCTAATAATCAAGCATGGTCATTCCGTTTATACTAGACGACACAACCTAATTATTAATTGTACGTAGATACTTTAGTATTGTAAGTATCACCTAGCATGAACTAAAATGTTCAATTTAACATTAGCGATACAGCGGTAGAAACTTGATAATACCTAAAGAAATTTGTATCAAAGCCTAGCATGTCTTTGATAATACTCAACTCAATACTCAAATTAAATTTAGCATTAGCTAAGATTTCTATTCATACGACCCGTTTGAATGAGAACAAAAAAATGTAATTAATTCAAGTAGTCAGCATAGAAATGATAACAAAATTAATAATGAATAGGAATCGATCAAAAGTTAGGAAGCGACAGTCAACAGAGTTCGTCAGTGCTGAAGAAATAAACATAAACAAAATTCCAAAACACAATGAACAGTCATTAGATTTCCTTTTTAAAAGTTAACCAATAATTAATATTTGACTTTGGCTGCGATTCTCTAAACTTTTTATCATCAACGACTTCTACATGCCTTTCTTCAAAACTAATATAGCAGAAAAACATTCTTTCAATTAAATTTTTTAATATTCAGCTACTACTACGATGTCAAAAAACATCAAAGAACACTCTTCAGAATAGGAATAGAGTTTATTCTAGTAGCTGATTACATCTAATGATCATTCATTGTGTTGATGTCACTCTCTTTTTTCGAATTTCTATTTATCTTGATATTTTTATCAAAACTAATGAACTCCCTGATCACAATCGCAAAATATTTTCAACTTAATTTTGGTAAAACAACTCAAGCTGTTACTGCAGTAAATTTTGCATGACGATAAATGGCGGAATTCCTAAACGAAATTTCATTTCTTGAGCATACTATCCTTCAATTTGTGAAAGTGAATTTATTTACTGTCAATTTGAAAATTGCAAATAAATGGCAATTTAACTGGAGATTGTATTACTAAAAAAATAGATACAAATAAATGCTTTCTGCGTTTTATTTTTCTCAACCCCAACGTGAAAGGAGGTGCGCTTTTGAGGTATAGCCAGAATAGCTATTTCTGGGCTTTAGTTCTCTCTAGGCAAAACTTGAACGCACTCCATGTAGCCCTATAAAGTTATTATCTCCTCTACCCTACTGCTACTGGGTAACATTTTTTTTTTACAACAAAAATGCACTAGTAGGAGCATTAAATGGTAACTCATGAGTTAATAATTTCAGGATAGAGTTTTTAGAACACAAAATTATGTTTGCCAAGAGAACAGCAGTGCGCCCAAATAATTTACTTATAAAGCTTAAAAAACTATTCAAATTATTTAACACGTAGCGTTTGATTTCAAAATAACTCCTACCTTTTAGTTTTTTATATTAAACGTTACAATCATAACGGAAGTACCTTTCATTAAAGGAATTTAAAATCACATTTTTCTTTAGCTTGATATACGTAATAACTGTCACAATTTTGAAAGTGTCAAGTGTCCAGACATTTTTAAGGTTTAATTTTGTTAATACAATACAAAAAAATTTAGGAAGGCGAACTGTCACCGCAACATTTGTATATAATTATGTGCATTTGTATTCACTTTTACAGTTTACTTAGTTTTCACTCCCATGCACTTTCAAAAACCAGTGGCCTGACCCACAGAGATAATACTATGCTTATCGCATCGAAATTCTTGGAATTTAGTAGAATTTAACACGCCTTCTATCTGTCCTAATTACACTGTGGTACATTATGTGGGAGGACTCATCTTCACCAATGAAGAAGAAAAAGTTCAAAGAATGAGACATGGCGCGGCAGTTGGTGGGCCAGTTCGTAGAGCACAGAGGAACCAGTAACCTGTATTGTAAGAGCTAAGAGGGAATATTGGTATGTTGGCGTGCTCTAGGAAGGGTGACCCATTTGTCAGTTCAGGCTTTTCGCGTAACACCACACTGCAGCAATGCAATTATGCGCCATCCTCCGTCCCTCTATTCCGGGTATTATTACACTAAAAGAGTAAGACTACTTCAGAGTATCAACAGAATACTGAAGATCTTTTCAAAAGACTGTATACGGGAAGCCTCGTATTATAAAGTTACACGGTTCAATTTTAAAAAGGGTTTCTCATCTTCCATCCATAGTAGACAGTAGTTGAATAATAAATACGTTGCAATTGGCTCTGATATATCAAGATATCCAATAGAGTCGTTCCTAGTCCGCACGTGGTATTTAAACAAAGGCCTTAGCATAAACCCCAACAAAACGGTTATCGTTCCGTTCACAAGAAGATCGAAGCTTTCACTAACGGCTCCTCTTCTTGAAAATACGCAATTGATATTTTCAGACGAAGTCAAATATCTGGGGATAACCCTAGATAAGAAATTTACCTGGAATTCGCATCGTGACGGATATAGCGATGCGATCTCTCTACACGTGTCGTCGCTTCATTGGCAGCACATGGGGTCTGAAGCCAAAAATTATGTACTGGACGTACACCACGGTTGTTAGACCCATGGTCACCTATGCGGACCTCGCATGGTGGCCAACAACTAATCAAAAGACGGCTGAGGCTCTGCTTCAAAAAACCCAGCGGCTTGCCTGTCTAGGAATAACTGGTGCCATGAGAACCTGTCCTACAGCAGCCATGGAAGCCTTATTAAACCTTGCACCCCTGCATTTGCAAGTGAAATAGGAAGCGATCTCCAGTGCTATTATAGTACAAACGGAGAAACAGTTAAAGCCAGGCGATCTGGTTGGTCATTTAAGTATCTTAAAACAGATATGCTTCGAGCAAGTGACGACAATATTTGATATAATCACACCCAGAGTGGTTTTTGTAAGACCATTCCAAGTGGTTCTTGGAGACCGACAACAATGGCGCTCCACTAAACCGTCCTCCAACAAGGATCGATGGTGTGGTATACCGACGGCTCAAAAACAAACAGTGGGGTCGGATTGGGTGTATACGGCCCCAGATGCAATATATCAAAGGCTCTAGGCTCTACCCCTACCGTATTCCAAGCCGAGGTATTGGCCATAGAAAAATGTACCAATACCTGCATTAAAAGAGCCATAAATGGCTCAACCATTAATATCTTCTCGGACAGTCAAGCTGCCCTCAAGGCCTTAAAGTCCTACACTGTCAAGTCAGGGATAGTCTGGAAATGTTTACAAACCCTCAAAAAACTATCAAGGAGAAACAAAGTTATCCTCATGTGGGTACCTGGACATGAGGGCCACAAAGGCAATGAAATTGCGGATGGCCTAGCCAAAAGAGGAGCGGAAACTCAGTTTGTCGGACCAGAGCCATTTTGTGGCACTTCAAAGTGTTACCTCAAAGCTACCCTAAATAACTGGGAGACTAAACAAAAATCCCTGTATTGGGAAAGGCTACAAGGACTTCGTCAGGCAAAAAAGACACCTCTGGCGGAAAAACAAAAGAACTCCTACTCCTTAGAAGAACAGAGCTCAAAATGATCTTCTCAGGCCATTGCCCCTTGAGGTATCACCTAAACAAGCTGAGTTTGGCTGAGACTTAATCCTGCCGCTTCTGTCAGCATGCGCACGAAACCTCGGAGCACTTGCTCTGCAACTGCGAAGCATTGGCCAGGGGGAGATTACTCCACCTTGAACATGCTTTTCCTCCACCAAGTTACGTATGGAACCTCAAGCCCAGAATGGTTCTAGACTTTATTAACAGTCTAAACCTATAAATGGAGCAAATTCAACGGGCACTCACAATAGATCTTTCAGGTAGCAGTGATTGCGAGTCTAACGCCTATACACCCCTTCACAAATCTAATCTAATCTAGTCCAGCAATGCCGCACCAATCTATGGTGACTAGATGCCTCCCAAATAGTTAGTATCTGCTGGATTCTTGGCCGCAGTAATATATCAAGATACTTTTTTAAGCTCATTGGCGACAACCTGATAGCATTCAATGTAGATCCTCCTTTTATTGCCACCATTGTTCATATGAAATATCTATTAAACTGGTTTTATTAGCTTACTCAAAACGAATAAGTCAGGTAACAGCATGAGACCTATTCCTCATTGTCTTATTATAAATTCCCGTCGGAGAAATTGGCTAAAAGGTTGGTGGCTGAGGATCACAATTTGACCCCTCCTATGAATATATCAGTAAAAATCTCTTTCAATTTGGTGGAAAAATAAAACACGTTTCTCTGGAGGAGAATGAGATGTTGTTGATGTGGTAGCGATCTTCCTTAGTGACTCGTTGAGGGATACTTTTCAATTCTTGGAATGATGGTTATATATACAAGATATCAGTAATGAAAGAAGGATGATGTTGGTTGAATTAACCATGAACCACAATTATTTCACGTTTACACGTTTAGAGGAAAATTTCACAAGCAAGTTGATAGCAGAGCAAGGGGGTGTGTTCTAGCTCCATTTTTATCATCGGACATTTTTATGGGACTTTTGGAAGTACGGTGCAGAGCCAGAGATTTTTAATTCGGACTCTAACAATCCTCACCATTTTACTCCATAATCCACCACCGATATTTTCCACAACCTACTATCTGTCAAGTTCAAAAGTGGGATGCATCCACACAAACATCTATTTATTTGCTCTAATCTTCAGGCTATTTCGTTCTTGTATTTTGAATCATATCTCTGTGCCTTATATGTAGTAACATAAAAATAAATAAATAAAATAATGATAACGCTATCAAGGCTTGCAATTTATGGCAGTACAATATTTTTAATATAGCCAACTTCACTACAAGTCCTTTTATGACCCAAAAGCCAAAAGCCCAAAAAGTTGAAATCAGTATCGAATGTATTCTCAAGTATAATAAAGTTTTTAAACACCATCCGAAAGCTCTTTTCAAGCCTCTGCTCAAAACTACTTTGAAGTTAAAAACAAAAAGAACTGTGATCTCCATACCAATTCAAAACTCAAAATATGACTGTTGTGAGAAGAGAAAGGACAGTAACTGAAAAGATTGCAATTTATGCAACTAGTTTTTCATGTTGTAATAATTTGGACTGAGGTGTTACACAAACAAAACAATGATGGTTCTTCCTGCCTTTAACTTTTCACAACAGAATAAATCTTCTTGTCTACATCTAAAACTGTCTATCTAAGATAAAAAGGATTTTGAAATAAGTTCAATTTTTTGTTCGGTATAAACGTTCGGGAATCAACAAATGTTTAAAAAAAAATTATAAAATTAATAACTATTTCGGGATCTTATGAAGAATATTGTTTATAGAATCTTTTAGAGTTCGCCTTTTAAGTATTATTATCATTCAAGCTTAAAAAAAAAACTTTACTTAAAACAAAAAGAACTTATCTGGCTTCAAAAGCAACTTTGGCATAATCGAAACTCTCACACAAAATACAGCTTCCAACAACCTTACATACCTACATACATACACACTCTATCCACGCGCCTGCGGTTTTATCACTTCCATATACACGACTATAGATAATACTTGAAAAAGCAATAAAAGTGTAAATTTCTGATTTTAAAATTATAACTATTTGTCTATGAAATAAATGCGGCCATCAATCGACTTCCGGTCCTTCTGTGAAATGTCCTCGTACATCAAGAGAACCGGCTAAGCTATAAACTATGTGCGACAGAGATGGATGTTCTAAGAGCTCATTGGCTGGTAGCGGTGGCTCACATCTAGGACGCATATGACGACCTCTAAATGCACGGTGCAAACGTAATACGACATCACAGAAGACAAAACGTAAAATTAACGTACGTAGGAAATCATCACCGAAAAATTGAACATACGATGAATCTAAAAAGAGAATGAAATCGAAATTAATTATCATGTTAAACATTTTAAGATCAGATAACAAAATATAAAAAAGGAAATTGAGTATATCAAAGAGCCTAATTATTTATTTATTTACATATAATATAAATATTTTGAGCAAAGCAGTCTGTTCTACTACTGTCATATCCATCAGTGACAAGACGATCATTACATCATAAAGAACAGTCATATTTGGAAAGCTTTGGATTGCGAATAAAAATTAAGAATAAGAAATCGTCTGGCCATGATGGCATCTCTAACTACATCATCCGTAAATGCCCTAGTATTCTTGATGATAAATTAACATCACACTTCAATCATTGTATAAACAACGGGTTTTTTCCTTCTGACTGGAAGATAGCCAAGTTGATCCCAATAGCGAAAGTGAGAAACTCTAAGCATATTCAGGACTTCAGACCCATCTCTTTATTGTCCTCTCTAGGAACGCTCCTTGAAAGAGTAATTGCTGACAAATTAGAATCTTTCTGCGAAGAACACTCCATAATCTCTCCCAACCAATTTGGATTTAGAAGAGGTCACGCAACGATCCAAGCAATTCTGTCACTAATTAATAAAATTACAAACAATCTGCGGAATAAAGTTTGCACTTTAGAACTTGATATCGATATTGAGAGAGCATTCGACTCAGTCTGGCACAAGGGACTTATATTCAAACTGCTGGAAATAAACTGCCCAAGTTAATAAGGACTATCAGTAGTTTCCTTGAAGATAGATTCGTATTCATATCCATCGCCGACCAGGTTTCTGACTCTATACCGGTTCTTTCTGGAGTTCCCCTAGGGTCTATTTTGGGCCCACTCCTGTTTAATATTTTCCTATACGACTTCCCTCTCAGAAGTTCTTTTAACTAAGTACCGTCAGCTATTCTATATGCTGATGACACCATCATCCTGGCTGAGGATGAGAGACCCCATTCGGCGCTTAACAGTATACACCAGTTCACACCTAGACTGTTAGAATACTATAACAATTGGGGTTTAAAGATTAATGAATCCAAATCCGACATTATCTGCTCTAGAAATGCGAGTGGCAAAGGGCATCACCTGGCTGTTCGTGATAGCAAATTATTAAACCTGAAAATTAACAATAGACCAATCCCACTCAAAGAGGAGATATCATATCTTGGCATCAACCTTAATAATAGATTGCGCGCCAATCCCCATGCGAGGAAGACCCTACAAAAAGCAAAAGCGGCCGCAGCCATGCTCAGACCTCTATTTAACTCAAAATATTTATCGACAGAATCCAAATTACTAATAAACAAGATCACTGATTTTATGGATAACACTTGGTGGAATAAGTTTATTTTAATTGCCATCTTAAAAAAAGATAATAAAAAATACTACTTGTTTTTTTTTCCACAACGTACATGTATATTTTAAATTTACATATAATGTAACAGCCAACGCGTTTCGTCTTGTCAGGACATCTTCAGGGCTTTTGTTGTACTGAGGGAATGATTGATTTAGCTGTTAAATAAACTCTCATGGGTAGCTAACGCATGCGTAATGTACTAAAATTCACATTCAAAAGTGGGCTGTTGTTTTTAAAATCTAGCTGATCATTTACTATAAAGTAGCCATCATCCTTAGCTTTTTTAATTTCAAAAGTTTCATATCTATCTAGTAATTTTTTATCAGATAAATTGTGTAATAATTTAATGTCGTCTGCATTAGGCTTGTGTCCGGTTAAGCTAAGGTGTTTAGCGAAACCGGAATTAGGGTTTGCAGCCTTTGAGCTATTTATATGCTCCTTGAATCTTGTTTTAATTGATCTTTTAGTTTGTCCAATGTAAATAGCATCACAATCCGCACAATTCAGCTTATAGACCCCGCATTGGTCAATTTCATTGATTTTAGGTTTAAATTTGTTGTTGACTAGAATATTTTTTAGAGTTCTGTTGTTAAAGAAGGCTGGCTTTATGTTTTTTTCCCCAAATAATTTATTTAAACATCTGGATATCTCGCCAAAGTAGGGGATCCTTCTCCATTTTATTGGGTCATTATCCAAACGTTGTTGTTCGAAAGGAAAGGTCATTGAAATAGCTTTTTTGTAGTGCTTTTGCGTCAGTAATTTGTAGATAGTTCTATTACTATACCCATTGTTCCTAGCGATCAGTTTTATTGTCGTGAGTTCTTTTTTGAAATTTTCTTGATTTAATGGTATATCTAACAATCTATCAAGCATGGAGTGAAAAGAGGACATCTTAATATTCCACGGGTGTAAAGAAGATCTGGGTATTATTGCGTCTGAATAAGTATCTTTTCTATATATATTAAAATCTAGTTTGTTATCCGCTAAAGATATGGTCAGGTCTAAAAAATTAATGGATTTATTACCTAATTCTAATGTGAATTTTATGTTATTGTCAAGTCTATTTAAAACATTAGTGAGGAAATTATTTAATTGTCTATTTGTTCCCGTCCAAATACAAAATACGTCGTCGACGTAACGCAACCAAACGAGAACATGTTTTACAAGGGGATTTTCTGAGTTAAAAAGGATTTCCTCTAGATGGTTCATAAAAAATTCGGCTAGAAATGGAGAAAGGGCAGATCCCATGGCCAGACCATCGTTTTGTAAATAAATTTTGTTGTCAAACATGAAATAATTTTGTTCTATGCAAATATTTAACAAATTGTTTAATTGTGAGGATTGTGATGTATCGGTTAGTTTCCTATTAATTGTCTCAGTTAGCAAATCTTTTAATTTTTTAACAGGAACCGAAGGGAAAAGGCTGCAAACGTCAAATGATACCAGTTTTGAGTTTTTTGGTAAGTTAAGGTCTTTTATTCTTTTGACTAAGTCTTTAGTGTTTTTGATAGAGTATTTGGGCTCAAAATTGATCAGAACTGGCACCAAGCTGTTCAATTCTCTGCAAAGCCTTTGTGCAGGCGCATTAAAAGAAGCTGAAACGGGGCGAACTGGTATATTATTTTTATGTAACTTTGGAAGTCCATAAACTAAAGGTATAGAAGGATGGCTATTTTTTAGCAAATACATTTTTTCCCATCGAAAATTTTTTCTGATCTATTTACAGTCTCTTTTAATAACCTATTAAATTTGTTTGTCGGATCATAATTAATTTCTGTTAAATTCATTGAGTTTAAACAATCTGTCATTTTTTGGCTATAAGTACTTTTATCTAAAATAGTAATTGAATTGCCTTTATCGGCCTTGCATAGAACTAAACTATCTGTCTTCAATTTCTCTTTAATTCCTTTAAGTAGTCTATCATATATCATATATCAGAGACAAAAAAACAAGTTGAAGTGTTTAACTCGGACCACAGCATCTGTGATAACATGCACCAACACAGAAAGACCTTTCCATGCAAGAGTCGTCAACTTATCAGCTGTTTCATTCTCGAGCGAGGAAGAAGAATTATTACGACATGGGTTGAACTTTGCACCGACATTGAAAGTGAAGCCAGCACACATATTGGATTTAGCGATTCATACTGACGCGGCTTTTGATGACGATGATATGGAAACTAAATCTAATTGCTCAAGGTTAATTAAATCAGGTATTAGACATGTTAATAATAATAACACACAATATGATAGACTACTTAAAGGAATTAAAGAGAAATTGAAGACAGATAGTTTAGTTCTATGCAAGGCCGATAAAGGCAATTCAATTACTATTTTAGATAAAAGTACTTATAGCCAAAAAATGACAGATTGTTTAAACTCAATGAATTTAACAGAAATTAATTATGATCCGACAAACAAATTTAATAGGTTATTAAAAGAGACTGTAAATAGATCAGAAAAAATTTTCGATGGGAAAAAAATGTATTTGCTAAAAAATAGCCATCCTTCTATACCTTTAGTTTATGGACTTCCAAAGTTACATAAAAATAATATACCAGTTCGCCCTGTTTCAGCTTCTTTTAATGCGCCTGCACAAAGGCTTTGCAGAGAATTGAACAGCTTGGTGCCAGTTCTGATCAATTTTGAGCCCAAATACTCTATCAAAAACACTAAAGACTTAGTCAAAAGAATAAAAGACCTTAACTTACCAAAAAACTCAAAACTGGTATCATTTGACGTTTGCAGCCTTTTCCCTTCGGTTCCTGTTAAAAAATTAAAAGATTTGCTAACTGAGACAATTAATAGGAAACTAACCGATACATCACAATCCTCACAATTAAACAATTTGTTAAATATTTGCATAGAACAAAATTATTTCATGTTTGACAACAAAATTTATTTACAAAACGATGGTCTGGCCATGGGATCTGCCCTTTCTCCATTTCTAGCCGAATTTTTTATGAACCATCTAGAGGAAATCCTTTTTAACTCAGAAAATCCCCTTGTAAAACATGTTCTCGTTTGGTTGCGTTACGTCGACGACGTATTTTGTATTTGGACGGGAACAAATAGACAATTAAATAATTTCCTCACTAATGTTTTAAATAGACTTGACAATAACATAAAATTCACATTAGAATTAGGTAATAAATCCATTAATTTTTTAGACCTGACCATATCTTTAGCGGATAACAAACTAGATTTTAATATATATAGAAAAGATACTTATTCAGACGCAATAATACCCAGATCTTCTTTACACCCGTGGAATATTAAGATGTCCTCTTTTCACTCCATGCTTGATAGATTGTTAGATATACCATTAAATCAAGAAAATTTCAAAAAAGAACTCACGACAATAAAACTGATCGCTAGGAACAATGGGTATAGTAATAGAACTATCTACAAATTACTGACGCAAAAGCACTACAAAAAAGCTATTTCAATGACCTTTCCTTTCGAACAACAACGTTTGGATAATGACCCAATAAAATGGAGAAGGATCCCCTACTTTGGCGAGATATCCAGATGTTTAAATAAATTATTTGGGGAAAAAAACATAAAGCCAGCCTTCTTTAACAACAGAACTCTAAAAAATATTCTAGTCAACAACAAATTTAAACCTAAAATCAATGAAATTGACCAATGCGGGGTCTATAAGCTGAATTGTGCGGATTGTGATGCTATTTACATTGGACAAACTAAAAGATCAATTAAAACAAGATTCAAGGAGCATATAAATAGCTCAAAGGCTGCAAACCCTAATTCCGGTTTCGCTAAACACCTTAGCTTAACCGGACACAAGCCTAATGCAGACGACATTAAATTATTACACAATTTATCTGATAAAAAATTACTAGATAGATATGAAACTTTTGAAATTAAAAAAGCTAAGGATGATGGCTACTTTATAGTAAATGATCAGCTAGATTTTAAAAACAACAGCCCACTTTTGAATGTGAATTTTAGTACATTACGCATGCGTTAGCTACCCATGAGAGTTTATTTAACAGCTAAATCAATCATTCCCTCAGTACAACAAAAGCCCTGAAGATGTCCTGACAAGACGAAACGCGTTGGCTGTTACATTATATGTAAATTTAAAATATACATGTACGTTGTGGAAAAAAAAAACAAGTAGTATTTTTTATTATCTTTTTTTAAGATGGCAATTATAATAAACAAGACCCTAATTCGCCCCATATTAGGTTACGGATTTATATCATGGATGCAAATAACACCGAATGTCCCTCTAGAGCTAGAAACCTTTGAAAGGAGAATCCTTAGGCATTGCGTTGGCAAATTCCGTAGACCTGACAGTCACAAATGGTACTCTAATAATTAATTATATTTATAACAGTACAAACATAACACCACTAATGATCTATCTAATTGGTATAGCCGAGAAAGCGATAAAGAAATTTGAGCATCATCCAAATCCTCTGATCAATACAGTCTTCACCGAGAATAGAAACGACTCGTTGAATGACAATTACTATCTCTCACCCATAAACATTCTACACGAGTCTTCCATTAACTCCTTCTTTCCTAGCACTCCTAACCAATTTAGGATCCCATTTTACACTAAAACGTCTCCAACCAACTACAGGGGTTAACAGTATTCCTCACAATTTTGGGAGCATTTCTCCTTTTCAACCGATGTGATATATTAGAAAAAATCCGAACTATTACTAGGTTCGTATCTCTTTATTAAATAACATTAAAAATTAATCTGGGTAATTAACTGAATATCCCGTCCATTTAATTTCAGATACCTATTATTAGGTTATTGGGCCCTTTGCCCGTGGTTTTTCATCGTTATTTAGTTTTAAGGTAGATTTAGGGTCATTCAGACATAATTGTGGAGTATATCGGGAGCAAGTGTACTCAGTTCCTTCTTGTACGCTTATCATACAAAATAATTTTAAGGTTAGAATTCCATCCCTTATTTAACACATCAACTTTCATTATAGCCATACGCATATCAGCAAGTCAGGCAGATATATATTAAATCTAAGTTAAGAAGTTATGTTTAAAAAAAAAGAAAACGTGTGTATTCTTGTATTTAGCCTCAATAAACTTGAACTTGAACTTGAACTTAGATTGCAAATGGCGACTTAAAGTAAGAACCCAATACGCGATGAGACCCACGACACAGATGAGACATATATAGATATCCAACATTGCCAAATTACCCAGTCAAGCCTAGTATCGAGTTTGAGCAAAGTAAAATTTAACGCGGTCTCCAAATATTTCACATTAAGATCGCTAGTAAAATTTTCATGTATATTAATTTGAAGAAAACCAAATAATTCATTTTTATATTTTGATAACACAAATGAAATCCTTCAATCAGTCAAAAAATAATTTGCCAATTTTCATAGAAATAGGAATGTCAGAATTTTACCAGCCATTTCGTGCATTAAAATGCCTAGTAAAATGTGTGGAGAATTTATACTGCCATCTATTTTATAAAAAGGGAACTTTTTACCTATGAACTCCACTAATTAAATCACTCCCACACAGGGGGGGGGGGTCCCCTTCTCGGGGGTCGGTGTTTTTTTAACTCGCACCACTTTCTCAGATAATTACTTACTAACTTTCATGAAATTTTCAAGAAACTAAGAATTTATTATGAGCAAATGCATGATTGGTGAGGCTTTCATGATTTTTGTCTCCTTAATCCCGTTAAGATCTCAAGTCGAAATTTTGATATGTTTTAGTGGATAATATAAAGTAGAAAACAAAAAAATGAATAAAATTAAAAATACGCCTTCTGGAATATTCAAGGATAACACGTATATAATCCGCATCCTTTTCGCATATATTTTTTAGACGGCATTTTTCTTAGATACCTTGAAATCCCAACTTTCAAATTAGCCATGTTTCTTTATTTTTTCATCAATAGCAAGGATTGTACGAAATTTTAAAATTCCATAACTTTCGAAATACGCCATTTATAAATTTAAATTTGTATTTTTGTTTTCACAAGCTCTTCAAGTAGGTATGTAGTATTTAAAAAAAAAAAAAATTATGGTCTCAAATGTCGCCCATTTGATATCAAATGACCCATATACCTCCGGCGACGTTGCGGCAAAGTTACCTAATGACAAGTTAAGAAGCTGTAGAGCAAAATGGGCAAATTTCTGGTGTTTTTAGAATGAAACAAGTAATTTCATATACTTTCGTCTTTTGCATTAATGGGGGAAAAGAACTTGGCTATGCACTATTGTAGTGCAACTGAGACAACGTGTTAAAAACAAAAATCGAGAGAACATAGGATTACCCGAACGACAAAATCTTAATAAATCCCTCAAAATCCTATCAAACTATTCATAATAATGTACATCAGGTTACACTACCTCCTTATTTTAAAAAAAAAGATAAATTCAGCTTTGGCCAAGGTGGTTAAAGGAGATGTAAAATTTCTGTCAAATAAAATTTTCATGTTTCCCGAAAATATAGGAGAATCCAGCATGAGTTCTCCCACTTAATCTCTTCATAGCAAAACGAATTTAAACAGAAACACGTGCTGTTCAAATATCATAGGATTACAGCAACAACATGTTTTTATTTACAGCAACAATATGTGGCCAAAAAATTGTCAATATTTCTTAGAAACCGGTTTTACAAAAGCGCGGGAGCATTTTGTGAGAGTAAAACGTGAAAACTCCGCCCCTTCTCATTTATTTACGAAAATGAAACATTTGCCATTCTGTTTCGTTGCATGCAATTTGCGCTTTCATATTTTTTATCTTTATTCATAAAAGTTTTAAAGAGAGTTTGATTTTTTTTCGATTTTTTTTCTTTCTTTCTTCCTTTTCTTGCCGTCTGCATTTTAAATGTAAAACACTCGGAAATCTCACCAGCTTCCTGACTTGTCATTAGGTCAACTTTGGTTGCGGCACTGCATATCCATATTGTGTCCACTTTTTGCCGCGGATTACTATGACAACGGACAGTTGTCGTAATTCAATTCTCTCAAAACTACCGACACAATGGAAATATGTATATAGAATATAAATAGTATAAATTGCGTGGATTGTTAATAAATAACAATTGTGTTTCATTTTTTATGAAATTATGACTAATCTATTGAGATAAAAAAAACTTTATGGTCCATGTCGGGATTTTAGCAAATAAAACTTGAAATTCAATAAGTACCTTAAAAAAAAGGAGTTCTTAAGTGCTCAGATGGGCTCAAGACGCGACTTTAGAGCCGTATTTTCCCGACCCCTTTTGGAATTGGTACACATATGACCCGCCCCCCCCCCTCTCCACGCCAAATCCTGGGTGCGCTACTGCTTTCACATCTGAATACATGATGTCTCGTGTGGCTTGCCGCTATATTAAAGCGAGAAACACAGTGCTAACTTTTACAACCTCGACCTCAGTTTAACTTGAAGAGCCTCAACCTGGCGAGCCTTGCAAACTTTTGCACAATACGAACTTTGACAACTTCTGTCAATCAGTAATAGTATACCTAAGCATACCTCCGTTGGAAAACAAATTAGTCCACTACTTTATGCTTTAGCCAGTCGGGAAATAAGACCTTATCTCAGAGGAACACGTTTTACAGGTAAGAACTGTAAAATCTCAGCTAGCAGGCTTTACAAATTGAAGGATCCAACAGATAGACTTGTGAGATGCTCTATGAGGATGCAAAAATACCGCCTTAATATTGTGCACCGAAACGAAAAGAAAAATCTTCTCCCTGATGGCTTTCTAGATCTGTTCCAATTTCGTAGACAACATGAACAACAAATGGTACCAAAAGATCTTAACTTACTTATAGGTCTAAATCAATCCCATCAAATACCCTTATTGTTAGATAATACCTATCACTAGCAGCAGAATCTCAAATCTAAAAACAGGTAGTCCCGACATATAAAGGAAAAGAGTTCATACATATATCAACCGAATGATGATCTTATTTCGGGTCATTGTGTAAATAATAATAATGTAGATCGCTTCTCAAAGTAATTTACTGGTTTAAAATGAAGACCAATGTTATCCGTTATACTTGATAGCTAATTTTCTCGCGAATTGAGGCAAATAGCAGACAAGTAGTCGGGGGTCCTTTTTAAGTACATTAACTCTGGGGTATGGTTTTAACGCATCTCCTAAATTAAACAATCATTTCCATGTAAGGTCCTGATGAGTTAGCATCTCATCTATTGATGGTCTAAGAGTATGGCTAATCATACATATTTCGGTAACCACCACTCTAATCTAAGCTAGTCTATCCATTATGCGATATTTTCGGTGCCAAACTAAAACTGATGAAACCAACGTTTCTATTGACCACTCTAAAAATTGTAGAGAAACCGCAGGAAACTATAAATTATAAGCTGATTGGTCCTACACTATTTCATCATGATTTCATTAATATTCTAACCGTGATAGATCACCTCTCTAAATTCATTGTGCTTTTTCTTAGCCAACGAATTTTGAATAGTTTGTGGCATTGCAAGGATATCAGCATATAAGTGAAGCCTGCTATGTGTAACACACTCAAAGATATCATTAATGAACAACGAGAAAAGTAAAGGACCAAGAATCGATCCTTGCGGCACACCAAAACCAACTCGCAGAAGAGACGAAGAAGAACCATTGCAGAAAACAGTCTGAAATCTATCAGTAAGATAATTGAAAATCAAATGTGTTGCAGACGCCGAAAAATTAAATTTTGTAATTAACTTCTTACAAAGAAGATTGTGATCGACTACATCAAACGCCTTGGAAAAGTCCAACAAAACTAAAATAGTAATATTATCGGCATCAATTGCCCGTCGAATATCTTCAGAGACACTTAATAGCGCTGTCGAGCAACTGTGACCAGGGCGAAAGCCAGATTGATGTTCATGAACAAGATCGTGTTCATGTAAATATTTAGAGATTTAGACCAAAATTAACATCTCAAAGACTTTTGATAGGATGGGCAATATATTAATTGGACGATATTCACAGGGATTAACACCTATAGTTTTAGGTAGAGGGATGATCTTTGATTTTTTCCAGGAATTAGGGAAACGAGAAGTCGTGAGACATAGGATAAAGATATGAGTTAAGGGAACGAGAATGTAAGGTAAACAAATTTTTATGAATCTAGGAGATATTCCTGCGGCCATAGATTTTACACGAAAAAAGGTATCAAGCACTTCGTCAGGATGTACCCTAGAAAAACTAAAAGATGAGAAACTGTGGATGAATTAAATTAAGGAATAGTTTAAAGGAGAAAAAGTAGAATTAGGAGGAATTAGTGAACGATGCAAACATCTTATTAAGCTCATCCGGATCTGGTATCGTATTAGAAACATTTTTAGCTTTGATACCAACGGCTTTAAGATTCTTCCATAGAACTTTAGACGGCAAACTAACGTTGAGCTTTGATGAATAGTACTTCTTCTTAGCAAGGCGTATAGCACAACTTGCCCTATTACGAAGAATTCTATAGTCCTCCCAAAATTTAGGTATCCTAAATCGCTTCCACTTCGCAAATGCAAAATCCCTAGCCGCCCTTAATTGTCTGATGCGGGATGTAAACCAAGGGTATTGCGGATTTACACTATTCTTTGTAATGAGAGGAATATATTTATCATGAAAATAGTTTAATGAATTATTTAGGTAATCAATTTGATCATTAACATCAGTCATATAGTAAACAGTACCCAGGGAAACATTCGAGCTTCGAAGATCAATCAAACCATAGGCGAAAAATGAAAACGAGTTTTGTGAATAAACTTTATCTGGAATTAAATCATACGTAAACACAATAAGATCATGATCCGATATACCGAAGCAAGATTGGACGTAAGAAAAATATCAAGTAGAGAAGATGAACTGCTTGAAAAATGAGTAGGTTGTTGATTTACACGGTGCAAATCTAAGGCATCAATTGAAAGCTGAAATGTATTGGTCTGACCAGAAGGAATAAGAAAATTTAAGTTGAAGTCACCACCAATAACCACATGTTGATACTGTGGAGCTAAATGAGATAGGTCACAAATAAAGGCCTCAAGAGAGATGAAATCGGGTGGTTTGTAGACTGCTCCAACTAAACATTTATCCACTCCACAGACAACTTCACAAAATAAATACTCAACTCCCGAGTCACTCTCACTACTTAATATAAACTTGCATTTAAGGGAATTACCAAGAAAAATCGCCACAACACCACCGCGGTGCCCTTTTGTATACAAATTCCACTCTTCAATATATATTTAATGCAAATCTTACCTATATAACCAATCCCTTGTTCAATTTCGTCAATCCTACATCTAGTAACAAGTCTTGACGCCTCAGTGACAAAACGGTCTACGTAACTTTGGCACCGTTCCCAGTGGTGTATTGGTACATCACCTACATTACAGATATAACAGAGCGCTGTCAGGGGTGAATGCAGGAACAACGTAAACAGAGATCCATAATGCTGAACATCCGCTAAAGAAATAAATTAAAAATATTAGAGAGTTCTACATTAAGAACAACTAGATCAAAAAATTAAAAAATTACCTTGAAAGGCTGCTGGTACATCTTGTGGTGACATAAGTATAACAAGAGGTTGTCCAAAATAACGAGGAATATGTTGAAATACAAATGAATTATCGGAATCTATAATGATAAAAAGCGGGCGTCTAGTGAATGGATATAAATCTCCTGGATACAGGCAATGCGGCTCTTTGTACGACTTCCCTCTAACCGCTATACCACCGTCCATTCCATCACGTTTTACACTTGTTGCTAAACCTCCGATTTCATAGCCATCTGAAAAAACATAATAAATTTCATGTGTTAATAAGATTCCTACATTAAATTTTTACAGGAGATATGAGGATGAGCTTACAATCTTCAGGATGTTTGGTTGTCGAAAAACATCCATCAGCGGACATATACAATAGCAGCGCCCCGCCTGGAGGTAATTCTTTAAATCCGCTAGCTAAGAATACCATAAGTTGACTAATTGAAGGCTTGTACAATAAATACTTGTGAGGATTGTCGCGATAATGCCGTCTATCCCCATTTTCTAAGTAACCCTTTGATCCGGGAACACCATATGGTGGCATACGACTAGCAGCAGGACTTGCATCATGGCCTGCATGCATCCCATGTGGTCCGCCCAAGGGATGCGCTGTTTCTGTTGGTTCACGTTCCAGTGTTTGCAGCATCCTAGAGCGTGTTCGAAATTCGAAAATTTATAAACAACTCTAGACTATTTATGTATTTCGAAGAAGATGACAGACAGAAACTTACCGAAACATATCCATTGTTAACTCTGAAAATTTAGCTTGCTCGCACGCGGAACCCACGATCAATATCTCTTGCAAACTGAGCGTCATATGCGGTGATCGCTCGCACGGTGGTGTCGTCAGAGGTGATAGCCTGGAACCGGAACCACTGATGGTCAATTTGTGGAGTCAACCTATTCGAAATTTATACACAGATGGCCCGTGCTTTCGAATGGGGCGACATGTGTGTGTGTGTGTATGTATGTATATGTGTATGTTAAATGAGTAGTGTGATTATATATGCTTTTTAGGATGAATGATAATGGATGAAACATGATCTTGATTGATCTTGAAAAAATGAAATGAATGATTTAAAATGGGAGACAAAAGTCATGCAATGAAGCCTTCTGCTGGTGAGACGGTGATAGCATGAAGCAGGAGTTTTTGGGAAGCAGGAATAACTTTGAAAGGATATAAATGAAATGATCATATGATAAATAATCTGTAATGCTAACAAATCAGTGTTAAAATGCGCATACTGAGAATGAATATATAATAAGTATATGTAATGCAAGGCAATCGGATAAAAAAAAAGCACAAAACAAATCGCGATTCAAGCTATTACAGAAGACCAAAAACGAAAATCGATTCTATTCCAACATAAGGAAAAATATTTATGCAGACCACTAGGGAAGCTACTAATGAATTTTCGAATGATCTCAGATGGATAAATGAAAACGGGCCAATTTTTTTTTTAAATATTTATAATAAATATAATTATCTTAATATAAATACGAATAAAAAAAAATTATTATCAAAAAATTTGTTTTTTTAGTAATAATATTGATTCAATCCAACACTGACAGCAAACAAATTCTTAATCGAAACTGAAAATTTCCAAAAATATTACAAAAGCGCTGATAATAAAATGTGCAAAAGTGATCTTTGCGCTTCAGCTGCATTCCGTGAAGTGAAGAATAATAAGCGTTCGGTGTGAGTCTGGCAATTTCATTTTTCTGTTTGTTTGTCTGTCTCAGGTTTTGCATAAATAAGCAAAGCATCCAGATCAAAATTCTCAGCATAATTCGCACTTTATTATTATTTATAAATTCATCACTCTCTAAGCAATTAAAGTTGTTGTTTTTTTTTTACATATAAATAAATAAATAAATAAAGACATAAAAAAAAACAAAATACAAATAGACACAGCGGTAAAAATTATTACAACAATAAAAAAAAAAAAAAAAACATCTTCATGGACTCAATCAACTTTGGCGCACACTGGATAAAGAAGAGTTTTGGGAGGGATTCAAACCCCGAATTTTCCAATGCTTTTGAACCAAACCAAATGTTTTAAATATATTTATAATATTATCTAGGTACATATATTCATTTTGCTTTCATACAATTCAAACTGTTTTTAAGTATAAATAAAATCATTTCGGTATAAAAATCATCTACAAATCAAAAAACATAGGCGATAAACTAATCGTATCTAATTTGAAGTAAAGTGCATTGAATTTTCGTGTACCTAACAAACTAAACTTTTAGCGTTTTTCTTTTTTTAAGTCTACCATAATATTTGTTCTAAATATTCATAACGAAATTATAAGAAACAGAACTGAGGAATGCTTATTTTAAAAAAAAAACAAATTAAATAGCATAAATTATAAGCACTAAGATTCGAAGATCTTTTTTCCAGAATCCCTTCGGTGTGGAAAATCATATGGTTTTCGTTACTTATGTACGCCCATTTCTACGCCAATGCCTTTTGTGTAAGAGTTGAGCTCGGAAGTAAAAAGTGTAAAATGTGTAAAAAGTGTAAAAAACTGTGATTTCCATTCTGGCCTAGCTGGGATTGTTGCGTTCAAGTTGGGGGTTAGTATAGTTTCATGAAGATGGTCACTGTCCCTGTGGATATCAGGCGTAAATGGATTGATATAAAACTTCAGTTATGGGGTGAATCTAGCTCTGATTTAAATTAAATAAAAAAAGTACAATTACACATTGCAACATATGCTGCAGCACTGCATGGCATAAAGCTGTGCTGCTCAATCGTTGTAATGTGTGCAAGACCTGTGAACCCAAAAAGATACGCCTGCAACTCGATTACCCCCATTTTTTACTTGCTGCTGGAGTGGTTTCAGTATAGTTTTCTGTTTTTCAAAGGATTTTTAAATGTGCACGACACGAACCAGTGATCTCTTGTCCAAATCGGGGAAAACAAATTTTTACCCAAAATACCGCTGGACTGATAGATATTATATGTCATAATCTTGGTAAGAAAATGATGTTTGCTCATAAATTCAATAGTTTCCAAAATACATAGAGACCAAAGTATTACCCATGTAAGTTCATTTGTAAACTTGCCTGACGGAACAGTCTGCTTGTCATTCTCGAAAAAAAAACTGACTTTTTCGCAGAAATGCTACGTGATGCGGGTACCAGAGCTTCTTTTTGGGCGTCACTTCTCTGTGAGTTTTCCTGTAAGGGAATCGTGGACTGAGGGAAGTGCCTTATCGAGTCTTCCCCGGTCCTCTCTAAGAATTTTTACCGACGGCTCTTTCACTAGTGAGGGAGCCAGGGCGGTCGTTTACTTTCCTGAACCTAACATTGGGATGGAGTACTCACTTGGAGAACACACCACTGTCTTCCAAACTGAAGTCTACGCCATTGCAATGGCAACAAATCAAGGGTGAAGACATTGCTATCCTTTCGGATAGTCAGGCAGCCTTGCTGGCTCTAACTGTCTCTCGGATAACATCTAAGTTACTGGGGGATTGCAAGTCGTCTGTGGATAAGTTGTGTAACCACAACAATGTGTCACTTCAATGAGTTCTTGGTCAAATGGGGATCATTGGGAATAAAAGGGCTGACCTTTTAACTAGGGCTGACTCTGATTCTCCGTTCTTCGGACCGAAGCCCGTCGTAGGCGTTGCCACCTCGAGTATCGGGTCTCTCATCAAAGCTGATGTACAGAGGAAGCATCACCAGAGATGGGAGAACCTGAGTACTTACAGGTGCACAAAATTATTTCTTGATGGGCCCAGTAGGAATATATCTGATTTTCTCATGGGGCTCTGATAGAAACAATGTAGAACTGGGATTAGCATCATCACCGGCCACAGGTCGCTTCACGCTCATCTAACAAAGATGGAAGTTGTTGACAGCCCAGAGTATCTGGCCTTCCTGGAAGGAGAGCTTGCGACAATCGGAGCAGGATAGATACTCTAGGGTCTGGTTTCTTATCTGTAGATGAACTGAAAAATCGTCCTCACCAAGACCTGATGCGCTTCATTAAGAGGAATGGATGATTTTAGTGATGGGGTTTCTAGCAGGATTGCACAATGGGTCGCTTTGCCCTCCGTGCTTGGGATGTCTCATCCACCTGCGTTGCCTTTAGAAAAAAAAAAGTTGATATGTAAACTTACCTGATAGACATTCTCGAAAACCACTGACTTTGTCACAGAAATGTTTTACAATTATATTTCTAATATTATTTCGCGTGCAACGAGTGTTTGAATGGAGACTGAAAACAAAAACTGCATGCTTTTCTTTTGCAAATATACCAATGCAACTTTTGCACTTTAACCTAAAAGCTGTAATGTGTAACCCTACCTTTAGAGCTGCTATAACCGACTCCTTCGGTATACAGATTTGGTCCCAGGTACATATTGAGGAAAGCTTCAAAGGCTCGAGTACTTGATGACTTCAATTCACCACAAACAGTAAGAAGATATATTCGCTACAGGTTAGGTTAGAGTGGCGGTCGTCATAAAAGCATGTACGACCAGCCACACTTAGCGTATTGAAACTGGAAATGACACCTCAGATTTAGGGGGTGCGCTGAAACCAGCCACAAGAGTTAATGATCCTTACCAGGTCCCCCAACACTTTTTTCTGATATATTCCCCAATTTACAGAAAAAGTAGCTACCAAGCGTATTCCTTCTACGTTTAGCAAGATTAGGGCATTCACACAGCAGGTTCTGAACACTTTTCGTCATTCATACAGCTTCTGCAGAAGTTGTATGGAGGTTGCATGCACTCTGCATGTTTGCCAAACAGACAGTCTCCCATGATAATTGCAGTGAGATTATACGCTCGTCATTCCCCTTCCTCCTCAACAGAGCCTCCAGAAATCATCTCACATGTGGTCTGTTCTCTCCATCTATGATTTGCCAGCATCTATAATCTTCTTCACTGGTCCAAATTAATTCAAAAAAATCCATCGCTTTTCACGATATATCAAGACGACCATATATTGAGCTGGGTCAGATGTTACTTGTGTATATATATAGAGAATTATGCGAGTCTTTAGACACCAGTTCTACCTAAACATCGCAAAAGGTGCACAATATTTACTCGGTCTAGTTGCTAGTTCGGTATTTTTGGCCAAGATTATGACTCCGTTCGTTAGTTCCAAACATGTGGAATCCATAGAGGACAGGTGCATTACAAAGATATTTGTTTTCTTTGTAAAAAGACAGAGATCAATCTTCAGTGGATTAATGCTCAAACTAGAATTCAAAGGCCCATTCGGATTTCATGTTAAACCACCCCGGAGAATTCCATGTCGAAGCCACATCTTACTAAGATACTAGATCGTTCACGTTAGCAAGAGATTGTCCAGAATAATTATCTATAAATAAAGTTGATAAAGTATTTTCCAAGCGTCAATAAATATGTGTGTAATCCAGTACAAGAGCTCTGTTCATTCCATGTTCAGATTTCTCATAATTAGGCTCAAATAATTTACCACCCGCAACACCAAAATAATTCATAGTCTTAAACAGAATTTCATGTTAGTCACCAGTGTCCACCATATGACCAGAATCATGGTATATACCATATAAATTCTTCCAAGTTTGGCCCTAATGAATGAATCATCAAGTTGTTGATTATTAAGGCTGCGTTTAGCATAAATCACTGCAACGAGTAAACTTCTCAGTTACTTTGGAAGATACATGGTGTTTCATTTAGAATGGGTAGACAATTTTTAATGCTCTTTATCTCCTTGAGAATAAAATAGACTCTCAAACTTCTTTATCATATCATGCAAAACGATGATGCTTAAGCCGCGGAGGAAACATTTAAAAAACGATAAAAAACTTAGATTTCTAGTACTGGCCAGCTCTCAACGTGGCTACTTCCCAGATTACATACCACAAAATCTCTCTTATTATTCGACCAACAAAAAAATCAATTTTCTATAGCAGTTAATGCATTTTGGAAAAAGTAACATGAAAATTATTTTAGAACTTAATCCCATGTTCAGATTGGATTTTTCTATTGTTTTACCATGTCAAATGTCTGTAAAACGGCGACAGTACCTGCCATTTTTTTCTGATAAGACAGCTGTTGCAATTACACTAACATTTTTCTTTGATAAATTGCAAAATTTTATATGCAAGCATTATTCCTCAGAAAAATTCCAAAACTAATATTTACGCAATTGCAAAAGAGTTTTTATTTATATCATTTTGAAATTTAATTAAACCTTTTCCAGAAAGAATTAAACCTTTTTCAAAAGAATTAAACTTTTCCACAAAGAATTAAGCCTTCTCCATAAAGAATTAAACCTTCTCCATTAAGAATTAAACAAAATCCACAACATACAACTAAATTCATTAACAATTAAACCAATGATCTTTTATTTATTTTGTTATTTCCTTAAAGAGCTTATAGATAAAATATAGATGATGATGGCTAACTTTGGATAATGCTGCGTTAAATTCCAGTTAATGGTAACGTAGCTAACAAACTACAACTTGTTTTGTTAATTTTATGTCAAAAATCCTAAAATATTGTTACTTGCAATGAAATAGAAAGAGACAACTGGTGACATCTACTGGCCATGGAGAGTAAACAACTTCAGGCTCGGACAATCGGTGATGGAATCTTCGAGAATGTCTATTGCACTTAACAATATGATATTTTTCGTTCTTTCCTAGAGTTCAGTAGCAATAATTATGTCATTATAATAATAAAAAAAGAAGTTTAGGGTTTGCTGAAAATTTGATTTTGACTTTAACTTACGCGGTAATGACATTAATAGTATCATCGGCGAAATGCTGTTGGAGAGGTTGTTGTCACCACTAATACCCTACGACTTCAATTTCTTCCACCATATTAACCTATGCTCAATCCTATAGAGCAAGCATTTTCAAAGATTAAAGGAGCCACCAGGAGAATTCTCGCAGATACATGTTGAGCACAGCCTTACTTCGGTTATAGAAAGTAGCGTTAGAGAGATAAATGCTACAAATACTGTAAATTTCATAATGGATATGATAATGAAAATTAGTTTAATTGTTTATGAATTTAGTTTTATTGTTTGTGGATTTTTTTTAATTCTTTATAGAAAAGGTTTAATGTTTTGTGGAAAAGGTTTAATTCTTGTGGAAAAGGTTTAATTATTTTGGAAAAGGTTTAATCCTTTTGGAAAAGGTTTAATTCTTTTGGATAAGGTTTAATTCTTTTGGAAAAGGTTTAATTCCTTCTGGAAAAGGTTAAATCTGAAATGCTATAGAAGTATTTTAGCACAACAGAAAATCAAGACAATTCAAATAGAAAAACTAAGCAACTGTTTTGCCAGCACAAAAAGCCAGTGTAGGTGTGGTGTATCGTTTTACTTCCCGGAGTCTTTAAAAAGGTGTATACTTGGAGGAAACAGTTTTCCTTTTTTTCTTATAAATAATAAATAAAACTCTTGAATCGCAGAAAGTGCCATTATTAATTGGAAATGACAAATACTGCAAGTAAAGATCAAACTTTTGTAAGTTCAACACTTGGCCGGAGGAAGGCACGCACAGTTGCCCGTAACACCATTTCTACACGAATCGCTTAGCACAAAAGTAACGTAAAAGTGGTATTATTTACTAAACATTTATTAGTACATATATACATAAAATATTTCCACGCCTTGAAATCATATTTCAATCATCATCAATCATATCGGCATCCCATAAGATTGTCAAATTCGAGAAACTAAATAAATTTGGTATACGAAAGATGCCTAAAAGCGTCCCAATATCAAACATTTTGACCTACATATGTTGTCTAGTATCTTAAGTACAAGTACAATTAGTATTTCCATTAGATCAATTTACTCCTTCTAGCATTGTTATCTTGATCCGAAAAAGATTATCTTCCAAAGCATGTCGGATCAATAATGACATCTACGTTGGAAGTGTAAAGGAGAAAGTGAATGCAAAATTCGAGTCAATTTGCCGTGGACGATATTGAATGTTTTAACCCAAAATAATAAATAGTAAAATTAGATTCCTCGGTTGGGTAAAAAATATGAATGTCCTAATTATAATTACTTATCGGCATATTACGGAACGAAATTTTTTTATAACGGTAACTTGATGTAAGCTCTTTATCTCCTCAAACCTGATGTATGTACTCAATTTTCAAATTCCAATTTCAACGTGATCCTTAAGATTCAGTGACTTGAATTTTCAGATAGATCGAATTTATCGCAGGGCTGACAACCAGAACCGAATGTATGGAGGGTGGCACGCAGGGGGACTTGCCCCGGGCGGTAGTGTAAAGGGGGCGGCAATACAGCGGACTTCTGAACTCATAACTAAACAAGAAAAAATCTATCTAATTATAAGAATTGGAAAAAAATGTCAGACCATGCTTCACACTTCAGTCTTGTTTCCCTTCGTTCCCTTTGCATCTTATATGAAATGAATGCAAAAAATGTACAAATGTACTAAAGTGGCTGGCAACCCTATTATGTTCCCCTTCATCCACCAATCCCATCTGGAATGTGGACAGAATATAAGACAGTAGGCACAAACGCACAGAGTTTCTAGAAAAATATTTTTATGCGATCTATATTTAGTCATTTTAGCCAGAGTTAAGGCTTTTAAATCCGGCTAAAAAATCGGGTAAATCCTTTTAACCTGAACAGCAGTATACCAGAATTTCTACCCAAATTTTTTTTGAAACCGTCTTAAATTTTAGTAGGTACTTTTAGCCGGAAAGATTCATATTGAAAAGCGGCTAATATAAAATCCTAATCTCTAACATAATAAAATAAATTGCATTTGTAATGATACGATTTTTTACTTTCCTTTTATTTTAAAACAGTTTGAGATTCAAACGACACTTAAGATCTATAAATTTCAAATTGTTTTTAACTAACAATTTTGGCTCTATTTCCAGGGTATGCAGTATATAATAGATAATCTATCATATATGTACATATGGTGCCTAGTATACCCCCTGGAACTGTAATGAAATTTGCCCCAAATAAAAATTGTTGTGAAAAGAGGCAGCAACTAACGTCTTTGCCCCCCCCCCTCCCTTAACAAATTTCCTATATCCGGCACTGCCGACAACTACACGGAAAGGATTACTACTAGTGAAGAGTATGGCGTTTAGTCTCATAGGAACTGCAGCAGTGTGAAAAACGAAATGACATTTCAAAAAAGTATAGAGACTTTTAGTCAGTCAGTTTTTGTAACAGAAATTTAAGAGTATTTTGAAAGTTTGAAATTCAAGTTAATTAAATTTGAGTTTCTTAACTCTGCTGATATTTAGTAAAAAAAAAATAATAAAAAAATCAAATGCTGCTCATATAAACATACGACCTTCGTCGTCTTCCCTGAGCTACCTACCCTAAAAGATTCCTGTGAAACCTCATTACGTATAGTGAAAAGGCACCGATCGCACTGTAAACAGTAAATAATCACACAAAACCCTCGATAAAATCAGTGATATACTATTATTATTAAAAACAAAAAAAACGTCTTGCGCAATAAACTAACAAACAAGTAGGTGCAAAGTCAAACTTTTTTCTTTCAAAAATAAAAAAACAAAAATAACAATTCAATTCAATTCAATGCAACTAGCTTTGTCAATACCTACGTAACGGTGGTGTACTAATCTTAACCAAAAAAAAAAAAATTGTGTACCTAGCCCTAAGTCTGTAGCTGCTGTTATAAAATGCTCAACCGAACTGTGCTACATCACCAGACCATTTAATGGATAGTTCTGTACCACTGAACGGCTGAGCTTGCCTTACTCAATTATACCATTGGAAAGCACGGGCTTGAACTACTCTACATAAATATTGGACTGTTGCTCACCTGTGTGACAAGACAATTGGATTCGAGTCAGCATGCAGTACGGCAACAGCTGCCTCAGCCTTAATAAATCCTTTTATTTCATCTAATACTAGTGACCACTCCATGTGATCTTCAGGTTCGTATCTAAGACAAAGAAAAAAAAAACCATATAGAAAATGTTATCTACTACAATCAGACGTTATAGATGACTTACGTGTTTGTGTATTCCTGTATTTGTTTCTCAAGTTCAGCTACTAATTCACGAACTAACTTCATTTTCTTAAGTAACAAGCAAACGACAATAAACCGCGCGTAATACCTCAACTTTTTAACCATCAGATCAGGCCGATCCTCCTTAATTGCTCTTGAGTAATAAGCTCTGCCTCTAATTGCAGCATAAAATTGATACGCTTCGTTCAGGTAATTTGTTTCACTTGTCCTAAGGCTAAAAATAGAAAAGTTTTCGGTTAAAATGGTTTTTGTTTAAGATGTGGTTAAATTTAAAGCGAGGTAAGCTGAATTGTGATGATTTTACTTACCCCCCGATTCTATATAAGAGATAAGAGCACTTATCCTCTTAACTGGGCTGTCAAAGCCCATTATAAGAAATTATGGTATTCTACGTAAAGAGTTAAGAGATGTCAGACGTCAGCTGATCTCTTAACTTTTGTGGAGATTTTTTTGTTTAAGAAATTTGGTATTCTAGAAAATATCTCTTAACATTAGCGCTCCTCACCGAGGTACGCTTAAATCTCTTATCATGATAGTTGCAGAAATTGTTTTGTTTAAAATATACCGAACTTTTGGAAAAAATGCTGTAAAATAAGTACATATTTATATAATTCGTATATATTATATAAATATGTACAAGCTTGTGAAATATAAAATAATTATACAATTTGAGCCATGCAGAGAGGATAGTTCTGAGCAATATGAGAGACGACTTGAATCACTTTGCTATTTCTGAGGCTGTATACAATTTCAGAATGCTTGAATCTTTTGCCTTTAAGGGGGGTTATTACTGAAATCTTAAAAAACACGAAAAGTTAATACGTCTTTGCGTCAAATATGTGCATATTATCATGATCAAAATTGCACATAGTTTGAGAAAACGCATAAACTTAGGTAATGACGTGTCAAAAATAAAAATTTCGGGGTTTTATATGTATGTAACTAGCTTCATAAAATTCTCAAATTCATGAAATTTGCAAAGTTTGGTACATAATAACGAAGTAATGGTACATCAAGTAGATAAATTTGTACTTGAGTATGGAAGGCACTGAAGTGGAAGAGGAAGTGACAGAGAGAAAACTAATAAAAAAGTTTTGGTTACTAATATGTATATTTTGATTTAAAAGTTGCTATTTTCAGAGACGAATAACTATCACAATTATGATATTATTGGATAGAAAGTTCAATTTGTAACAAAGATCGAGCCTTGTTCTGTTTATTGTGAAAAACTCAAATTGTTTAGTGCAATGATAAAGGAAATAAAGTCAATAATGATAACCATGATAACGACAAAAATTTCTTGTTTTTATATATTTTGCATACAATTTGGCGTTTTTAATTCATTTCATCACCGTTAGATGGAATGATGTGCTTTCGGAAAGCATTCAGTTGGTTTGAAAGATCTGCGGCGGGCTGTAGTGTGCAGACTAGGAAAGTGTATTCCGCCATTTTCTGCATTAGGAATATGAGTGTAGATTTCGCGGAATATTTTAAGTTTTTTCATTCTTATTTTTGCTTGGGAGGCAAGAAATTTTTTTGGCAGTTCTATTTATAATCTATTTGTTTCTAATTGTGAGTAACTATTATTTAATCATGGGGCGTGTTAGTAAAATTCAGTCCAATAATTATGGAATAAAGAAGAGAAAACTGATTGTTACTAGGTATGTACATTTGCGTATATGAAATATATAATCCTATAAGCCGTTACACAGAAAATCGACCAATATTATGTAATTTTGTTTATTTTTTTTTATTTTGATGAAATTTGCTATTCATATACATATGATCTAGATACGGTCCTTTGAACTTTGAAAAATGTGGCAAATTTTGCTTAGTACATGTAACTTTATCATCGTATCTCCATGAAATAAACGTTATTTATTTTGGGAAGCTTTGGGGTTTCCGAGAAAAATTAATCAAGGTAATTTTTCTGAAAATTTGCTTTCAAGGATAATGGATATTTCGGTTATCCTTGAATTTAAAATGTGCAGTCCCGATATTTTTTATTTTTTGTATGGATCTTAATCCCTAATGAGTAGGAACGAGAAAATGGTCGTTGGTAAAGTCAAATCTAACTCTTTAAAGTAGTTCCTTGGTTATCTAGTTAATAAAATGGTAAAACTGACAATGTCTGAACATTACCAAAATTATATGGTACATTACAACTCAGAATTCTCGGAAGAGTTTTATTTCATGACCGGCTTTAGTAAAATAAAATTTGACCAAGCAATAAATGAAGCCAGACAAATTACAAGCAAAATTGTCTGACCAACAGCACAGAACAGAACGCACATATTTCGTTCGCCCCTTGCCTGCTCCTCACGCAAAACGTTTTATAAGTTCCAAAAAAATCTATGAAAAATCCGACAGCAAATCTAAAATCTCGCCATGCTTATACAATCCTACTGCTGTGTAGATGTCCGAAATGCTTTGTAGAACAATGCACACGAATACCACAGCATCATATAGCTTTGCATGTACATATAGTGATTTGTTTCAATTTTAAAATTGCATACTTTTTTTTGGTGGTAACCCCCTTAAAGTGATAGAAACGACAAGCTTTCGATAATCTCCATTACTCGACAATATTACCGTCACTTTAATTTTTTGCTTACAGGTTTATACGAAAATCCTGTTGGACGTAACGACGGTTGTGGAACTCTTTACCTGCAATTTAGGTATTAAAATTATAATTCAATTATCATTACGCGCCGTGAATTTATCATACGAATTCTCCAAACCCCCTTAACCTCTTAAAGTTAATATTTCTCCACAAAAATTTATGTGGAATACTAATTCTGCTGAAATCTCTTATTTGCTGAATTTAAGAGGTTAAGAGATCTCTTAAAAGTCTTTTCTATATGAATCGGGGGTTTAAAACTATATTAATGATTATAAGAGATTCGCAAAATATGTAGGTAGATGAGTTTTCGGAGAAAGAACTACTTTTGAGTGAGATGTATTGGGAAAAAGAAATTCCTAAGGCGGACTAAAAACGGTAAAACAAATTTATAGTATTGAAAAATCTAAGGATATATGAATATATACAATTCATATGTCGCGTTAATATAATTTAATTCAGTTCCTTTTTGGCCGCAGTGCATAAGTTCAATACATATTTTGAGGTCTCTATCTCAAGGATCCTAGGAAATTCTGCTTCTTCATTGGTCAGTTTGTTTTGTGTTGCAGTGTTTTTAATGTATTGAATATTTAAAACTCGTTGTGCGTCGTCTGCAAATTTTAAAATGATTAGTGAAAAGGTTTGTAGAGTTTCTCCATATCGCCACATTTGGGAATCGAGTCTTAACTGGTCCACTATCTGTCGTCAAAGTGGTGATCAGCATTGAAAGCATACCGGATTCAGATGAAATTATTCCAATTCTTTATATCATCTTATATCATTTTGGGGTATGTCGCTGAGGAAAACCAGCAGAGAAAAGTGGAATGGAATTTCATACAACTTTAGGCCCGACAGACATGAATAGACATGAGAGATATCTTAAACGAATATTTTATTAATAATGTTTATTTCAATTAAGCGAGGGAAAGCTTTGGCGATCGGATGTATCTTTAATGACTTTCTAGGATGATAAAGTGGGCTTTTCTACTTCTCGTGATTGCACGGAATTGGTGAGTTGTGAGAAATGACTTCCTATGAAAAAATTTTCATAACAGAGTACTAATGGCTATGGAAGAAAAGTATGTGAAAATATATGCGCAAAGTATTAACTGGGGTGTATGTGACCCGAGTGCATGAAAATGGGGTTTCCAGCGGCAAAAATGTCCCGAGAAAGTATTTTGAATCGGGAAAAAAAATTACACCAGATACAGTATACCGGTAGTACTCTACTTTAATTTAATATGCAACATGCTGTATCGGAACCACCCCCCCCCCCACCCTCCGGCCGGCGGACTCATCCCAACCCAAAAGTATGCAGAGAAAAATTTTCTTCTACGAATTGTAGATGGTAATGAGCTGAGGTGAACAGTGAAACCCGTTTTTCGATCGGACATAACCCTACCGAGTTAGATTCCAACTAAAGTGCGAAAAATCTAGTACCTCTGATCAAATAAAAAAGAGTGAAATACTAAAAAGTGAGTATGGAGATGATTATAAATAGCTCCGAGTATAGGAGGACTTAAAGATTTCAATTATGTACTAGATTTTTCAAAATGTACTAGGTCAAAATTTGACACACACACACATACACCCGCCCTCCCAAGCTTTTCCACGCTTAATTGAAATAAACATTGTTAAATTCTGATGACTTTCGTGCATATATAACGACATAAAAGGGAACGGAAACTTTCAATTAAGGCAGCGGGTATCGAGAGAAAGCTATAGAAAAGTGATCCCATATTAACTTCGAAACTAGATCAGCAACCGACAAATGCCGGTCTGGTTTCTAGCCACCGATCGCGACCGGCAATGAAGATTCCGTTACGTGCCGATATCTGCCGGTGCCGGTTGATGTGAATTAGCTAACCTGGTTTCATATAAAAATATCTTGCTCGTCTGTGCCGGTAAGTGTGCATCGACTTTCACCCTGTGAGGTGAAGACGGTTAGCGCATCTGGTAAAAAGTTATATTTCGTCATTCACCAAGAAGACGCTATCCTATATAAGGAAGGGAATAAAGAAAATTTACTTGTATGTGCAAGAAGAATTCATAGTAGTTTCTCGATAATTGGGTGAAATCCGAACAAGGAATTTCACCATACAAAAAACAGCAAGAGAGTGGGATAGAATTCAGCCCTGAGGACCTTCCAAGAAAGTTTCCAGCAAATTTACACAATTGCAACATAAAAATCTATCCAACGATAAATCTCTTCTTCTAAGACACGTGTAATCACAAAGAAATATGAATCAAAAAAGATACTTTTATTTTTACATCAATAAAGGTTACATTTCAGCTATCGATTTCTTATCGACAACAGCATCCTCAAGCTGGCTATGCAATGATAAATTTTCGCACTTACTAAACACACTCATCGGTATGAAGAGGATGATAAGAAAAATACTTCATTCTTCTACACCTATTAGTTATTAATACTCTTTACATGGACAGTACCGATATCATACTCATATGACAAAAGTGATTGCTTCTCTATGCGCAGATGTTAGCGAAAATTTAAGATTAAATTATTTCGAGAATCACTTAAAGGAACAAAACAAAACTCAACAACAACAACAACCTGTTGTGCTTGCTGATTCCACCCGTCTCGGGTTCAATGTTTAAAATGTCGAGGAGAAATACTAACATGCACCGACCATGCAACAATTAAATACGAGGTACTTAATAAGATTACCACTGTTGTGCTTAGGTTAATAGGGCATAGAAAATCCCCTTACTTTTGCAGATTCAATTTAAATGTTATTATGGAAACAGGCATTCGGGCGTGATATAATCAAGGGGCCCACATTCATCTTTAACTAAGTCTTGTTACACTAATTAGTGCGATGGATGTCAGAGCTATTATAATATATATAGTTAAGGATAAATAGATGAAGCTAACTTGTTCCAGTTTATTTGCTCAGATCAATATTTGAAACAAGCACAAATAACTAAAACTCGAATAATAATAATTAACGGATGAACACGTGACGTCATTAGATGCTTTAATGCAACACGAATATTAAGACTGCGATTAAGGTGGATGATATTATTTTTGAAATGACATCAATTGGAGATGAATAATAAAAAATTAATTCTAAACACAAAAAAAAATCAAACTAATCATGCAAAATTGCCTTAACTTAAAGTTTTACTTAGATCTTCACTCACTAGTAGTGATAGTACAGCTGACCAATTTTGCTAGCTATCTCTCCGATTTGCCACCGCTTGAGACCATATTTTGAATCTAGAATCATGCGATGCTGCTGCTGGAACTTCCACAATTTTGTGTAGACATCGAAGGTTCGGCCAAAGTAAGCTTGCCACTGACGATGGC
This sequence comes from Dioctria linearis, assembly GCA_963930735.1. Classification (NCBI taxonomy): domain Eukaryota; kingdom Metazoa; phylum Arthropoda; class Insecta; order Diptera; family Asilidae; genus Dioctria; species Dioctria linearis. Next base: position 212,492,581 of record OZ005743.1, read on the forward strand.
CGTACTGTGGCAAATCCCTAAAATGGCACATATCATGGCAATAGGACATTCTTTTATAAATTTGTATAATACAAGCTATTCTGTAGTTATCTACCTCAGCCCATTGAAAAGTTGCTTGGACTTTTCAAGCAAGTGGCAGAACTCCATAACGATTTTCCTATCCTGCTCCTCAGTTGACTCCATTTTCACCATGCCGTCAAGCGTTCCCAACCAACCTAAAATTGTAATCAAAATTTTTATGTCAGTTTTTTCTTTTTTTCTTTATTTTTTCTAAATAGTAAATAATAATATTTTTATGCTACATTTCGATCTCTACCTTAAGCTCCTAAGTATAAATATTTTTTCAACTCAGGAAAATTAAAAATAAATCGCTACTTCCGCTTTGTATTGTTTTTGTTTAATAACGGCAATTCAGGGCAATTATGTAGAGGTTAGTAAGTAGAGCAGTTATTAATATAAGATTGCGGGCAGTTCTCATTGAACTCATCCCGCAGAAATGAACAAAACTCCGCACTAAGCTGTGACTAGTTTCGCTATTTCTCAATAGCAACAAAAAAAAACAACTTTTGAATCATTCTATTCAGCGTTAGCGTTGTGATGGAGATGGGAATTGTGCAATTCTAATTTTGCGCGACTAAAGCTTTTGATGATTCACAGCACGGCACACGACCTCATCGTTTTATCATCATCTGGGGACTAAGCTTTATTTCCGCCGATGGAGCTATGAGCACCAAAAACGTTAACGTTTCTCGGAATCGCTTCATTTAATCATCAGTGGACTGACAGCATTAAAAGTGAAGTAAATATGTACCAGACTAGACAAGGCACAATTGCTTGATATTTTGGTTATGCTAAGGGCTGCCATTGGTGTAATTATTAAATATATGTATGTCCAGAAAAAATTTGCCAAACGACAAAAACTATCTGCGTAGGACGTGTTTACTTTTGAACAACTCAAGTTATAGAAATTTTTCAAGTGTTACCATAGCTGGATTACGAGATTATGGATATAGGGCAACGGTCTTCACAAAAAAAAATTATTTCTAAATTAGTAAGTATAGAAAAAAGTTTAAAAAGTATATACAGAATAAATATAGGTATACATATGTATGTATATATGAAATAACTAAATATCACAACTAACCCTAACCAGAGACAACTTTTTATATGCTAATTTAAATGAAAAATTTGAAGTCTGCTTTGAATATGAGCAAAATTAAGGAACTCCTTCGTGGTGCTGCTATACACAAAGGGAAATGCCCACTTTTCATACAACTTTAGGTCCGACATGAACAGACACGAGAGATGTCTTAAACGAATATTTTATTAAGAATGCTTATTTCAATTAAGCGGAGAAAAGCTTTGGCGATCGGATTTAGCTTGAGCGAATGGGCTTATCTACTCTCATTATTGCGCGGAATTGAAAAAAATGCTTACCTCAGACTACTAATGGCCATGGAAGAAATAACTGTGAAAATATATGCGAAATGTAGTAGCTGGGGTGTATGTGACCCAAGTGCATGAATATAAGTTTTCTGATGGAAAAATCGTCCAGAGAGCGTTTTCTGAGTCGGAAAAGAAGTACACCACCCGATAGTACTCGGCGAAACCTTTAATTTGATATGCAACATGCCTTATTGTAACCCCCCCCCCGCCGGGGGTTCCTTCCACCACTCTTAAAGTATTCATAGAAAAAATTTCTTCTACAAATTGTAGCTGGTAATGAGGTGAGGAGAACAGTGAAACCCGTTTTCCGATCAGACATAACCCTATCGAGTTAGAGCAGATCTAAGGTGCGAAAAATCTAGTACCTCAGTTCGAATAAAAAAGAGAAAAATAGTGAAACAGTGAGAATGGAGATGTCTATTTAAGCCACCGAGTATAGGAGTGTGGGTACTCAAACTTCTTCTCGAAACTTAAGGAATTCGATTCTGTATGAGATTATCCAAAATGCACTAGATCAACCTTTGACCCCCAAGCTTTCCCCCGCTTAATTGAAATAAATATTTTTAATAAAATATGTTCAGAGTATCATCATGCATCGTTTAAGACATCTCTCATGTCGGGAGGTGTTGTGCCTAAAATGGGCATTCCCCTTTCAATATTTCATACTTTCTTGCAAAACTGTTTAGAATGCATTTTCTTAGCGGGGCTCACTGATGTGTATAGCATGGATCGCTTCATTTTTTATTTCACGTGGGGCCGATTTTGTTGGTAGGGGTGTGATAATTATCTTAATTTCAAGTTTCACTTTCGCTTTAATATTCATGTTACAAGTTCAACAAGTTCCATATATGTACAATCGAAATTATAACTATTATTGGAAATTTATCTCCCATAATATCAAATATTTCTTAAACCTGATTTTTAAGGAAATAGTATTAAACAATCTTTGTTTTTCTAAAAAAATCCACTGACTGAAATTGGACTATGGTAGATTTCGTATAATGTTCCTTAAACCCAGAATTTTCGAGTACCTGGTTCTTATCCGAGTAACCGGGTTTTACGGGTAAGAGTTTAGCAACCCGGGTACCCGATTCTTTGGAATCGGGTTGTTAGGAATCGATTCTTTGAAATCGGGTAGTGAGGAATCGATTCCTTGGAATAGGGTATTGAAAAATTAATTTGGTTAATATGGAAAATCAAGCAAAGCTCGATTCGGGTATCAGAATCAAATTATTTTATTATGGCTGAATTCACAAATTCAGTAATGTATCGGAGTACTAAAAAATTAAGAACCGATTGTATCCGGATACCCGGATATTCGGAATCGAGAATCGATTATATCCGGATAACTGGATACCCGGGTACCCGAGTAAACTTGGAATCGAAAATCTTGGAGTCGAGTACCCGAGTACACGATTCCACTTGAACCCGTATACAAACCGGACCATTAGTTTCGTATAGAACTTATTATTTGAAGCTCAGCGGAATAAAGTAGTTAAACCAAAAGGATAAAGCTATAGAAAAGTGATGCTATGTTATACATGTCAGTAGAGGAGATGAAAATGTGTATACAAAAAAGTTATTTTAGCTTCGAATATGGGCAAAATCATGTAATATCTTTTAGTGTTGCCATAGACATTTATATTATTTTTTCTAATGCTGTTGCGGACTGATTCAATTCAATTATGGTCAAAACCACACAACTCCTTTTTAGTGATGTCATACAAGTTTTTCATTTGTAGTTATTCCCTACTAGAGTATATAACCTGGAAGTATAACGAGGAAGTACAGCTTGCATGCAAGCCTCGCCTCCAATACGATTTTAAATTTAACACCAGAAGGCTCCTGGGATGCAAGTTCATTATATAAAATGGCGACGTAAAGTCTTGTGTATATCGGTAATTATAGCAATAAAGAAAGTAGCAGAATCAGAAAAACAGAAGCAAAAAGGAAGAACAAGGGGTTAGTAAATGATGTAATGTATATGGAGACCAAAGCGGAGATTATTTATGCTAGAAGTGATACGAGAAGATTTCTGAGTTAATGCGAGACACGCTTATAGTTTTGCATGTACTTTTTGGTTTCAGAATCTGCTTTTGTTACTTACTTAGTATTTTCACCCTATGACACACATAATCATAATTTCTCAATCAAAATTCTGTTCTTTTATTTTTTTAGTCTCATAGCATGAGACGTGAGAAAGCTATTTCAACATTACATACAACACCCTACCGCATAGAAACAATGCAATGGTAGAGCAAAAAAATTGGACACCAACGCCTGTCCGTCCTCTTGATAACTCGAGGGCGCCATGTATAAAATTCTAGCTATTTACGTCGGCATATATAGTAAAAACGAGATTTTTGTAAGGCAACCCACCCTACGCAGGAGTTGCGCAATTTGTCTCATTCTCGAACTTAAACCTACTTTTTTTTTAAAAATGCTCATTATTTCTATGCATTACAAATAAAGTGACAAACTTAATATGGTATACTCTATTTGACTACATCATCTAGGGTATAAAAATGGTCTAAATCGGGCAACCCCTTCTTGGTGTTGCCATACAAAGAGTTGAGTTTTCACTTTATTTCACTTTTATTTTCATCTAGGGTATAATATTATTGATCTTAGACCAATTTTAACTTTTTCACTTGTTGTTAATACGTTTGTAACGCATGGAAAAAATTATGGTACAAAAAAAATTAAACTCATTTCCATAGATCACCCATTCGCGTAGTATAGAATCAAATCGATTTTTGAGCTTTTAGCTAGCTTTTCATCCATTTGTATCCTCTGTGATCTATTATAATTGAAGTTGAAATTAGCACAGACTGAAATTCTACCTATGCACAAATGGAAGGAACTACACAAGGGGTCGCAACAGCTGGCTGGCTACACTATAAGGAAACATTGTGAGTTCGTTCCTGTTTACACTTTTTATGAGTCTATAATCTTAGACCCTGCCAAGCTTTGATTTTTAAACCATCCACTACAGATTGTAGTCCCAGAGGACATAGATATTAACTGAATTTATGGCAACAAAGGTAAAACCAAAAGGAACCAACGGGATACAAAAACTATGGATTTTTCTTTGAAGCATTTTACGATTTTTACTCAAGAAAAAGTATAAAATCTGCGTAGATTTTTAATTCTTCATAAGACCAGAGCTATAGAGCAGCTAATTAAAATGTCCTGCTAAGCTACGCAAATGTTAGATCACAGCCAGACAAAACGGACAAATTAAAGTACTTTTGGAAGTTGCTTACAAATTGGAAAGATAGTTGGAGTTAGTCAATAGTCATATTTTTTAAGTTAACTTTTCTCAATATCTTATATCTTATACAGATGGTTTGTTTGTCGGATCTTTTCTTTCATTTGAATTATCTATTAAGAATCTTGATATATATGTAATTACGTGTGATGAAATGAGAATTCTCAACTTCAGGATCACTTCAGATGCTTAGCTTCTTCATTGGAGATTTAATCGTTGTAAAGCAAAGGTTTGAAATTGTATTCTCCATTTTTTTATGAATCAAAAAATAATTGGTATGTTTATCTCAACAGTTAATTGTAGGCAGGCAAAAATCGATGTCAACACTTTCATGACCCACCCAGAATTAAATTGTTTCAACACTTTCTCCATTAGTTTTAGCAGTCTTTGGATAGAACACCAACAAGTCTTTCAGACTTAGAGAATATGGCCCGCCTGAACCTTAAAAATTTAATTTAATCTTACCTGAATTCCATTTGTAAATAGGAGAAAAACTTCCCAACAATCTGCCGGGCTGGTTCAGAGAAGCAACTTGAAATATTTCCAGAGCCCTCCTATTGAACCATATCACCTTAAAAATGATGTTCGTTACAAAATGGCAAAACATCGGTTGGGCACTGGGGGTGGGGATACCTACTGTTATTCCGAGGTAAATGTGGGCTGTATATAATAGAAGAGGGAGAGTGCAAAACGGACACCAGGAAACTAGTAGAAGTGATAATTGGTTATTAGCCCACAAGTAACTATGCTAGGAGAGTAGGTCTGTAGTCTAACGATTCTGTGAAAACTGTGAAGTTCCTGATGAAATGGAATCAGTTCAACATGAGCTCTGCAAACTGTGAATACCGTGCTTTAGCGAACAACGCCTCTTAGTAGCAACTTCTTTTCAGAGCTTAGATTTATCCAGAAATTTCTTAGGGAAATATTGTGGATGTATGAATATTCTCAGATTGATAAATACTCACTAATCTATAGAACATAATGGACCTGGCAGTGCTGCTAAATGAATCGGGACAAAATTTGTCTTATCGACACCCCTTCAACTTAACCTAACCTAAAAATACAAAAACCAAAACTTATTAAATTATATGTAGAATACAAGTAAAAATGATTTTATTTCATCGATTTTAGCTATCTCCTAAGGTGGTGACATTATCCGATCATCGTATATGCCTAGTTATCAAGATGCAAAAAAAAAAGAAGACAAAACTATTTTTTTTCCCATAAGGCCACCTATTGAGTAAATAACTAATAAGGAAACGCCATATCGGGTGAAAATCTAGTCCACTCGGCGAAATGTATTATTGTGCTGTGTTTGTGTTCGTTTCGTCATGGCAGTAATGAAATCGTGGCATTTGGAAGAGGGACATCTTTTATAATCCAAATTGCAACAAATTTTTAGCGCCACCTTATTTTCAGATAATATATCTTGGCGTTGCCTTTGTATGACTGACATAATTTATAGGCAGCAATTACAATTCAATTGTAAACAATCAAACCGGCATTGGAAAATGTTAAATTTTTTGCCATGGCTGTTTATTTTTAAAAATATTTCACTTTTATTTTGCTTAAAACACATAATTAATTAGTAAAGCTATTAAAGTTACTTGGGGAATGCTTCCCACGACAAGACTGCCGTTTGTTTCTGCAGCACAGCACTTCATTACGATAATTTAAGACTACGGAGTCTCGATTATATAAAATATCGTTCACAAAAAAATATTTCACAATTATGCCATACTACTATTAAGTAAAAATTACGTTTAATTATTTATTTACCATAATATCGCTAATTCAAATCCGCACATAAAATATGAAATGTCAGAAATGTTAGGCAGTAGGCACTCTTGTCACGCCCGCCCCCCCCCCGATCATAGGTCATACTGTCATTGAATTGCTTGATGACGTATACTGTATTCGCACGGTATCCCGCTTCCTTATTAGTTATTTATTCAATGAAGGCCACCTCTCCTTCTTTATATATTTTGACAGTTAATAAAAAGTAAGCTTAAGTGCCAAACACAATTCCGACGTTTCAATCCGATTCGATCCAACCTGACTTTTGCCAGATTTTGTCTTTCATCCGCATGAAAACATTCTTTTTTTGTCATATAATTCATGCGTTTTTTATTTGCTTACCAAAAGCCTTTTCATACATCGTTGAGTACAAAGAAATCTTTACAGATGATTTTTCTAGGTTATGTCATCCGTAAAAGTTGAAATTTGCTCAACTTCTCCGTTTCGATTCGATCCAATTCGATCCATTTCGGTGTAATGTGTTCAATTGCACGTACTTCTCATATAAGTAAATTTGACATTTGTACGAATCGGATCGAAACTGTGGAATTGTGTTTCGCCCTTTAGATTTTGGTGCTAAATTTGTATGGTACACCGAAAATGTGTCAAAGAGATATGACAAAAATGTGTATAAATATAATATGAAGAAGCAGAAAGAGTATACGCTAAGTCAAGATCCAGAAGATTACGTATCACTAATTACAGAAAATATGAAATGAAAATCTACTTAAGCACACCTTCATGTGGACTCAATAGAAGAAATAGGAATTAGACAACATAAGATAAGTGCCTGAACGTTGAGCACTACATGGAAGAGTGTTCCACAATCGAAACGCCTGGACATATTAGGAATCTTCGAAGATAGATTTAGGAAAGCGAGGAATTAAAAGGTTGCGACTTCTCCGAAACTGTAGAAAATTAATATGCTCTGCTAGATAACTAGATGCATCCTTGTGAATATTTTGAAACAAAAAAATTAAATTAATTCAATTGACATGAGCTTTGAGAGAGCAGCCTACTAATTTGTTTCTAAATGGGATAATATGGTCATATCTGCGCAAGGTATATAAAAGACAAGGTATGTGCCGTGACGTCACTATGTTCAGCTCCCGGTAAACAATCCGAAATAGATTCTTGGTTAACACTTTTTAGAAGAAAAAAAAACATCATAGTAAGTTCACCTTTTTACCTTATTGAATATTAAAATATTTATAGAGCACGGCACTTTACACGAGATATAGAGCACATGACAAAAACAGAACAGAGTGACGTCATCAACATTTTGTCTTCAGACAAAATGGCGGAACGTGGTTCGTACCGAGAATACCTTGTCTTCTATATGCCTTGGTATCTGCGTACTACGCCATAAATGGATCTTACAGCCATTGAATGCCACATCCAGCTTCCTGCTGTAGACAGAGTCCACACGACTGAAGACTGGACGTCCATACTAGAGAAATACTGTAGGAGGAAAGTTTTCATTAGCCATCGACGTATATTAATACTTAAAATACTGGCAGATAACCACATGTGGCGTAAACTAAAGTAAATTTCTTAAATAAACAAGCATTAATGTGGTCACAGCATTTCATATGAACGTTAAGAATAATTCCAAGATTACGTACCTTATCGACAAATGGCAAGATACTCCGACCTAACCAAACAGAGGGAAGCAATCCAAATCCATGCACTGTGACTTCCCAGTATTTATCTTTAATTTGTTCGTTATGGACCACTGCGAAATTCTATCCAAATCTCTGTTAATACACAATCTTCCATAAGCCCAACTGGTTGACTCAGATAGCTATCTGCACATCATCTGCATACATATGTATGCTTACGTTTTTGTAAAATTTTTGGAAGATAATTTATAAAGAGACTAAACATGAGAGGACCAAGGACAGATCCCTGGGGTACACCGCAAAATAGTGGAAGTAAATCAGGCAATATTTCATTACCAAGTACCTACAACCCTAGACCGATGAGAGAGGAAATTAAAAATCTAACAGCTTATACAAAAGTTTTCTATGGTTATCACTATCAAACGCCTTAGAGAAAACAAGTTAAGTTAGGATGCAAATCTCACCACTACTGTCCAAGGCTATTCGGATATTAGTACTTACTTTGAGTAAGGCTGTGTCACAACTATAACAGTGAATTATGTTCCGTCAACCTATATATAAAACAACCACTCAATTATAAGATAACTTCAGCCGGACATGGCAATGATACTGTTAACCAGACATGGCCAAACTTTTTTGGCGTTTTGGTCAAGCCATTGTGAAAGAAAAAGACGAGAAGACAATTCCAGATCGAAAAAGAAGAAGAAGAAGAAAATGCGTATAGCGGCTACATCTCCCAATATTTTGACTCTTTGCTCTGAATTTAGATCTAATAGTTTTGTCATATCTGTTGTAATGCCCGGCATCAATAAAAGCAACAAACAATAATTAATATCCAAATAAACACAAGGCAAATATCAATCGTGCATTGGAAATAATTTTTAAAGATTTATTTGACATAAGAAATCAATAAGCAAATCCTGTAGGAGGACTCCTTTTCATAATACAACTCCTTTATACTTTTCAGTGCTCACAAAAGAAAATCTGTGGCTGCTACACACTCCACAAAAGATAATCACGAAATCACAAAACTTAATGGAGGTTATCATGTTAAGTCCCTGAAAACATGGGCTCTCTTTATACATAGATATAGCTAAGCCACACCATAACAATCGGATCGGAAGTGAAATTTCATCTGGGGACAACAATGCAAATTTATTTATTCGACATTCAGCAAGTATTTTCCGTTTAATACATAGTTCGCCGCTGGATACGGTTGGACATCTGCCAGTGGCAGGCAACCTTAACGGTTTCAATTGAAATATCCCTAAACAAAGACGGTTCATGATTCTCTGAAGTCGTGGAGCCATCCTACTTGGTAGCCAGGATAAGATTTCCATTGGAACTAGGTCACATGAGGAGCAAGCAGTCAAGAGAGCAAGCAATAAGATGTCCTTAATAGCTAACAATACATCTTGTACTGTCCATTGTTGATTCTGATTTATATATATAACTAAATATCTATGTAATACATATAATATGTATGTACAGAGTTGGACTTTGAGTGAATAGATATGCATGTATATAATTGCAGGTATAGTATTTTGAACTTGACCTTACAATACACGGACATAATTGTAATAATTGTCCATCTCAAATCAACATGACGAAGGAGTTGTACGTACACATGTTTTTTTTTCAGCTTTTCAATCTCCCATCAATTACCAGCAAACGCACTGCACTGTGTGTGCTAATTTTTATGCCTCGTTGCTTGTTCGTTAAAATGTTCCAAGGAAAAAGTGCTCTTGGAGTTGGTCCAACTTAATCTGAGAGAAATTTTAGGGCAGATTTATTTCAATTTCCCTTTTTGGTAACGACCGCAATTGAACATGAAAGTTTTTGTAGCCATGGAAAGTTCAAACACAGATGCTGTGCAGAAGACAAAATCCTTTTTGCTGCAGACGAATTTCTGGATTATTTTTCCCAATGCAATCCATTCTCGCAACCCAATTCTGGAAAACGCATTGGATACAGAAGAGGGAATTAGAAAATGGGACAGAAAGTGCTGGGCTTTAGCTTTGGTCGATTCTTCTGTTCCAAATGTTTTTCCCATTAAGAATCAACCTAGAATTGGGTTTTTATTTTAATTGATACAAATGTGAAATAAAATTAATTTCTCAAGTTCCAGTGCCTTTGATAGTAGTGGTAAAATACGTAATGTAAATTTCGGGGCTCTGAAAAGATTTCCAGCATTCTCTTTAAATCGCATATTCTTACCTCATCTCAAAGTCAACACACCAATTAAAGTCATTGTATGTATCATCACATGGTGGATTAGTAAAGTCGATGGTTCCATTACGTATATCCGATCTCTTCAAGTGTCCCAATCAGGAGCGGTTGATAATGGAGGAAATTCTCCAGTCATCTCTGCATTTTCGTCTACAAGAAACTCTTCATCTATTCGTTCGACAAAATCAGTTACTGCACTCAACTCAAATATCATTCGACGACCCGACAATGTCTTTCCGACTATAGCAAAAGTTAGTATGGAATCAACATGGAAGAAATGTTGAAATCAGAGCACACATCGGTCAAGGATCACAAGTAACCTTTTCTCCTAATTCATAGTATCCCCAGTTTCCGCACCGAAATATATCCGAGCAGCCAGATTACAATAAAACAATGATTCTGATTATTCAGGTGAGTTTAAAAAAAGAAACACAAACACGTTGGATGTGTCTTTGTGTCCTTATCAGAGTTCGGGACTATTTACGAAAAAAAAAACGACCTAGTCCTATAAAATTACGTAAGAAAATCTGAGGTAGAAGTGTGTTACGCCTAAACAGGAAGGTGTTCATGTCTATTAAACATTGCAGTGCGTTCTCTGTCCCTCTTGCGATGTTAGTATATAATGATAGCATCATGTCTCACAAAGATATAACCATACTGAGGCAAAATGCTTCACCTGTCAGCAAACGGAACACCACTTAGGTGATTCCCCAATAAATCAGAGAAAGTTTACCACTGAAGAGCAAACAGATGATATTTCACAATACTTGATGAAGAAGTTCCACTCTTAAGAGAAAATTATTAACATGCAGCAGATATTCGTAAAGATCCATCAGCGATAAGTTATGTTCGAGTCTCGTTAAAGCGGTCTGCAAAAGACCATAGAAAACTTAACTCCTCTACCCAAACCATCCAGTTCAAGCTCTAATGAAGGGTCGAAAAATAAGTACTTACAAGAATGACCTACACTTACAGGCATCGAAAGCCAACCGTTCCAAAGAGGCTTAATTATCTCCCAAGCGGACTCCGGCTGTAGAAATCTCAGACTTCTCCGATTCTGGAACGATACCAGACCTGTCATATTCCAAGTACAAGTACCAGTACCTGGACTTGAAATATTTTAAGTACAAGTCCCGGTACTGGTACTTTAAAAAATTTTAAGTACAAGTCCAGGTACTGGTGCTGTTACTAGTACTTAAGTACTTTACAGGTCTGGACGATACTTAGTTTTGACACCAAAGACAGGTCTTCAATCGAGATGGAAGATTTCTCTAAAACAAAACACTCTTCAAGTATTCTAAAAATAGCCAATTAAATTTATTTATTCCAAACTTGCTTAATTAATTATCTTTCATCTTTCTTTGTTTTCTTGAGTACTATTCACAGAGTAACTAAAAAGTAACACTCTACTCATCGCCAGACACAGCATCGTTGCTACCTGGGCCGTCATTCAACGAGGCCTCAATACTTTTGAGGACTGGTGCTTGGTGCACCCGTCATGACCATGACAGTGAACACAACAAAAACCGGCTTGGTACTCTTCTGCAGGAGACGTAAGCTTGGGTACTTTGCTCTTCCAAAGCTCTGTGGACACACTCTCCAACTGCCTCCCCATGTCAAACAGCTCGGAGTCTACCTTGACGCGAAGCTGACGTGGGGATTGCACGTAGAGGAAAAAGTTAATGTGGCTATGAGGGTCTTCGCTCAATGCAGGAGCGCCTTTGGCTGCACATGGGCCATGGAACCGAGTATTGTGCACTGGATGTACATCTCGACTATAAGACCCATGCTCACATATGCCAAGGAGGACGCAAGTGGGGATTGCGATCCGGAAGCTGGCGGGCCTGCAAAGGCTTGCTTGCCTAGGAATTACAAACTCCATGCAATCTACGGCTACTTCTGCCTTTGAGGTCTTACTTAATCTGCCAATCCTGGATCTTGTCATTCAGGCAGATGCCAAAAGGGCTGAGTGTAAATTGCGCTCATATGGATGTTGGGCGGACAGCTGGACTGGTTCTTCCCATTGCTCATTGGCGTGTGAGCTGAAATGGGAAAGCCCTCTGATCCGCATGCCACAGGATTCGATGGTACCAGAGCTTCGTTTTAGCTTTGGCTCTCTGAGAGCTTTCCTTAAAAGCAGTCGTGTGCTGAGCGAGGTGCCTTATCGAGCCTTCCCATTCCGCTCTAAAAATTTTCACCGACGTCTCTCTAACTAATGAAAGAAACGGGCTGAAGGCACACCACTGTCCTCCAGGCTGAAGTCTTCGCCATCACAATGGCAGTGAAGATAGCCCTTGATATGGAGATCAAGGGAAAGGACATTGCTAACCTTTCGGCCAGTCAGGCAGCCTTGATGACTCTAAGCGGCCCTCGGATAACATCTAAGTTACTGGGTCGTCCGTGGATAAGCTATGTATCCACAACAAAGTGTCTCTTTAGTGGGTTCCTGGTCACATGAGGATCATCAGAAATTAAAAGGTTGACCTTCTAGCCAGGTCTGGTTCCTTGAACTGGAGCCAGCCGTTGGCGTTGCGACCTCCGTTATTGGGTCTCTCATCAAAGTGGATGTTCGTATGAAATATCAGCAGAGATGAACGAATCTGAGCACTTGCAGGTGCAAAAAACATTTTCTTGATGGACCCAATAGGAACTTCTCTGATTTTCTTTTGAAGCTCGGAAGGAAACAATGTAGAACTGTAGTTGGCATCATCACCGGCCACAGCTCGCTTCACGCTCATCTAACAAGGATGGGAGTTGTTGACATCCCTGAGAGTTTATCCTGCCTGGAAGGAGAACCTAAGGCAACCGAACACTTTCTGTGTGCTTGTCCGGCCTTTGCCCAGAGCAAGCTGGATACGCTTGGGTCTGCCCTCATATCTGTGGATGAGCTGAAAAACTTACCTCATCAAGACTTTCTGTACTTCATTAGAAGGATTGGAACGTTTTGGTAAAAGATTTTCTAGCAGGTTAGCACAATGGGCCGCCCTAGTAATAAAAAATATATATTTTGCTCTGCATATCAGCAACAGCTGATTTTCAAAATCATGCAAGGTCATCAAAAATTGTCTTCCATTCACCTCTATAAACTTGACTACCTTCTTTCTCTCTCCAACAGTTTCTGAGACCAATGAAAACGCCACCAAGGTATATTGAATACAAGGTATTCCCATTAAAACTTTGGCACATATTCTGTGACGTAATTTCGTGACTAATGTATATACATTTCTATAGGAAAGACAGAGAGAGCGCAGAAAGTATTGTGTGATCTGTACCGAGCTGAGCGCAGAGAGTATTGTGTTATCTGTACCGAGCTTTCCTATACATTTTTACGATATATCGTCACTATTGGCGGAACGTGGTTCGTAATGGGAATAGCTTGTATTCTATATGCCTTGGAACGCAACCAGAGAATCACGTTGTATGTATGTTGCTATCGTTTTCTCCAAAATACGTGAAGAATCAGCAAATATGAAAATTTTTATATGCCAACCTTATACCGTAGACACACGGGACATATCAATGATCATTGACGGAGCAATGATAGCATTGCATAGCGCGTGTGTCACTGCATCATTGGCGGGTCATTCGTTTCGTCATTGCACCAATTACGCCCCCCCACAAGCTCATTCGTTTGCAATTATGCATTGCTTGTCATTTCTTTTAGCGATAAGCGCGCTTTCAGCGGTGGGGAACTGCAAATTATTGGAAAAATCAGCTGATTTTACAGCCATCACTGTTAGATGTCATTTGTGAAATTGGCTGATACATTTTTCAAAGCAAATTTTGCATGTTTCCCAATTTATTGAATTCTTTAAAAAAAACTTCATACATTATAAATAGAAAAAGATTCGAGACGAAGAAAAAAGCAAGACTGTGGAAAACTGCTGAAAATTATAAGTTGTGCGAGCTGTGGCGCATTTATATAAAAGATCTGAGAAAGCTTGAAGAAATAGCCACATATATGCGGATATGTCTGTAAAATTTAAAGATATAGGAGTAATCGCCAGTATGCACAAGTGACGCATTTAATGGGTCAAATCTAGTCTGTCAAATCTAATTACGTGAAGACCGTCATTGCCGTGTGCCATCCCAAAACAGGAATGATCATTGATCCAATTACGTAATTGAGCCAATGATCATTGATATGGCCCGTGTGTCTAGGGTCTTACAGAGGAACTGCCCAATTTTGCCCATATTCAAACTTAGATCTATTTTGCAATATTATATTTAATGAAAAACAAAACTTTCCCAATTTTACCTATTTACGAACTTAACGTGACTTTGACTTGACAAAGGTCAAAAAGAAATAAAAGAATACTGAAAGAATTCGGGTTTTTTTCTGAATTTGGTAAATTTTTGATTTTGTCAATTTTAGACTTCAACTTTTTGGATATTATTGATTTTCTCTTGGGATTTTGAATTTGAAAATTTTGATTTGAAGATTTCGTATCCAGAGATTACATAGGTTACCCAACCCAGCGCAAACATGATCAAACCCGAAACTGTTTGCGGTCGTAATGGGTCGTCCCTTTTTATAGTCATTATACATTTTTAGTTATCTGAATGATCCATAATTACAATTCTAGGTCACTTAGAGATTTTCTAGTTCTACAATGGATCTCTAGCTGATGTCTGTAAATTGAGATATTGATTTCTCGAATATAAAGCCTGAAATATTAGAACTTCACCGTCAGTTTAATACGACATGTAGTCCTGTTTGGATAAGTTCACTCATTGCTTCTCATTAAAAATAATATTATTCTCCCCCGTCCTTAGAATCAAATTGCTAGTCTTGACAAGAAGTCGGCTGTTTTTATTGGTTACCAATATGTAATGCGCTGTTTTTAGAAAGGAAGAACTAAAAACAAAATCTACATTTCAAATTATAGCTGTAATTTCGTCCGTAAGGAAAATATTATATATGGAAATATGAATATATGAATATGCTCCTTCGTCGGACTATTTAACTGCACGCAATCTGTGGTATAGATATCTAGCGGTATGGTATAGTCACACTGTGGAGGCTTAAAAGCAAACCGGTAAATTGTTGCAAACAACTGAAATCCTTTTGGAAAAGAGAGATTATGTAGACTAGACTACATATTTACAGAATTAGAGCAAGAATTTCTTGGTTGATCAACCTCTTTCCCAGTACGTTCGAATACGTGAGCACCGATTCAATCTCTAAACGAAATTTCGTAAATCTATCTTTCCTTATACTGAATTCACTTTAAACAAGCAAAAGTAAAACTATTTCATGAATTTTAACAGATATTTAAGCAACACACACACACACACACATACCATACACAGCTAAAGCCGCATAATAGACAGTATATTGTTGGTGGATAGCTGTTGGAAAACATACAAAACTGAATGCAATTCTACAACATCTTCTCATAGAGTCCTGAATAATAGCAGTGAAACCTTTCAACGCAACTCTAGCTACATATAATGTAGCTGCAGGCTACAGAAATTATGCAAAACTATCCGGTGTGTTCGAAAAGTGCATCTCTCCAAACACTAAAGCCCTCAAAGTTTAGTAGTTTTGATACAGTAAGAAGAAGACAAAAAAAACACGCAGAGGCAAAAAAATCCTTAAGAAACAGAAAAAGAATAAGCAGGATATCATCACCAGTACCACCAGCAGCAACTATGGGCTCTTTACCACCAGATTCTCGTAAGGAGCGCGTGTATATGGTGCATTTCCCCGTGTTTCCACATCGAAGTTTTTCACATATTTCTTTCGCTCGAGTTGAGAATAATGAACCGGAAAAAAGCTCAACGACAAAATAACTACATAGTTATGCCTAACAGCTATAGTGGCGTGGCGGCTCTTAGGATCAAGTCTAGTATGAGTCGAGTCGGTAGGTATATAGGAACAAGAAATATATTAGCTGCTGTTTGTGGGTGCCTGCCCCCAGAAGAGTTAAGTTCAGAGTTAAGGGGTTGACGTGGACTTGGGTAATATTTAAGAGCTTGAGTATCAACATTCCTTTAAGGTGGGAAAACATAACCGAAGCTAAAATCGTTTTATTATAATCTGTGCGCATATTATAAAAATTTCGGCTAAATTTCTGTAATGAATATTCTCTTGAGTTTTTTTTATAGAAATTGCCGTAAATTTCCGATGGACATTTCCATCAATTTCGGGCATTTCATGAGCGTTTTTATACCGATGACGTTAAGAATCTTATAGGACATCTGATGAAAAGAATTGTATAGCTACATACAAATATCGCTCATACTCTCATGATGAGGTATGAATTTAAAAATATGAAACTACAGAAGTGGAGAATTATGACTTGTCTGTTAAACATGGTAGCCAAATATTCGACTTACAATTACCACTAGTACCACTAGTAGATATCAAGTCGATTAGACTCATTTTTAAGCTCGGTATACATCTAGACTTCATCGGTCCAGAAGAAACAATTCTGTCTATACAGAAAAGCTGAAGCGTGATTATGAACAAACGTCCGAAATAATATATGTAAAAGGTCGTCAGTTAGGTTGACCAAATTCGAAGAGTAATCACGGGAAAGAGGCAACCAGTGAGACAAGAACCTTGAAAGATGCAGTGACAGGGTAGCCATTACGCATACGAAATAGATTCGTCTTTCGTCAAGCAATATTAAGTACTCGTATTACAAGAACACCAACCTTCGAAGATATGTGCGAGTTACTATAGGTATGTCCTCCTCGATAATGTCGGAATGTATAAAAACAGCCGGTTTCACCATAATATTCAGCTATCGCATGAAAAACTTGTCTCAATTCTGATGTTAGCACATTCCCTGCCTCTCTTTGGGCTTGTCTTCAATTTATCTACAAATTAGCCAGTAAAGCTAACCAGAAATCTCATTGTTATGCCAACATTTTATTTTAGTGCAGACAACGGATAACATGAATATTTTACATTTCGAAATATCCAAAATGGTACTCAGATTTTATAGTTCAAATGTGCGCAACACATAAATGAGATCAATCGAGTTTTGTGTTCATTCTTACTAGACGTCTGTCAAAACTCAACTCAAAACTCAACAAGAAAGGATTATTTAGACCATTACTTCAGTCTTTGAATCTTTGGATATATGTTTACAAAATTGATCCTAGTGTGTACCATAGAAGAGCTTCAGCCTGTATCCCAGCACGGGTCTCGATGATAAATTTACGGAGTCTCAATAATGATAGAGCCTATATGTACGTAAACAAGTATTTTGTCAAAAGATGCGCAGCGTAGTGCGTGCAATGGTAAATCGATATTCAACCTGTTAGTATATGAATTGTGCATCTTTATTGAACATAATCACAACGAAATGACTAGACATAGTTAGTTCTACATCTACTTTTCCTTAACCGGAAATAAGACATTATAGATTTCCTATTTATTCCAAAAATACGAAAATCATGGACATAACGCTACATAAGTACACGGTAATATGCATTAACTCTACGCCATTTAAAAGGTGTATGTGATATTGGCGGGGGAGTCATTTTAGAGTCTAGAATAGTGAAGGTGGTGAAACTACACTTTGGCTTCCTGAGACCAATTTTTTGGTCTCTGTAGAACTAGAGACCCGTGTATACACTTCGGAGACGTAAAAATTCTCTAAAGAGACCTAGTCTTTAGAGACTGTTTTGGGCTCCGGTCTCCCGTCGTCCTTAAAAACAAACAGGACTCCAGGTTCTGTCTACGGTCTCGAAGTTTGCTAATTTGTTGTCTCCAGATCTCCGGAGACTATTAGGAAGTCAGTTAAGTGTAGGCAAAGATAACCTAATAATAAGATAGGA
Organism: Dioctria linearis; assembly: GCA_963930735.1. Lineage (NCBI taxonomy): Eukaryota > Metazoa > Arthropoda > Insecta > Diptera > Asilidae > Dioctria > Dioctria linearis. The sequence goes on from OZ005743.1 coordinate 212,510,740, forward strand.
ATCAGCCGAACAAAATTGGAAATTTTCCTTGTGTTCTAGGAAGAAATAAATAATGTCATATATTTTCGTCTTTTGCATGAATGGAGGGGGAAAAGAACTTAGCTATGCATTATTGTAGTGCAACTGAGACAACGAGTTATAAACAAAAATCGAAATCTTATTGAATCCCTCAAAATCCTATCAAACTTTTCATAATAATGTACTTCGGGTCACACTACCTCACTTTTTCAAGAAAAAGATAAATTTTGCTCCTGCCAAAATGTTGAAAGCAAATGTAAAATTTCTGTCAAATAAAATTCTCATTTTTCCCGAAAATATCAGAGAATTCAGCTTCAGTTCTGGCACTTAATTTCTTCATAGCAAAACGAATGTAAACAGAAACACGTGCTTTTCAAATATCATAGGATTGATTACAGCAACAACTTTGGGACATAACAGACGATTATAACAACAACTTTGGAGCAAACTCTCTCAATATTTAAGAAAAACCTGTTTTACAAGCTTTTTATGAGACTAAAATCTGAAAAATCCGCCCCTTTTCATTTATTTACGAAAATGAATCTGTTTTTTTTTCATGTAATCTGCGATTTCACAGTTTTTCTCTTTATTCGTAAAAGTTGTAAAGGGAGAATGATTTTTTCTAAATATTTTGCTCTTCTTTCCTGCCTTTTCTAGCCGTGTACATTTTAAATGGAAACAAGTGAAAAAGCTAGAATTGGTCTAAGACCAATTCTTATGATTCTAGATGAATGCACGTATAAAATTTCGTATGGTCACCCATTTCAGCAATTTTCATTTTTTGCATTGGTTTCTCGCATATATTTCTAGAACGGCTCGTCGGACAGTAAAACTTATTATAACCAATTTTATAGGATTTCTTATTCTGAAGAAGTTTTTAGTACAATAAAAAAGTCTAGGACTGATCGTTTTCAAAGTATATGAAAAAAACCAAAATTTGTATATGGCAACACCAAGAAGGGGTTTCCCGATTTAGTTCATTTTTGAAATTTTATTTGCTATTAGTATGAAAATACAATGTACCAAATTTCAGATTTTTATGTCGACGTGTTCTCAGGTAGTGTCCAAATATATCGTGGAAAACGAAATTTTTGTATGGCAACCCCACGAAGGAGTTGCCCGATTTGTCTCATTTTCGAACTTAATTTTACTTTTTTTTTTTAATGTCCGTGTACAAAATTTCAGCTTTCTAAGTGAACGCGTTCTCGAGTTATCGTGCGCACGGACGGGCGGACGGACAGAAGGACATGCAAAAATCAAAATAACTTTTAATTTTATGCGGGGGTGTCCAATCCATTTTACTCTACCATCATTATTTCTGTGCGTTACAAACGGAATGGCAAACTTAGTATACGCTATAGATTTCATCTAGGGTATAAACAGTCGGAAATCTCGCCCATCTTACTTTATATTAGGTTATCTTTGGTGTAGGTCTACCCGGAAAGGAAAAGGAATAAAGTGGAGCGAAGTTTGACAAATTGTTAGAAAGAAATTAATAAAAAAATTAATAATTAATGTAATGGATTTAGAGCAGATAATTTATTTTGTCAATAGAGTTTTTGTGTTATACTTTATCGCGTACACCAAGGGTATATTTTTTTAAACTTTTTCACTTTTCCCATAACATAAAAATATTAATAACTTTTGCGGTAATTCTTTCTAACAATCTCTTGCTTGACAATTAACAAAGATCTCTGGACATCTCAAGAGACCAAACTTCAAATTACGTGTATACACTTCGGAGACGTGTGTCTATAGACTTTTTTCTTATAATCTCCGGAGACCTAATTTTTTGGACAAAAGTCTCTTGCCATGTAAGCATTTCGGAGATTTTAGTCTCTGTAAGTCGAAGACTGGAGACCAAATGTCTCTACCAGTGTATCTTTACCTTTAGAGTCATTCATATTTAATGAATCTTTCTTTATATTATAAACGATGCACTTATGCGGATGATTCTCTCATAAGTTTAGAAATTTTTTTTTTTATTTTTTTAATATATTTTTCATTAAAAAAATCATGTTGGGATTCGAGCTCGTTACAGACAGTTTGGGCTTTTCTTAAGTTTTTATTTTAATATTTTTGTCATTTAGAAAAAGCATCTTTGGATTCGTGTGCGTGGGCTTTTCTAAATATTTATAATATTTATAATTATAAACAATATTTCCTATGCTCAGAACATTTCCTCTTTTTCCATTCCGATTCGAAGTTAATGCTCAACAAAGTCAACATTCCGAATTTTAACTCAGTTTTATTCCTTTATGGAAATACTTAACAAATGCTGTTTTGTCATTTTCTCGTAAAAGGAGGCCTTTGGACTTGATTTATATTTTAAATTGATGGTAGACTTGACAAAACCGAAGATTTGGGTGTCTTCCTTAATACTGGTCTTTACTTCGAGGATCATATTAACGAAATCGTGGCCAGGAATAATGCTACTCTGGGGTTTGTAAAGAGATGGTCAAAGGAGAGTTTAATGATTCATTCATAACGCAACTCCTTTCCTGTACATTCGTTAGACCCATTTTGAAGTATTTCAGTCGGTCTGTTCTCTCTTCTATGTGATCTAGATAAATCGTATCGAGTTTGGGGTTATGCAGAGGAGCTTCGTTAGATTTGCCCTGCGCGTGGAATTCATTAGGATAACCCTGTTAGACAGGCTTAAACTCTTTCCATTATGAATTCTCTTGAGAATAGATGAGAAACTTCCAGAGTTGATTTTGTATTTGTGATAAATTCCCCTGAGCTCTTAAATACTTTCAATACATCTCTTTCTGTGCGCTCCTTGAGGAACTATGACTTCTTCGTTGTTCCTCAGCATAGTACAAACTATGGCAAGCACGAGCCGGTTTCATCAATACCTCATTTTTAAGCCATATTTGCTTATTTGGAAAAATTAATAGTTGAATGAAATAGCGTTGGGTTTAAATTCCAAAACTTTAATTTTGTGGAGCCATATTTTCAGATTTCACCGTTTATGCCGTTCGACAGGTCAATGTCTCTATTCAAGCCGCATTTATCAAGTATTCAACTGTAAAAAAAAATCTTTTTGGTTTCTGAGATATAGTACGATAAACTTAACACTTTTTTTTGTTAATTTTTATACCCTAGATGAAATCTATAGGGTCTACTAAGTTTGTCATTCCGTTTGCAATGCACAGAAATAATGATGGTAGAGCAAAATGAATTGGACACCCACGCGTAATATTAAAAGTTACTTTGATTTTAGCATTTCCCTCCGTCCGTCTGTCTGTAGAACGGGTATACTTAGAGAGCTGAAATTTTGTACACGAACTTTAAAAAAAAGAAAAATTAATTTCGAAAATGAGACAAAAATCGGGCAACTCCTTCGTGGGGTTGCCATACAAAAATTTCGTTTTCCACTGCCTGAGAATGCCTCAAAATAAAGAGCTGAAATCTGTCACATGGTGTTTTCATAGTAATAGCGAATAAGATTTCAAAAATGGAGTAAATCGGGCAACCTCTTCTTGGTGTTGCCATATAAAAATTTAAGGTTTTTACGTATACTGTGAAAACGATCAGCTCTAGACTTTTTATTGTACTAAAAACTGCTGCAGAATACGAAATCCTATAAAATTGGTTATAATCATTTTTTCTGTCTGACGAACAGTTCTAAAAATATATGGGAAAAACTACTTCAAAAATCAAACTTGCACAGAGAAGTGACCATACAAAATTTCATAAGGCCATTCATCTAGGGTATCATAAGAATTGGTTTTATACCAATTCTACCTTTTTTAGTTGTTGTCGGTTTCTTCCCGAAACTGATATAGCGAATGTATAGATGAGCAAATATAGCATTCTTAATACCATGTATTATTATATATTACCAGAGCTGGGCACAAGACCGTTAGTCCGTTAATCGTTAATTAACGAAGTTAACTTTTCGAGTAACGGATTAATTTTCAAGAATACTAAAGGACTCTTTAACTTTCGTTAACTTTCCATAACTCCGTTAACCGTTAATTGAGTACCTACGATTTATGACGAAACTGACATCACGCCGCGGAAATCATGCTCTAACCAGTTTGGGTCATACATGTGTATGGCTACGCGTAGGTTCCGTGCATAGAAGCCATCGCGCATAGAATACATCACGCTTCATGTTCAAGCAAATCTCGGATCACTCCTACCGACAATTGCAGCAACTGTATTTAAATTAAAAATGTGAAGGCTTGGGGTCTTGTGAATTGCACAGCTTTTGCCAATGCATTTTTAAAGACCATAGATAAAAGGTTTGGACCTCTTCTGGACGATGAACAGTGCCAATTTGCTGCGGTTTTTCAGTAATGATCTCCAGTATAAAAACTAAGATTTGTATACTGTTTTCTTATTTATCTTCCATGTCCTACCTAAACTTCCCCAACCAAAATATTTTTTTTATAAGCAAGGGTATTATACCCGAGCCACATGACGCACTAGAATGATCATTGATCCAATTACGTTATTTATGTAAAGATCATCGCTTGGTAAGGCAAGCTCAATTTTGTAAATTAAAAACTGTGAATTGTAAAGAAATTTGCGAAAAATCGAGCCTTGAATTTGATATATAATGTGAGAAAGTTTTTCAAGAATTCACTTTGGAAAATATTCAAAATTTACCTTGAAAATTGTATCAGTAAATTTCACAAATGACATCTGACAGTGATTGCTTGAAAATCAGCTGATTTTTCCAATAACTTGCAGTTCCTCACCGTTGCAAGCGCACTTATCGACAAAAGGAATGACAAGTAATGCATAATTGCAAACGAATGAGCTTGTGGAGGCGTAATTGGTTCAATGACGAAACGAATGATCATTGCGCCAATGATGCAATAACACACGAGCTATGTAATGGTCATAGCGCCGCCAATGATCGTTGATATGTTCCGTGTGTCTATGGGATTCGTTTAATATACTTGCTCAGTTCACTAGTCAAATACTATAAAATTACAATTACTACTATTAGGAGTTAACGATTAATGTTAACTTCCGTTAAATTTTCCGTAAATTAACGCTTTAACGTTTGACGAAGTTAACTTTTTAGTAACGGTTCAGTAACGTTTTGTTTCATTCAATCCTTCCTCTGTCTCATAGAGACAATAATTTTCAGTACCCAGCAAGCGGCTCTCACCGCAGTTCCCTTTTCGAAATTTACTAATTATGAGGTAGTTTGGAAGTATATGCATAAATTGGTTAACATTTCACACTTAAGCACATGCTTTTCAATCCAACATAAAGCTTATCCAAACGCCAGGATTACTTCCTCAGCAACATATTACCTACTGCAATCTGGTACCCTGTAGCGTAATATTTGGTAGGCACGGCATGTCAATTTGCTTGCAATTAATGATCATGGGTGTTACACTTTTCAGGGTTAAGCATCATGGAATGTGCATTCGACCAAATGTGAATTCTTGATAGGTCGTCGTTGTGGCAGCGTACATGAACCGAAAAGTCCTGAAGCACGGATGAGTGCTTATTAATTTCTAAATTAACAAGTAAAAAAGCTAGAATTGTTCTAAGACCAATTCTTATGATACCCTAGATGAATGCCCGTATTAAATTTCGTATGGTCACCGATCTATTCAAGTTCGATTTTTGAAGTTGTTTTTCGCATATATTTCTAGAACGGTTTGTCGCACAGAAAAAATGATTATAACCAATTTTATAGGATTTCGTATTCTGAAGAAGTTTTTAGTACAATAAAAATGTCTTGGACTGATCGGTTTCAAAGTATACGTAAAAAACATAAATTTTTATATGGCAACACCAAGAAGAAGTTGCCCGATTTAGTTCATTTTCGAACTTAATTTTACTTTTTTTTTTAAGTCCGTGTGCACAATTTCAGCTCTCTAAGTATACGCGTTCTCGAGCTATCGTGCGCACAGACGGACATGCAAAAATTAAAATAACTTTTAATATTATGTCCAATCCATTTTGCTCTGCCATTATTATTTCGAGGTGTTACAAACGGAATGACAAACTTAGTATACCCTATAGATTTCATCTAGGGTATAAAAAGCAACAAACGCTATAGAGATCCTTGTTGGACTCCATCAGTGTTAGGTAGTAGAAATGACAGACAGCCATTACTACACTGAAAATAACCGACATCTTTAGGATAACTGATTTCAAACATAACTTTCAATAGGGCCGCCTCACAATTACGCCTAGGTCCAATATCCAATTAAACAAGGACTAACAGATTAAATCTCATTAGGATTTGCAAACTGTCAGCTTATTCAACAGCAAGGAATGCTTACCTACCATGCAAAGGTCATTTAGATGTTAGAGATGTTAGAGAAGAAAAGACATGAGTTAAAAAATAAAATAAGATGGAAGATAAGCTTAAGAAAGAATGGAGGATGCAAATTTGGTACCGAATAGGGATGTATGGATTTCAGTTGAGCTCTTTCACCTAAAACAGAGCACTTGGTTAAGAAATCTTTGGAACACTGTGCCTTACATGTAGATGAGCTAGAAGAACTATTGCTAAAATAGTTCCTACCACAGTCTAATTGGAAGATGCGTGGAAACTAGCCAACTACGGGTAATACCTGATTGTCTTAAGCTCCTCCTTAGTATTCTTGAAGCCAATTTTAAACTCAATATACGCGATTCTTTCAAATCCTTTTGTATCCTGTATGAGCGGTTGAAAAGAGTCTATAACGCGTGGAGCTGCCAAGGTGAAAGATGTGTAAAAGAAAATCATGCATGCATGACAAGAATTTGTTGAACTGAAGGAAAAGTTGTTATACGGAAGATCGCTTTTGGATCTCCCGCCGTGGGCACTGTAGTAGGGTATGGCTGATAATAGGCATACAAAGCCGTTATGTGCTCACATGCGCGATTCCACTACGAAATAAATAAATATGAGATTATTTGACTCTGTGTGTACGGTGAAGACCCTTGGCCCCAGGTCATGTACAAACCATGTAAGTGCACATGCAAGTCAGATACTATAAAAAAATTTAAACATAGTCCTAAGGGACGAAGACGGTGATAGTTGATGGATTGGAGAAGTTAAGAATACATAATAGTAGGTAATTCTTATATGTCAAGTATGCATGGCAGCTATAAGATTACTAGCCCTATAGACTTGAATGGGTGTATCTTAACCTTCTTGTGGTCCCCGCTAACACCTCGGTGACAATAAATTCTTAAGCCCGAATGGAGTAACCAGTCCCGGTTCATAAAAGGATATCTGCATGAAGATACCACTGGAAGTAACCATGGCCTTATGGTCATACCATACCATACCTACCCTGGATAGTTCTACTATTGTTTTACTATTCACTCCAACACGGTTGTAGGCTCCTTAATGGGAGCATCGTGGTTGTGGTAGTCCATATGCGGGCATAGAGAGAGTGTCAAAGTCTAGCTTGCATAAGTGCACATACTCTAAGTAATAGGAGAACTATGTCGCTTGTATAAAATGCGTACTGCAATTTAGGATTTAAAGCTATGGTCGCTTACGCATTACATGCTCAGATATTTGGCTCTCGGAATGGAATTGCGCTAAATTAGCCGTGTGCCGTGACCCACAGATCGGCAGAGATTTTAGATAGGTCTCGGTTCTACCAGTAATTCAGCCAAGCATGCACTAGCCAAACTGGGACTCATAGTGACAGGATATAATACTCTGTTTCATGATGGCGCTGATTGTTGCATTGTTGCTAATTCGTGCATATAGATTGTCGTTGGATTAAGCAATACTTGGCAGGTGCTCACGTTAAACCAGTAACATTTCCGTATCAAGTATGGGACTCTACTGATACACAGATGTTGCCTTTTTGAAATACCGCCAAATTCACTAATTGCAATAAGTTTCCGAATTCATATGATTACCATTGAAGAGATGCGTTTTCTGTAGTAAGTTTGGGAATATACTTGTCATGCAGATTTTGGGAAAAATAATAATTTCCAAGGTAAATGGTGACCAAGTTCCACCATTTAAGTGTAGTTAAGTTAATTTTGGAGTAGGTAATCACGGAATGAGTATTCTCCATCGCTGGAAAAGATTGCAAAAAATAATTGATAGGAGATGAAAAGGATTCATACAAAGAGATCCATAATAGACTGAAAAGTTTGTGTTTTAATTTTGAAATAAAGTTCGTTGGAGCTCAGTATCTATAGAAAAAGATTGAAAAGAAAAAGTTATTTGTGAGGTAGGTATATTATAAAACCTTCAGAACGTTGACATTAAGTTGATCACAAATGTTGTGATACCGTCGTGATGTTTGTAATAAATGCTGGAAAGACGAAAGAAAGTAATTTTTTAGTGAAACTTTTAAGTTTTATTTTTGATGCTTATATTTATGTAAGAATTGTTGCGATTTAAGTTCTCTGAACCGAAAATTCTTATAGGTGTCCTTATCTTATCCAGTGACAAATCTACATTATTTTTGTCATTAATATCCATTACAGATAGCAACCCAAGGCCCACAAACACAGTTTATTCAGATGCATTACAAGATAGACTTTAAAATAGAGATTGAAAAGTAAATTTACAATTTCCACAGTGATCTTTATGATTATCAACAAAGGTATGTCCTCAATACCTTGAATATACTTAATATTTAAAACTGTTCCTCTAGTTCACGTTTCTCGGTTTCTACGGTATACATGATTATAGTATACTCTTCCCAGTTGAATTACGAATTATTATATGAGTAAACACCTACCACACGAGTTTCAGGTCAAGGTTTCAGTTATTGTTTCATAATTATTTCAAACTTTAAACTTTTAACTATACATATAACACACAATTACATACCAACAAAAACAAAATCAAAGTCCTTTGTAAAACAAATAAATAATGAGATTAATACAGAAGTGTTGGAATTTATCTTTCAGCATCCACCACGAAAGTATTACAATACCTTTTACACCTCTTTAAGAAATAAAAACACTTTTTATGAAATACTCAAAAAATGCATGACAAAAAAATATTTTAATTATAATATAACTTCCTGGTTGTAAACGGTTATAACATGTATACATATGTATAATATAGGTACCTATACATCAGATCGAAAAGTTAATATCCTTCTCTACATACACACATCTGGTAACCCTTTCAAAAAAAAAAAAACACGACCCTCCTGAATGTACACAGCCACGTGAAAGTGTATTTGACATTTACCACTACTAAGTAAGCATTAGTGGAAAAAAAACTTGATTGTTTAAAAAAGGCTTGGGGAAAACCTGTGCAACCATATTTCCCTTAACACAAAAACCTCTGCTGAGAAAGGAACAGAGGGAGGAAAGAAGTCCTTCCAAGTAACCTAACCGCTCCGTATATACAAGAGAAGCAATAACTTGAAAAAAAGGATAGCTAAGAAAAAAATCATGTTCCAATTAAAAAATATGCCGTGGGATACTCACATATTATCCGAATCCAAATAGAAAATTTCTAGATTTTTACGTGGAGAGTAGATTTTCACAACGCCTGCCGTAAAATATAGTCTTATTTACTCATTATTACTTATGCATTAAGTACATATCCTTTGCAAATTTGAAAGTACTATTTGTGTATATAAAAAACACATCACAGTCATATTTTTAATAATAACAATAATAATAGTAATTTTTTCGAATTACTAAACTCACTGAATTGAAAAAAGGAAAAAAATTGTGAAATGCACATTTACTCACTGACTTGAAAAAAGGAAAAAAATTGTGAAATGCACATTTAAGCGGGCGTAGTTACTATAAGTCATAACGATAGGCTGAAATTTTGTTGCTTCCCTATTTTACGGCGCGATGATGCCTATCTTGCGGCGCGCGATATACAAAAATCGGTCGTCGGTAGCTAATTTAAAATGCAGCTCCCTTTTTACAGATGTTGTCTGTCTGTCTGTCTGTCACAATTGCTCAGCCAAATTTTAAATTGTTTCGCCAACAAAATTCAACAACCTGCATTCACCATTAACAATATGTGCATGTAAATATATACATAAAAGTGTTTAAATTTTGGGGAAAAACATAATTTGAATAACTCTTCTCTGCTACGGACTCATATTATGTATAATTATATGCCAGAGAAGAATATAAAACTGGACAGGGACGAATAACACTTAAACTTTCGTGCACTCAGAATATTTCAATTTCAATACATATTTCGTTTTTAAATCTTCGTTCCACGCTTAATTTCTACATATTTGCTCTGTGAATCTCGTGGCAAAACATCACATACATACTTTAATGGAAACTAATTACAGGAAACTAAGCAAATTACACCACCAATCGACCACTTAATTTTCACTTCGTTCGCTTTATATTTGCGCTTATTTCAATTTCTTATAACTTTTAAGGCAAAAGATGCAAAAAGACTCGACCAACCGAATATAAATGGAATGCAAATTCTACGTACAAGAAAAAAAGTCGTGGCACGAAAAAAGTAATGAGAAAGTAACCTTAACTTTACGACTCCCGTTTATTTTATTATTATTATTATTATTTATTTATTTATTTGAATTTGTTTTTACTTCGCGATACTGTTGATATTGTTACTATTTTATTATAAAGAAGATTTACTTTGTTTTTTGTAACGTTATGAGGGAAAAAAATGTCGAAAAAACATAATGGCGTCGGGAGTTCTTAAATTGTACACTAGTTGTCGCCGCTAAGCTAAACGAACACACGACAATGACGATCCGATTTTTCTCTACTGTACTGAGACTTGAGAAGACTCGACAAAGGAAAGGGAATTTAGTTCTACATTTATACGAATTTAAGAAGGAGGAAAAGGGAATCATGGGGGAAACTACCCCAGTATATGGAGGATATATCAGTAGCTCTCAACATGTAAGAAGGGGATGAAATTTATTTCTACAGGGTAAATCTGTAAATTTGTCAACTAAATCTAAAAGCATTAAGGCGATGACGCAATGATGGCTTCGAGTTCGACTTCCGATGCGAATCTGATGCTTGTCAAAATCAACTATGAGTTGAACAGTGGTATCGTTAAATTATTTTTTCTTTTTCTTTAAAAGCACGCCTTCCAGGTTTATAGTCAAACGGAGCGCATTCAGAATAAAAAACAGAACTGAAATTTTGAATAGAGCTTTTTCTTGATTCCCTCTGCATTCTCTATAAGCGCTCCAAGAGCGCTTCCCTAGAATCTCAAACAGTGCTTTCCTAGAATCTCCAACTGAACGCTTCCCTCTGCGGATATGCACGTGTTAAAAAGATTTGAAGGAGGATATGGTGGAAAGAAAGTTCTCAGATCTTCCGAAGAAACGCTCTTACATTCATCTTTAAGCGTTTTTATTTCCTGCTGGGATAAATCTAATTAATTCTTACATATTAAGATTCTGGGTTAAGATTAGTACAAGATTTTTCCTATAGGAATAGATACTAGTTTAGTTTAGAAGATAATTAGAATCATGGAAATAGAGTTTTACTTGCTTTTCAGCCTTGCATGATTTTACACTTTGAGCTAAACAAAAGATCCAATAAACTAAGCCGGCTAAGCCATGACAGAAATTGAGATTGAATTGAAATAGATGGCACAAGAACTAGATATCGCATGCTATACCACCAGAGCAGAGATACAGATTGTGAAATGGTTAGTGCATTCCGGAATGGCCCACAACATGTTTTAGAGCATATCGAGAGCAAATCTTGCTTTAACAGCACTTTTGTATACATTTGATCGACCTCCTCAATACGGTAGATGCAAAAAAATATGAATCACTCTGGAATAGACCACAACATTTGAAATGTTGGATACGTCGCATCATTTCAAATGTTGTGGACCATCTAGCCATATAAAACGTGTATACTCTACTCTGGACCAGAGATGGACATCATAATGATAGGTTCCAGACAAACCAAAAGATTCATTAATAGACCTTAACCAAAGAAGAATATGGATCTTTTAACGCTATCCAGGAATCAACACAGAATTATTACAGAAGTCTTAACCGGACACTGGAGCCTTAGCAAACACATGCATCAGATAAGCATATCAGCCACTGATGTATGTAGATTATGTCTCGAAAACGATGAAAAATTAGTGCACGTCTTATTCGAATGCGAGGTCATTGTACGATATAGATTGAAGGCTTTTAGGTCATACTGTTTAAAGTCTGCCGACTTCGATGTAATTTCATTCAAAAAGATACTGCTTTTGATAGGAAGAGTGAGATCATTGTATGAACTATAAAGTAAAACAGTGCACAATAAGCTAATGAATGACTACAATGCAAAAGCTACTCGCTCCGCTATTAACTTAAATCTAAATCTAAAATCTTCTTGAGCTCTTCAGCGGGCTATATTTTAGGCGACAGATTCTAATTCGATCGAGGATCTCCCGATAGTTGCTGCTTCTGCTTGTGCAATTCTTCTTCATGTCGTTCTTGCTCTCCCAATGCGCCAACTTTCTTGAGAATTGAAACCGAGTGATTACTTTAGTAATGTTGCTTTTGCTTCCTCCATGTCGTTACAATCCAATTTTACTTTCTTTTAATATATGCTATCATTGTAGAAGCACTTCTACAGTAGTTCTTTTAACGCTCCCTCTGTCATGCGAATTTTTATAATTTGATAGACACTTATTTAGAAAAGTTTGCAAATGACGGATTATGAATTTAAGACATTAATACGTTTCACAGGTATATGTAGTTATATGTATGTATAGTAGGTATGATGGCGTTAACATTGGAGTTGAAGAGCCATAGTGACATCTCGGGGAGGTTACGCTATTGTGTTAATCCGCATTTACGACATCCGTCAACATCCACGACGCGACAGTCCGTCTGGTGTACAATCGGAGCAGTAATATTCCTTCGGAAACTAGTAATTTCAGAATGGCGGACCATTTTTTCAATAACTATACACTAGAAAAGTGTTTGTATATATGTAAAAAAAACATTACCTTTTGATTTTCTATGCTATTAAAAAGGATAGTTTTAAAACTTTTACTATAACAAGATGGAACAAAATTTTGAACATAGTTCGAAAAATTTCTGGTGTCCTTTAATTAAATTTTTTTTTATATTAAGTATGTAAAAAATAAATTGTAAATAAAATTATTGAAAAAGTCACAAATTATTTTGCACTTTTTTTAACAGGAAAAATTAAAGTAAATAAGGCCCACCTAATTTGAAAGCGCAATAAATCAAGTATAGAACTACAAAGACAAGTTTTCCGTGAAGTTTATTTATTTTCACAACTAAAACAATAATTCAGTTTTATGAAACCTTTTGCAAGGGCCAGTATAATAAGGCCCAAAGCAAAAATGAGCTTTTGCAAAATCTTAATCAGCGGATTGATTCCCTTTAAACTTACTAAAACTAAAAAAATCAACAAAATTCGGTTATTTTTAATAATTTCGAATAAAAATTGCCCTTTTTACCCACCAGGAGGATAATAAGGACCCAACAGCTTTAGTTATAAATTTCTTAACGTACAACAGAGTAAATCCAAACAGTTTTCATTCTTTGGAACAAAAATAATGTCACAATTATAATCCTATACATAAGGGATGAGATTGCTGCGATTCATTTTAGTAGGAATTTTTAAATGTGGGCCGTATTACCGTCCTGGCTTTATTTGCCGCAGGTACCTTATACTTTAAATTAGCAAACGCAATAATAAGAAAAACTTACTTTTGAAGCAAGGTGGTTGGGTCAGCGGATCAAGAGGATTTCGGATTTCGAACCACAGATCCAATCTTAAGAATAATAGCCACAATAAAAGAGCCCTAACCACACATTGTGCAGTATTAAACTGCACGGCGAATTTGATGCAATCATTTATCATACACCGTGACCTAAATCACAATTAACTTATACTTCTAAAATATCCCACCGTTAATATTATTCTTCTTGTTATCCATTGTTAGAACAAAATGAAGTGTTAAATCTTAAAGTTACACATAAGAATAAAATTAGAGCTTTTGTGATTAGTTTTTATTTACTCTCAATTACAACCGTAATAATCGCTTCACACAAGAGAATAATAGGAGAAGAGTGAATTATAGTATATTAAATTCAAAAGTCTATAATTAAAACTTTAGTGACACAGTTTAAGCATCACTGGCAAAAGCCCACCCTTGTCGCATGAAACAACATCAAATCACCCCAAACGGGCGAAACATGAAACAACCCCTTAGAAAATTGTGAAAACACAGCAACCTTCAGTTTGTTGTGTCAATATTCCTTGGAGAGTCATAAGAGAATTATTTCCCCGGCACGGCACGGCAGTAATACTACAAACGAGCGTCGAGCACACCCCCACAGCTCCTCGCAAGCTTCGTCCTGTCCTGATCCTGATGGCAGCAGGACGAGAGTTGTGTAAAAACGCGTTCTTTACTCATCATCAGTAAGCTTTGGGGCTGCTGATGCATACTATCAAGACCGTCCGAATTTCCCCCTCGTCGGTATCGAATTTCTATTTTACGGAGTAGGTAGGTACTATAGGAGCTGACGTGACGTATGTATGCAATATACACACTCTCGGGGGGACTCTTGAGTTCTGTTCTGAAGTCGATGATGAAACCGCGCCAGATTATACAGGCAATATAGTCTACATACATACAACCCAATGAATCTCTCCCTCGTAGCACTCACCACCCCTTGTTAACACATTTAACTGGTGTAGGTTTTCCATTCAACTCAAAAATTTGTAAGTTTTCCACGCACGTATCGTATTTAGGGTATTTTGCCTCAAGTGGCAGAGGCGTAGTGCCTTTTTTCAAGATTTAAAACGATTCCAAACGATGAATGGCGTTTAGGAAATTCCACAGTACTGAAAATGCATTAACCTACATAAATGGGCAATGGCATCACTTTTCTGTATAGCTTTCTCTTTCCTTGTCAGCTTTATCCAGGGTAAATCAACCCTGAATTAAGAAATTACCTTACTCGTAATTACGATTGTGTGGAAATAACGATTTAGAGTAAAATATAAATTCCAGGATGAAAAAGGTTTTTTTTTTACTCAGTCTCATGGCAGTGAGATGTGATACTGTTTGAAACCAGGAATTTAGTGTGGTTCGAGGCTTGTTAAGTTATCAAAACACCACTGGATGGTGGTCGTGGAAAAAAGTTTCTAGGTAGGTATAAAATGATGCCAAATTATTTACTTACTGAAGTTAAGAGTTTTTACCCTCTTTAGATAAATGAACAAGAAATAAATTTCTTGAGCAATTTACCCAGTTGCTGTGCTTATGGAATTAGAATGATCAAAATTATAGAAAGAACGATTTCACGGAATTAACAGAATTTTCATTTTCAGGTTTTGATGTAGTCTGGCATCCTGCTCTGTTACCTAAGCTTCAGGCTTCTGTTCTTAATATGTATTGAAATTTTTCTCTCTCGCCGTTCAATCCAAATTATATTGAACGGAGCTACGTCTGCCCATTTTATAATCAGTACCTACCGGTGCACCGCAAGGCTCTGTTCTCTCTCCTACTCTCTTTCTTAATTTTATTAATTCCAAAACGCAATATTGTATGTTGCCGGTATCACTCAACACCCGCTCAACCCATTTGTGTCGACAAAGTAGATAATCTCAAACTCACCTTCCCCAAACATCTTAGGCATTGAAATATCGAACAATCCTAGTTGGTTCGATCTGTTGGTATACTGCGAAAAATGAAATAAAATGCCTGGACTTCTTGTAAAGATGCAAGAAATATTTTACTCCTTCGGACTTGGAGCTGATATTAAGCCTAGATTAGAATATAATTCCCATATGGCATGCACTGGACGCACTACATTATCCATTACACAAAATCCAAAAGAAAGCCTTTCGACTTATTAGCGATGAGACAACAATAGCAACTATTGATTCCCTGGAATGCCGGCGTAGCTTCGGATGTCTATTTTTTTTTAACACTACTTCTATAGATATTGGTCTGATGAAATCTCTAGCCTGATCCGCTATAGAGTTCTCCTTATGCGTACCACACGAGCTGTAACCCGAGCTCACCCCCACGACACTCTTGAAGTTAATTTCGGGCGGACGGTGAAATTCAACGAATCCGTCATAACGCACTACGCATGTGGAAAAGCTACCATTCTCCGTCTGCACCCTCCCCCGTCATGAGTCACAAATTTAAAGCGAACTAAATACTCCTGAATTCCCTATTCTTTCTTCCTTTTCTGCCAAGGCTGGAAAAAATGCTAAATATAACAAACTTCAAACGCTTCGAAGAGTATACCAACTTCAACTAAATGAGGAAGGCTACGAATACTAAAAAAACTGGATCATCTTCTGAGATTAATGCCGCATTCACAATGCAGAGTGAATCAGATTGGAGCAGAGTGAGCTTTGAGTCCAAAGCGAAGCTGTTCACAATACAGCGTAGAGTGAAACTCGAAGTTTTAAATTAAACGTAACAAAATGCCATAGCAACACCTTAGATTATATAGCAAAAAGATGGGCTATTAGGAAGAAAAACTTAACCATTTTGCTTCATGTAGTAGAATCGCATCAATATGTTCGTTTTAGTCATGGATGTAGTAAACTACGGTATTTTCAGAGCGGACACATAATTTAGTGGTTGAAACTTTATTAAGTGTTGAATAAATTCAATAGAAACAAAATTTTTAAATTAATTTTTAAATTTATAATTTTATTATTGTTGGAATTTTTAAGAATTTTCCTAGTGCCCCATTTATTTTCTGATGATATTTATTATCGTTGCCTTTATATGCCTGAAATCATATAAATAACCCTAAGCATTCCGTCAACTAACAATCAGTACGTTTACATGAATACTTGAAGTATACTTGAAGTAGAGATCAAGTAATCAAAATATCATGTAAACGCGCATTGACTTCAAGTATACTTGAGTCAAGCAAATCACAAAATTTTGATCGATTTACTTGAAAAATTCATGTGAACGCAACTTCAGTACTTAAAAATTTTTCATTTGTGCCATATATGAAAACGGCAAAGATGAACAAGAGGAAGATTATTGTTGATAATTCAGGCTTTGAGCTGTGATTTTTAGCACTTTTCTCAAGACATTTATCTAAAAATCAGCAATTCTGTATTGAACTTATAATGCAGAGTTGTCAAAGGTAAAATGTCACTTCAAGTAAATTTCAAGTCAAGTAATTGGAATTAATTCAACCAAAAACCCTACTTGAGTTTCAAGTGGATTTCAAGTCAAGTACTCAAGTATTCATGTAAACGTACTGAATGATAATTCAATTGTAAAAAAAACATTGGAAAATATTAAATTGGTTAGGTGGGGTTAATCATTGGAGAATATGGTGGGAGAAAAGGCCATGAAGTGTAATTCAGCAGTCTACAGTCAACTCAAATATTTTCTGCAACTTTCTTAAGGTGTTATTTCAGAAATTGGAATACGAAAATCTGAGCGAAGTTTGGCTGATTTTGGACAACGCAAGTATCCAAAAGACGCAGGAAGTGCTTGATCTTGTTGGTCAGACAAGGTATACTCAACTTTTTCCCCATCATATTCTCCAATGCTTAACCCCATTGAAGAAGTATTTTCAAAAATCAAGTTTAATGCAAGAAATTTGTTAGCTGATTCTTTAAATCGTGAAAATTTGGTAGATGTAATTAATAACTTTGTTGGAACGATTACGTCAGCAAATTCTTATAATTATTACATGAATATGTATGTTAAGTTACCAGCTGCTGCTGCAGGAGAACCGTTATAGACCATGTTATACTACATTTTTGAATTTTTTTGTTTTCATACATATGCTCATCCCCATATGTAATTATGAATTATAATAAAAATTTTTGATTTCTTAATATGTAATTAATATTAGTGTTTTTTAAATGTAATATATATGTAAAAGTACTTGATTTCCAAAAGGGTGAATTTCATTTGCAAAATGGTGAATTTAATTTGCAAAAGGATGAATTCCAATTGCAAAAGGGCGAACTTACTGTGAAAAACCTGTAACTGGCACGTTTTTTTTTATTGTGGTATCTCCGCAACAGGCCTATTCCGCAGTTATTGATTTTAAAAAAAACGGAACATTTTTTTCTAATATTTAAGCCCGGTGGCATTTGAATTGAAGAGTTTTTAAAATTATTCCAAAGGTTTCAAATCAATATCCAAAAAAAATGTGGAAAATAGAAGGCCGAACAAAATGCATGCAAAATTATTAAAGCCAAACCTAGGTTGATTTTTTAAGGAAAATCGTTAAAACCATCAATACAAATTGTCTATCATTTTTTATGTTGGTGTAAATTTAGAACATAATTTTTTTTTTTCACAAAAGTGTACCTCATCCATTAAAGCATTCCTTTTATTTGAACAGCATCGTAATTCGTTATGGACACATCTTGAAAGATTTTAAGATGAATAAGATAGTTATGATCGCCGGTGTCGACACAAATGTCCCTTCTTCAATATCTTTCTTGATCTATTGTTTTTCTTAGCCAATTATGAAACAACCGAGTAATTTTAATAACTTTCTCAACTGCAGACAATTTTAATGAGATTTGTTTTTCTAGCAGACGAATTTTTAAATCAAAAATGCCAAAAAAGGGTTTTCAACTGTGAGTTTTTCCCTCTTCAACGAATAGTTAAAAAAAATTTCATTTTGGCTAAATTCTCCATAATGTCCGAATAGTTTTATTAATTATTTATCACACAAACGAAGGACATCATCAGAAACACATTCTCCATCGCAGAATGTGCCAGCTTTATCAAGAGAACAACATTCGATGTCTACTAGAACTTAACAAATACTGTAAAACCATTTATAATTATAAAATTCGATTCCTGAATTAACTGAGCACTGTATTTAGACATGTTTTGCATCCAGTGATCCCACCACATTCTGGAAAATTCCACCTTACTTAGTATCAACTCCTTGGGCACCGTATAATCGCTCCTTTGACTCCCGTTACAGTACATTTTGAAGCGGAATTCTAATCTATGTAATGGATAAAGTTTTAATTTCAGATTTTCGTAAATACCTATCTGTCATAGTGGGAATACAAATGAAGAGATTTTTTATCAAGTCGTACAAAGAAGATGTGCTGCCAGCTCAACAAACCGAGAGAAAAAACTTTAGGACAACAGCATCCGGAATGTGTTGAAAAAACATGACGGTCAATGTTCCAAAGGAAAGGTGTTGGAAGTAACAAAAAATAACCAATGATTTTATTTTGTTCTAATTCCTACAGACCTTATTATATGGCATTACATACTTCCGGAATGAGCTTAGCTTAGCGATTGTGGTTTTTTGGTAGTTATTCGAAATGTGCATAGATTACGAACAAGCAGTCTTTTGTGTCTAAAAAATGCAGTTATATACCTATCCCATTTAACTTCATGCATGTTTGTATCTTCTCTTCTTAATTGATATTGAATTTTCTGTAGCAGAAATTGCACTATTCTTAAGCGATTATAGGTTCCACCATCTTGAAACTCTAGAAGAAATTCGATTTTTTAAGGAAAATTTTCCGCTTTTTCTCAAATTTCAAAAAAATCGACCTGTTTTACTTTAACGAGTCTCGTTATTATACACAATGACGACATCTAGACTTGAATTATGTATACAAATTTCAGAATTGTTGACCTCCACCGTGCCATGCTTTATAATATAAATTATAAAAGAAGAAGATTGATAAACATCAAAATATTTTTGTGGTTTTTAACAAGTTTTCACAGATCTCCAATAATTTTCATATTAAAATAAAGACTACTGCACAGCAGTAAAATACAAAAAATGCCGAAAGTAGTTTCACGTAGTATCGTTTGCTCCGATTCTAAGGATCAGGAAGAGTACAATGAAGAAAGACCTTTAAATATTTATTACTGCTTGTGTGGCCGACTGTCATTGATTTTAGGTAGTATATTTCAGCAGATAATCAATTATAAACAATTTCCGTACTCTCCTCATAGATTGTGCTATAGAAAAACTTCCACTCAGAAAAACTGACGGAGCACGAGTAATTGATGGAACCCAGAGAGCACACAAGCTATCTTATGACTCAGGCGAAACAGTTCATATAAAACGAGATGCAGGAATAGAAAGACAATTTCGATTAAATGTAAGTATACCATAGGTTTAGAATAAACGTGCAAGGATTTAATAATACTTTACATCCAGTGCAAATCTTGTAGTTTGCCAGTTTATTATCGCCATTCACCTGAATCTAACGTCACTTTTATTCTGAAACGAGCACTTGTGAAGCGAAAGAATGAAAGACAGAGCACCAACCGAGTGAGCACTCAACCAACAGAAGATGTATTAGGACAGGTACTTGCAGCAAATCAGCCTCAAAAGGTGATGGTGACTAGGCATACGAAAAATATGGGAAAATTCAGTTCAGTTACAGTTTCAACAATCGATGAAGAGGAGGATGAAATCGAAGCGGTAAGAAGAAAGCATGTATTTATGCAAATTACTTTTCTTAAAAATTATATTTTACAGAGAGAAATTGCCGACAGTTATGCGAATAATGCAAGAATTATCGAAAAACAACTCCAACGAAAAGGAGGAAAACTATCAGATATTGGAGCAAGGCAAAGATCTGATGAAGCCAGTTCGGCTAAGAGACCTAGGGGTACTCTAATTGACATATAGTGTAATTTTTTTAATAATATAGATATAGAATAAAACAACGTCTTTCAAATTTCAATGTTCCCGGTCTCCGATATGTTTATATGACAGTGAACAGAGAATTTCTAGTTCAATTGAATTAAAAATAGGCGGGATGTTGTGTGCCTCGAAAGTTTAAGAATAATTAATGGCATATTGCTAACTAAATGAACCATCAACTATATTAGTAAAAATTTCTGGAAGGTATGTATGTATATCTAATGCAAATTATTTAAAAGAGAAACTTGCATTGTTACTACCAATGCAACCATCAGAAAATGTTATGAATGCTTTTTCATTTAAAACTCTTTCAACGATAGCTGGTGGGCAGTAGTCTCCATTTATAAGCATATAAGAAGAATTTCAAGAAGTGGGGCATGATATACGCCCACGGTAAAATATGTCTGGCAATTGCTTCAGTCTCAAGGGAGTGGTCTGTTCTAGGTTATAGAGTGAGTTTAGAATATGGGAGGATAGGTTTAGAAAATCTTAATTTTAGAGCTCTTAACTGTCTCGTTGATGGCTGTTACGAAAGCGCGTTAACTGCACCACTCTTGGAAACCTGCATACTTTGTCCAGAACGGCAGTGATGTCATTGATAAAAGAATGTATATAAGCCGAGACAAAACACCACCCTACGGAGCACCAGCTAAATCAGGCCCCACAGACGAGAGACCATTAGACTTTGCCATAGAACGCAGGCGGCTGCTAGTCATCTTGCAAGCGGCAGAGAAGAAGCCAAATGAAATGCAAAGTTTCAAGATCAACAATCCTTAGAGAATTTGCAAAGTCTGGTCAGATATACAACATATAGAATATAAAATTGACGCTCGACTTGAAGAATTAATTTTTTCTTAGAAATTTACTTGACAATTTTTTTATAAATTTCTATGCATTGTTGAACATGGAGACACAATGCCCAAAGATCCATAACAGTTAAATAGTTCTATGGGCTTCTAAAAGTGTTAATCAGCGATGACACATAGGTAACTATGTATTCATTTTTCTTTTAATTTACTTGAAATTATTTCTTCAACATTCGTTGTTCTATTGGAGGCCGACAACGGTGTAAAGCAATTGGATTTATTTGCCTAACTACACCCAATGAGTTAATCTAAATTGAGTAAAAAATCACCCTTATACATATATATGTATAATGCAGGTGAAGACTCAGATAAGCTATAGAAGGATCTTCCCTATTATAGAAAGTTGGGAGATCATCTCTTTTTAAGTACCTATGTTAAATTCAACCAATCTCTTCTCTACAATTTTTTAGTGTTCGCTTTGACTACTCATGTAGTGGTTTATATACATAATTTTGCAGGAAGGATCTTCACTCCCAACACGGTTCGATGGGCCATTGGCACATTTAAACCCTTTAAATCTGATGGAGGTGATGGCAGCCTCTTAGCCCTACTATAACAGGGTGTTGAAGAAATACTCCTTCCACTACAAAAAAATGTTCGCTCCAGTATGCTCTAGGGGTGCATTCTCCAAGAAAAAAAGTTAGTTCTCTAGTCAAATCGTTCCGACCAATCAGCCTCTTCTCATTTCTACTTAAGACAATGGAAAAAAAACCTACAAGCTGGCAAGTCTACTGAGACTTCCATTCACCCATTATTAAATGACCTCAAAAAACCTCTTGAAGCAAAAGAGGTAGCCTTTGGAGACATAGAGGAAGTCTTCAATAGCATCTCCTTCGATGAATTAAATTAGCCGTTGATGGTAAGAGCTCTGAGCCCTCCATGGTTAACTGGATAGATTCCATGCTTAGAAACAGGAGGAGAACCACAACTTTTGTAAGACATCGACGTGGTTTTGGGAGACCGACAACAATGGCGTCCCATAAACCGCCCTTTCAACAAGGATCGATTGTGTTTATTTACTAAGTCGCAATTAAAAGCTACGGCGATCTTTATAGCTAATAAAAAAAAAATTTCTTAATGACAAGAGTTGCAGAAGATTTCAAGTAAGAAAAAATTTTAAAATAAACAAAACTAGATGCTATGCTATTACTATACAACAATTAATATAGACTATATAGACTGTTCAAAGACGAACAATGGAGTAATAATGGGCCTATACGACCTCAAATGTCATATCTCAAAGGCCCTGGGCTCTACACCTACTGTATTCCAAGCTGAGGCATTACCCATAGATGAATGTGCTAATACCTGTATTAACCATCAATAACCTCTAGGATATTCAAGCCGCTCTCAAAGCCTTAAAGTCCTTCACTATTAAATCAAGGATAATTTGGCAGTGTCTGCAACTCCTTAAAAATTTATCGATGAGAAACAAAATTATCCTCATGTGGGTACCGGGACATGAGGGCCATATAGGCAAGGAAATTGCTGACGACAACTTCATCGGACCAGACTATTTTGTGGGACTTTGTGGGACTTCAAAGTATTACCGAAGATAACCTAATAAGAAGATAGGAAGCAGCCGAACAAAATTGAAAATTTTTTTTTTTTAGAATGAAACAAATTGTCATATACTTTCATCTTTGCATGACTGGGGGAAAGAACTTGGTTATGGATTATTGTAGTGCAATTGAAACAACGAGTTAAAAACAATAATCGAGAGAACGTAGGATTACCCGAACGACAAAATCTTATTGAATCGCTCAAAATCTAATAATGTACTTCGGGTCACACTACCTCAATTTTTTAAGAAAATGATAAATTTCGCTTTGGCCAAGGTGTTGACAGGAAATATAAAATTCCTCTCAAATGAAATTCTCATTTTTCCCAAAAACATCAGAGAATCCAGCATGAGTTTCTCGTACTTAATCTCTTCAGTGCAAAACGAATGTAAACAAAAGCACGTGCCGTTCAAATATCATAGGATTACAGCAACAACCTGTGTCCATTACAGCACCAACATGTGACCAAACATTGTAAATATTTCATGAATAGCGGCTTTCACAAAAGCGCGGGAACATTTTATGAGAGTAAAACCTGAAAACTTCGCCGAAAATGAAACATTTACCATTCTGTTTCGTTGCATGCAATTTGCGCTTTCACATTTTTTATCTTTGTTCATAAAAGTTTTAAAGAAATGGATTTTTTATCTTTCTTTCTTCCTTTTCTTGCCGTGTACATTTTAAATGTGAAACACTCAAAAATCTTGCCTGCATCTTAACTTATTATTAAGTTAACTTTGGTGTTACTTCAGTGCTACCCTGGGGGAACAAACAAAAATTCTTTATAGGGAAAGGCTACAAGGATTTCGTCAGGCAAAAATGTTTATCGACACCTCTGTGGGAAAACGAAAGGACTCCTATTCCTTGGGAGAACAGAGGTAAAAATGATCGCAGAGCCCTTTTCAGGCCACTACTCCTTGCGGTATCACCTAAACAAGATGGGCTTGCCGCTTCTGTCAGGATACTCAGACACCTAACAGCTCCTGCTCTGAAATTGCGTAGCATTCACCACGCGAGATTACTCCACCTCGAACATGCTTTTCCTCCACCAAACTACGTGTAGAATTTCAATCCCAGAAAGGTTCTCGACTTAATTAATAATCTGAACCTAGAAAAGGAATAAATTTAACGGGGACTTCCACTAGATCTTTCAGGCACACCCTTCCACGAATCTAATCTAATCCCAGCTCGTCTAACTCCACTAGTGGCAGATATCTAAGTGCTTGATAGTCATATAGATTTGGTCGGATTACACGAATACACCTTACGCAACAGTTAAAGTTGATCAGTCCTTCCTTTTTTAGTAAGCGAACTAGAGAAATATGACAATTTGTCTGTGGAAAAAAAAACATTCAAAATTGGAAAAAAAATTTATGAATTTCGATGTGTTCTCAAAAGTGCATTACAGAAAAATTTGTCTTTGCTGAAGTTGCCCATTGCCTCATTGCTATAGAGGTACTTGCCTATCTGATTTACCAGCGGGCAGTACTGTTTAACGTTCACGTTTTAATGTTGATTCAGTTAAAAATAGGAATTCAATTCAGTTGCTGTGACTAAATCAGAGTTATATGTGGAAAATTTATGGTAATCATCCACATCTATATTGTGTGTTGGTTGGTTTTCGCAGAAAATAGGCAATATCTTATTACCTATCATTTTGACTAAGAAGGCCAAACAAAACTGCAAACTGCATTTGGTTAGCCAAAACAGACTTACTTTAACAATGTCATACGATATATCTACAGACTCTCTCGTAGCGTGCATGTCTGCTATTGTTTTCACCCTACTTGGCATTTGAAATCGAATTTATGCGAAATTGTAAAATTAAACGCACTAGTCTAAATATTCGTCGCGATTTTTACAACGAATCAAATTCTGTTCTGAAACCAGTTTTGAAAAGTGTAATTTTTGGCCGTTTCTTTCGGTACGAAAACAAAAATTAAAACGGTTCGTCCCAACAGGTACGACTTTCCAGATGAAGCGTTATTATTATTATTAAAATGGGGGATGCAGACAGATATTCCGCCATCTCTAGTCACTGCGACCTATAAGATGTTTTGTGACATCACCCCTAAGTACCCTTGGACGCCCGTTCGAACTTGATGTCTTTTACAAGACCTATAACGTTCTTAGGGGCCATTTTTACAACATCCTCTGGCTATTCGAATGTCTTTTTAGATGTTTCAGCCTTATGTATCCAAGAGCTTCACAGGACATGTTCAGCAATCTCGCCATCTTCCATGTAGAAGCGATAGGTCTCGTTTGCAACCTTACCTATCTTCTTGACATGATATCAGAGCGTAGCGGGCAATGTCCAGAAAGTAGACCTGTTATGAGCCGTAATTCTTTCCTGCTGGGCATTCTTTTGTTCTCTGTTGCAAATTTTTGATTTGTCTTAGCCCTGGCGTGTTTTCACACCTCTATTTCACTGGGGCAAATCTTGCAACCGAGTTTTTCTTCCACTTCCACCGAACTGATTTTCTTCAAACTTTCCACGCTTACATTATGTCTGATGACAATGCATTGGTAGCTTTATGCAGCTATTTGTTTGTTTCTCACCTCTGAAGTCATTACAAGAAATTATCTATCTATTATCTATCTTGTTCGGAACTGTCTGGTCACGATCTTTTTTCCCAGGAGCGATTCAAAGTTCCTCATTCCTGTAACTTATTTGCTGATTTTTTATGCGGATGTCCTCTTTATCCACTGAATTCTTTTTTTTCACTCGAATTTTACTGAAATCGAAAACGGATAGAATTTTCATTAAATTTCCCAAACTAAATAACAACAACAATAAAATCAAGCCGTTATGAACAATAAATATTTTTTATTAATTTGTTTTTAAGCAAACAAAAGTCCTAGAAGAGAGGAAAGAAATTTATCAAAACAGAAGCGTCTCTATAAGAAGGGTTGTATTCACAATTCACATTAAAAGTCTTAGGACATCTTCTTCTTACTTAGTTAATAATTTCATAACATCATTATCCTTTCGATCGAAAAGAAAAATACAGAAATATCCTAAGAACTACTACTGCTATTACTACTACTACTACAACTACTACTACTGCACTGTCAATACATCGCTGACGCAAGCAACTTATTACCTCACACTCACACGTGTAAAAGTAATCCTAGCCTTAAATCTAGCGTAATTATCCTTAAACCCTTAAAACATGCCTTGGTCTGACTAGAAGTTTATTTCATTATTAATTTCATCAATTCCGAGCGCGCATGCGTCCTTCAGCTTCTTTAAAACAGGCATCATCATCATCCAGATATATGTAGATACTAAAGTCGCCTGCAATTGATTTAAGACGCAAGAAGGAGACTCCTTTGAGGTCGTCTAAACTAACGAATTGCGCTTATGCGCAGCAAATATTTCAAACGGGGAATTGATGTCTGTTCGCTATCCACCCACACTCGCATTGCTCTAGTTTTACTTGTTTGAAAAAAATTAATACAAAAATGACAAAAATTAAGTTAAATGCAAAATGTTATGGTTAATAAAAACTTAAGTTTAGTCGATTATCTGCAGCTCGCTAACGGGAAGGTCAGGGGCTTCTTTGCAGAAGGTACTCGAACGCTCGAGTTTCGACTCAATTCGAATCTCTTTGGGACTCTCAATGACTAATTCAATGTCATGATGTTCTCTTTTATTATCGAAAGTAGCCTTCTTCGATGCTCTCTCGTAGTGGTTAATGTGTCCACCCTTTCCAACTTTTGTACTACTAACAGCCTTGGGCGGTGCATTCTTTGCCGGACTTACAGCGGCATTATTTGCAGAAATTTTAGGAATTTTTCTTAAATGCAACGTAGTCGGCGGGCCAGTTTTTCGCATTGGAATGTTTGAAATACTCGACGATTTATTAACTGATAGTACCTTCTCCTGTCCAACAATAAATTGTTTACCAGAACCAGCTGATTGATTCGCAGCGATTGCAGCTGATTTACGGGCTAGAATTTCTCTTGACTTTGGACTGAGAAAACTTTTCCGTACTCCAGTTGTTTGGCCAGCAGGAACTGATATTGATCGATTTTTAAATGCATCTCTCGGTGAATTCATCGAACTTGTAGTGCTCGATAGGCGACCTGATTTATTCGTTATTGAAGACGGACTGGATCCGGATGTATTTTGACGTGAAAGCGGCTTATTGTTTTTGGGATTTTTAATAATAGGCTGTTTCACAACTTCATTTTCCTTATTGATAATCGGATTGGACCGTGATATTTTATTGCTAGAGAGCGACTCTTGAGATATTGTTTTTTCAGTCTTCATTGAACTTTTAATCGAATCCGCCAGTGAATCTATTGAAATTTCCGTATTAACTCGACCTTTAATAGGCCCTGTTTTCTTTGAAGGAGACGATAGACTGTCCAGCGACATATTGATGGATTTTGGTCCAAATCTACGGGCAACACCAGTACCCACACGTTTATTAGTAGCCGGACTAGATGTTCTCGAGCTATCGCTCGACGATATATTCTTGCCTTTCATTGTTGCTGGTATATTTGAGCTCGTTTGACTTTTCAATGGTCCCCGTGGCTTTCTTGGTTCAAGATATCGGGGCCGGATATCAGATAGACGAGTATTACTGACCGAAGAGTTTTTATGACCCGAAACCTCAGCTAATTTCAATGACGTTGAAGAATCTTCTGATTGAGTCCTACGATGACTTAATACGGTGATTTTGTCTATTTTTGGCCTAAGTACAACTGGTATATGTGGCTGTGGCGCTGGTACATGTGCTTTAGAATTGCATTTGAAAACTTTACCTGAAATAAACAATCAATTTATGCAACGTTTGCTTCGAAACGTAGAAATATAATTACCTGAAGATTCCTTAGCCTCATTGTTTGCTTGAACACCTTTCTCGATTGTTTGAATGTTTCGGTCGTGGGTTTGCGTATGAGCGGTAGCTCGATACAACTGGGTGTCTTGAGCAAGAGCTCGTTTCGAATGTGCTTGAATTGCTAATTTCACTTGGTAGAGATCTTGGTTTCGACTACCCGTGTTAAATGAGAATGCCTTGGTTACAGGCTTTCCTCTGCGTAAATCTAGTGGTTCCGTAAGGCAAGCTAGCTTTTGAATTTTCTTTCTAAGCTCTAGGTCCATGCGTTGCCAAGCAGTAACTCGCATTGCTCTTGCGCATTGTCTAGTCAAGCACTGTTCCACAGCGGATAGAATTGCGCTAACCAATCGAATAAATTCTTCATTCCAATCCATCTCCTCTTCATGTACACCTTCACCAAACTCTCTGGCAAGCTCTCCTATATTTGGAACTTTAATCACTTTAGCTGCCAGTACTGCATTTAATCTAGTCACCCGTTGGTAGCTACGACAAGCTTGATCGGGTATTAGTGATGATGCCGTACGTAATAGAATACTTTCTAGACGAGATATATTTGAACTTTTATCATGGCCCAAAGATAAAAAGCTATCGCTTGCTATTAAACTGGCAAAATGATCACTAACATATGCATAGGCGGCATCTATTATATCACGGAGAATATTCTCTATGGAAGTAGCCCATCTGCATGGTGCTGTTTGTGCTATGATGTCATCACAGTCCAGAATTGTCTCCAGGACTGTTTCTGTAGTCTGGATGAAAAAAAAAGCAACAATTATAAATTTCTTCTCATGTACAAGTTAAAAAACTAAATTTAATAATTTAAAATTAAGCCATAAGTATAAAATCTGTGGACAAAACCTTGCATGGGAAAACTTGCAAGCACAGAGGATATAAGCGGCATTGATCTAGCCAGAGAAATCGGCTTTAAGTTTCCCACAAAAATACATTCTGGATTATCAGCAACTTCAACGACAAGAGAGAATGCGGCAGGCTTTGGCAACTACCATATATTGTTTATGTCCCATGAAGCAAATGTTTAGTGCACTTTGAAGTCCCTAGGACAGGATTTAATGTTGTTATGAACATAATTTTATGAAACACCCTATCAATGAGCTGGCTTACCAGAAGCAGTCACTAAATTTTAGATAAATTGACGTTTTCAAGACCCGCGAAGATTACACCACAAATAATCTCGTAGATCATCAGTGGGTGATCCTTGACTATCAGCAGGTTCAAGGTCTCTGAGGGAATATCCAGGCAACGAACTGGTATCTTCTCTGAAACATTTGGAACACCACAGTCTAGCCGACTAGCTGACAATTCTTGTGTCTTCCAGGCGGATGTGCTTGCAATTATAAAAACTGGTCGGACATTAAGGCAGATTTGATGCCGAAGCAAAATATTGCATTTTCATCGACAGTTCGGTTGGCATCAGAGTTTTGACTGGGCTACTATATCCTCTAAGCCGATGAGACAATATCACGAGAAGCTCGTAATATTAGAAAGTTCACACTCACATTGTCACTAGTTTTTAGGTTCCCAGTCGAATAACCTTAACAACTAGCGCCTTATCTTGGAAGTATAGTCTTCTTATAACAAAAGCAAAACAACCACACTCCTGTGCAGAGCACGCATCACCAGAGTTATTGGATAATCAGGATGCACCCAGCTGGGCTGAGTACTCGCATTAACTCACATTGTCGCAGCTGCAAAGAAGTGCTCTGCACGCACTAGTGACTAGTGTATACAGGTAATACAAATGGTAGCATCAAAACAATAATCGTAATGTAACCCTGTCAAACTAATCTGAGCTCCCCAATTAAGACAAGGAACCCAGCTGTGGTGGATGCAAATTTAAGCTCTCTACGTCGACCCGTTTTCAGGCAGTGTCCAAATAAATAGTCGAAAACGAAATTTTTGTATGGCAACCCCAC
Source organism: Dioctria linearis (assembly GCA_963930735.1). Lineage (NCBI taxonomy): Eukaryota > Metazoa > Arthropoda > Insecta > Diptera > Asilidae > Dioctria > Dioctria linearis. Next base: position 212,540,525 of record OZ005743.1, read on the forward strand.
GAAGGTGTTGCCCGATTTGTCTCATTTTGGAACTTAATTTTACTTTTTCTTTTAAAGTCCGTGTACAAAATTTCAGCTCTCTAAGTATACCCGTTCTACAGGTATCGTGCGCACAAAAGGACAGACAGACAGACGAACGGACGGACGGACGGACATGCTAAAATCAAAATAACTTTTAATATTACGCGTGGTTGTCCAATCCATTTTGCTCTAACATCATTATTTCTGTGCGTTACAAACGGAATGACAAACTTAGTATACCCTATAGATTTCGTCTAAGGTATAAAAACAATATGTATTTTGAATTTTATCTCAGTTAAAGCCTATTTTAGAAGCGAGAAGTTATCATCTCGATTTGAGCATAAAAGACAGAAAAACATCTCATGCAGTTCCACAAATAAGTTAATGAAGTGCACGGTCATTCGGAACACTTTCTCTCTGTGAAATACTACCCTTGCGCCAAGTCACAGAGTTTTTCCCCGGAACGAAAGAACAAATTAGGCGAGAAGGCAGTTCTTAGTTAGGCTCACCCATCATCTGTTGGCATAACACCGATGGCATTTAATTTGCTGCATTGTGACCCGGACTTAGTGTCAAAACAGTCACCTTTGGTATACAGGCACCTCATAGTCAATATAACGAAAGAATTATGAGTGATGCGCAAGCAAAGATTTACGAACAAACTGTTGCAATTAACAGCCCATCTTTGAAAACCATAATTACGAGATTCCTGCCCATCAGGTGTAACGAATTTAGGATAAGTCAACACTACTGCACCCAGCTTAGCCTTCGAATTAGTTCGAATACTGAAAATAGACGTCACATTCAATTCATTCAGTCAATTTGGCACTAGTAAGCACCACCACTTCTTTGAACACTCTAGCGACAGAAAGAATGTGCCTAAAAAACAAGATTAGTTTATTCCATTCGACTAATTTTAACCGTTGTAGTAACCCAGCCGGTCAGATGAGTTAGCAGAACAGCATCAACAAGAACAGACCCTATTAGCATCAGTTGGTTCGGAGCTAAGTTTTCGAGCACTACTCCTACTATTCCACTACCTAATCCAAATGTTTTGCAAGGGGCATCTACTTCGTGCTTAACCTTGTCCCTGAGGTCCCGCATTGCTGGCTTATCAATTCATAAGTGCAACACTATTTCTCAGTTAGACTTGTTAGAACGGACGACCTACATATAACAAAATGCGTCAAAAAATCTAAAGTACTGTTATGCAATATTAATAGAAATCCTTAATAGCTACACTTACCAAATGAGCGACAATCTGCTGCCGGCATCTTCCTTGAATATCAGAAGGCAGCTGGGCAAACGATCTTGTTGGCCAAACTTTCAAATAATACCGACAGCTCCACTTCAGACACTTTCGATAGAGATCGTCTAAGGCGTGATTCAAAGCAACGGGCAGCACTTGAAGGATTCCATCAATACATCCAGAACATGGTTTATGAAAGTTATGGCAATAGTTCATTTTAAGAGCATGAGCGGTAACTTCCTTCAAGCCTTCAAGTCCTAAATAATCAGCTAACGCAGCTAATTCCATTAAGCTTATTCCTTCAGGTGGATGTGAAGCTCCTGAATAAATGTGACATAGCGCAAAATGCACGGCGCTATATGAATATCCTGGCAAAGAAATAACATTCCCAGCACTCTGTACCCATCCTCCGGCTAACATTGCAGCAAAGAACTGGCATCGTGATTTTAGGATACATTTGTGCGCCTTTATACGCCTACCATTTACTTCGACTACTACATCAGTTGCGATCTCCTGTAAAAACATTTTAAGGAGATCTTCACCAAGACGGCGTGGTTGGCGGCATGAAATAGACGATTCATCCATACCAGATCGACTAATACTAGAAGCCAAACTCGAATCAGCAGAGAAATCTGACTGAAGGTAATCCATTTCGTTAGGGCTTCGTCGATTGGAGGCATCAAGTGCAAAGTCTCCCGGCAAGCTATTGCTAAACTCTTTTGATAAGTGCGGAAATAGGCGTGTCAAGCTTCTAAGATTTTCGACGGATGATGTTATGTTGAGTATTGTAGGCCCTGTCGATCTCGTCATTGCCCAAGAATGCGGACGAGTTCGGGTCTCTTGGAACAATCTACTGATGTGTCTGTGGTTTCCGACGGATTTTGACATAGTGTCTGGAGAGTGAAGCTCAAATTTTGTGAACGGCTTATCCATATCGGACAATTTTACAAAAGTCGTACCAGATTCTGTAACGTGTTCATTGACTGTTTCTAAGAGCTGCTTCTGCTTTTCAATAGTTGCGTGAAGAGTTTCCATAGTGTGCGCGGGCGATTTGGCTTCTACATTTATAGGTTTTTGCTTTGATACACTAAGTGCATCCTTCTTGGGAGAAGATACTTCTTTCGCTTCTATTATTGTCTCCATTATTACTGGCCTTCCATTTTCCTTAATCGGAACAGCATCAACAATGCATACGTTTTCATCTTGCTGGAAAGTCAAATCTTCTGTATCTGTAGTAGAAGCTGGGGATAAATCTTTAGAGAAGATTCCATCGGTCAGAGAGCCTTGACTACTTTTGTCAAAAGTTTCATTGATTTGAACATCTCGACGGCGTTTTTTCATCTTTATCGATAGATTATCATTTTCTCCACAGCTTGAATGTATAGATGCCGACGTGCCAGAATGAGAATTGTTCGAGTACGTGCTCATCTCTGACTTGGAGCATGTAAAATCTTCAAAGGGCGATATAGAAGAATCGATGGACATGCTTGAAGTTTTCGATATCAATGGAATTTTGTCAAGTATGTGCATTATACCTTTGTCGCCTGTTAGACTGGCCGACCTTTTGTGCTCCTTTCGAGCATTTTGTGCTGAATGTGATTCTTGAGGATTCCATGAATGTCGTTTAGACTCGTCTCTTTGCAAATTCCGCTGTTGTATTCGACGGATGACAGGAGAAGAATCATTTTCTGCCAACAGAGAATGTTTTCTGCTTTCGTCCGAGGAAACCACCATGGTTTCACCTGCCGAATCCAGTTTCTCCACATTTAATGGGTTGTGCGTACTAATAGACATTAATGTTTCATTAGAACTTGAATTCGTTTGCACAAGATCGCTGTCACGCTTTTGATGAAGCGAATTAGACAAACGTGAAGCTAGCGAAAGTGGTTCACGTTTTTGAACAAGCTTCTTTTCACCGAAATCAATAAACATTGAGAAAATGTTTTTCTTATCACCATTCAGTATTGTTGGAGGTGTTTGACTATTAGCAGTCGGCGGTGGAGTCGTGTTTCTAGAGTTCTCACTCTCAGATAGGTCAACATAGAATCCAGTTGGCTTTTTGACACTCTCGTGTAAAGAGCGACATAGTTTAGGAACAGGTGCTGGGTCAGAATCAAATACCTTTGGTGGCTCCATATCATTCAGAGATACATAAAAACCCATGTTACTTTTGTGCGACCCTCCTGAACCACCTCTATCGGATGAAGTTTCCGCCGATCTGGCTGTATTATCAGTACTAGACGATGAACTTGTACTTCGACGCCGCCGAGTTTTACAGTCACTCATGTCAACTACCCATGTTGTAATAGACTGTGACATCTTTGGTTTCTCTTTAGTTTTCGACGAACTATCACTCTCAGATTGAAAGTCTAATGAATGAAATCCTCCAGAGACTATTGGACAAGTATCCGTTTTTCTTCGGACAGGCGGACTTTCGCACTGCTTAGGCGTGAAGTCTTTTATAGAAGCCCCACCAGATACGATTGGAGCAGAGTCGTCACATCTTAGTGATCTTTTCGGAATTTTAATACCAATGGAGCTTTCGCTGTCTCCACTGTAAGATGCATCTTTACTACTGGATTTCAAACTTGGGTCTATTTGAACAATTGAATTATTTGGGGTGTCAGGCAACACGCATGTACCACTAGCTTCTGATTCGGATTGAGGTCGGGATTTTCGAGTCCTTGCAGTATCTCCCTCATCGCTTGCATCTCCAAACGTTTGAGTAGAATAATAACTTGCTTTGTGCTTGTCATGCTCGGACCAAGCTAAACTCGAAGGACTTGCAGAATATTCGACAAACTCATTTTCAGGAAACGGAATTTTTGGACTAATTAAATGGCCGGAAAATTGTTGTATGGAATTCTGGAAGACTAAATTACCTTGTTTCCGTTCCTGATCTTTTCGCAACTGCACCATCTCAGTTTCATCTAAATCAAAGGTTCGTTGGCGTGTCAAGCTGGTATCTAGGTCCTCTGTTGGCGTACTGAACATATTCTCATACCCATTGGGACTGGGTTTATTGTATTGATCTTTTACGTCAACCCGACCATTAAGTGATTGTTTTGAATTTTCACGTTTCCACAATTTTTCTTCATCTGATAGATTGTTAGCACTGCCACCTTCCTTCTGGGGTGATTCATCCGAGCAGCTACTTGAGTTACTACCAGTTTTTGGTAAAGATTTCATTTTACACATTTCGAAACTTTTATGGAATGTTTCTAAATTATCTAAATGCAACTTCTTGGGCCAAGCATCTTTATCTGAATCTTCAGATCTGTCCGACTTGTGTCCATGACTAGTTTTCTTTTCTTCAGGTTTTGGTCCAAAGCAGCCTCCTTCGGGTAGCTTAGGACTTGTTGTTAAAGGGTACGTCACTTCAGACTCATCTAAAAGTGTAGCAGCATCTATGAAGCATCCTGCTGCTGCTGCAACAGAGGAAGACGACGGATTTGTGATAATATCAGATCTATCTAGCGCATCACCTGTTACTAGCAACGTATTATCACCAGAACATTGCGATGAACATTTTCTCTCATTTTGCAAGAAATTTCGACAACAGTCCTTAACCTCCATATTTGTGCGATGTGGAAATACAGACTCCCATGAACCTGTCTCAGAGGATATAGATGAAGTCTCCATTATAACAATTTCTTCGTTTTGACGTTGCTTTTCTTCTTTTGTCGAAGTTGCTCTACCTCTTTTCTTTTCAACATTTTTATTATCTTCGTTCATAGTATTAACAACATCAAGCATAAAGTCTATACTACTGCCCGGATCATCGGGCTGTTGATCGCTCGAATAACCAGTGCTTACAGGAGAAAAAGTATCACGCTCCTCCAAAAGGTCCATTTCACAAGTCTTTGTCGTTGACTGATTTTCATAGTCTTTTGCCAGATCTAAGTCAGAAGGCGGAGATACTTTACGATTTAATATTTCAGAATGATAGGATGATTGGGCTTCGTCTTCTGACAGCGGGACATCTATAAACTCAAATGCTGATCCCGAATCTGCAGAAATTCTTTTCGATATTCGTTTTTTATCGTTTCCATTTTGAATGATGTCCGAACTTCGGATTTCACATAAGTCATGTTCTAGTTCTTTGTCACTGTTCGCTTCTGTTGTGATGGTGGTGACACTGTCCAGAAGGTCACTAGAATTGCCACTAGTGCCGGAAAAGTGCTCTATGCCACTATCTGGACATATTCGATCAGATACAAGGCTTAACGTATCCATATTCAAATGTGATTGAAATACATGTCGTTTCCTATCCGTGGTATGCAAATTTATATATGAAAATGCGTAAAGCTTACACGAGTACAACTGCTATTCCTGGAGATGCACTCGCTTCCATATTTGTTCATGCGAACAATCTAATTAGTAACTCACATCATGCAACATTGAGAGTCACTTGGTTTATTGCATATTTATTCAAATTAAACAAGCGAGAGTGAACCTGCTGGTCCGAGTGGCGCTTGCAGTCATAGTACACAATATTCTCTCTGCCCAGTTCCCACTACTGCCCTTACGTGGCTGTGCCACCAACCAAAAACCAATTCAATCACTTTTTGTCTCTTTATGTTTTTTTTTGGCTCGTCTAAGTCTGGGGTCTTTGTGTTAAAGCAACAATGACTGATTTTCAGCTACTCTGAACGATGAAATTTTTCCACTTGATTGCTGCTGAAAAAACACAACATTTGTCTCTGTGATATTGATCACCACTGAATCGTACGCGATACGAGTATTTTATTGAGATTGCTTTGATTAGTCACCTTACTCCGAGCGTTATTATGGATGCATCACTGTGCCGCTGTCTTCCGAACAAAATATTATTGTCGCCGCTTTTCCTTTTCCAAACTCGTATACGCCTCAGTTGTGTGGTCGATTCTGCAAAGAAAAAAAAAAGAAAACATTTCAGATTACTGGCATTAGGTGGTGCTGGTTGATTTGCTTGGAAGAAGGTATTTTTTTGTGAAATAATGAAAACTGATTTCTTAAAGCAAAACAGTCGCGTTTCTGCGCCATTGCTTACACATGAACTGATAAACTTTATCGCTTCGCTTTAAAGATTTTCACCCGATTTTAAGAAATTCTTAATAGAAAAATTCGTTTCAACACAATTAACTCATCAGAGAAGCTCAAGTTCAGCTTTAGCAGATCACGTAAATTTGCTTTGAAACTTCGGGTCAGTACGTTTTTATTATTTTGGTCAAATTTTAGATAGGCTTTTAACAGATACATAAATGCGAGATTGTTAGTAGTAGGACTTACGTGCGTTATACAATATTTATTTTTAAATATTCTATGTAAGCCTCTAAGCCATATTGTGTTTTTTGCAATTGAAAACATACGATCGGACCAGCCAAAGTTTCTGGAAGGGTATTCTGGAAGGATCGAAATAAAATAAGCAAGATTTTGGGAACGTCAGAAGACAGGAGACAACAGTTTTAATATGTGTGAAATAAAAGGTACTATCGTCTTCCAAGTTATGTTCATTAGCGAATAATCAAAATAGAATGCGAGAAATAACGTTACCTTGAGACACGTCGTTATGGGATGGGTTGAAGGATTGAAGACGTTTGGAGACACTGGAACGCAGGCCACAACCAGGCTTATTGTTCACCTCGAGGCTTATGAGCAATTGCTCATCGGTCCCAGCCGGACGTGCTTACAAAGTTCAATATTGTCCCCAATCCTCCTTATCGGCCTCATGCAGTTCGTCCAGGAGATATGAGCCAAGGAATCTAAAACGGTTTCCTGAGAGAGTCGGAGAGTGATAAAGAAAGTAAGTCACCGTTTCGGATTCCTCTCCGAATGCTCTGTATTTAGGATCATCAACAAATCCCAACCTGTGTAGGTGACCCCTGAGGAACGAGTGCCCAGTGAGAATTGACCCTAGAGTTCTCAGGGTTGTTTAGCCCCAATGGCTTCTTCGTCAGAGTTTGGGTTAGGTTTAGTTACTTTGTAGTTCTACCCAATGGTTCATCGAACCAAAGTCGACTGTATCTATTGGTAGTCTGCCCAAACCGACATATTAGAGGCAAAGTGATTTGGTGCAATCCCGATTGTGTAGGATACTCCTAGACTGCACCAAGACGGGCAGCTCGTCCACCCTTTCTTCCTCAGAAAACGAGAAAGGGAATTCAGGGTGATTTTACACTCTAATACTAGTTTGGAGGTTGTAAAGGTTTTTGACAAGGCCTTGACAGCAATTTGGCTGTTCGAACAGATCGCAATTTCCTTGTTTTAAATGTCTGAGTTGTGGAGATACCTTTCCGCTTCTAGAATTGACTTGACTTCCGCCTGGAAAACCGTCACATGGCTTTCAAGGTGTATGACAATTTCCATATGAAGCTCTTCCGATGTTTTCTTCAGATTTGGAGCCGTCTGTGTAGATAATAGGGTTTGTGAATGTCTGAAGCACAGAGTGTAATTCCCATTCTGCCCTAGATGGAATTTTCGATTTAAAGTTACTTTACAACATAGTCTCGAAGAGGTGGTCGCTGTCCCTATCGATTTCAGATGCGATAGACTGCACAAACTCAAAGAGTGTGGAATTCTAGTTTCAGTAAGAATCCAGCTCTGACCGAGATGCAGTCTTAGCGCTGCCATCGACACTCCCTTCTTGATATGTATTTGCACAGGGTGTATGTTAAGTATGACGCCGTTATTGTTGTTGTGTTGTCCCAACACGAACAGAGTGGACAAAAACATTTAATCAAAGAGATCAAACCCAAATGAACTAACCATTAAGGCTATCCAGCAAGTGATCTGTTAAATTTTTAGAAATTCAAATGTACAGGCAAGTCAATATCACTTCTACTGTGGGTGAGCCCCATGCCGCAGGCAGTCTAGTTTTTGACCTTCTTATAGCTACAGGACTGCCTTAATACCGCGCTTACTGTATTATTTTAGATGAAGATCATTTCTGCACTCTTGTTCTTCTTATTGATGTTTTCAACTATCAACTTTCTTTCAGCAAGTCGGCTAGAAATTTCAACTTTAGTTTTACTACTTGTGTGATTATTAAAAGCTTCTTATCTAATCGGTTACAGGTAGTTAAAGTTAAAATTCAATGGATAACATTTCACCATAATGGTCCTCTCGAGGCTTCGGATATCCCATGTCTGTATGTCAAAATAATATGACCTTACCGAACTCAATTAATGTTACAAATCTTGGGGTACTTAGTCAAAACATGTCAATCGACCGACAAAGCGATAGCAACTATTCTCTTGTATTGCAAAGAAGTGATCCTGATAAATTTTCTGGTAGGAAATCCTGTTATGCTGAAGTATTGACGAAATTGAAGGCTTTGACAATAAGAAAACAATCTGGAAAATTTCACCAAAAGAATTTTATTCAACCGCGATAATTCACCAGCACATTCTTCAGGACCAGTTCGAGGCATTTCGGGGAAATTTTAATTTACCTACCAGATAATCCAGAGGTCCAGATCTGGCTCCGTGCGATTTTGTTTGTTAGTTTCTAAATTAAAGGAACACTTAAAGGAAACTCTCTGCAAATTCTTATATGAAGACAGAAACGCTCATTTGACATGGCTCGGGAGAAATAATCCTGCTTTCTGCAGAGAAGGTTTGGAAAGATGGAGCAACATCGCATGCAAAAGTATTCCGGGAACTACTTGATTCACCCTAGTATAGCCTAGAACGAACAGCATCAGTAGGCGAAGAATGGTAGTGGTATTCAATTTTCAATCTTTCAATGATTTCCGATTTATCTTTGGTCTGCGTAGGTTTGAATATATCACTTCAAATATTTATTTCAACTGTAGATGCCTTGCTATCCTAAACATATTAGGGGTATTCACGCAATGTTGTTTCTAAGAGTGTATCGTTGTAAAAGATGTATTTTATTACAACCCAGTAAAGTAATACAAGGCCTATACATATAAAATGCAATACAAGGCCTTGTATAGTTGTACTTATTTTTGACAATTTTACATTAGTACTAATCGCTGTCAAGATGACCGAACAATTAGTAAGTAAAAATCCGTCCTTTCTCTTATTATACATACAAATATATCTTTTTTAACACTAGAGTGAGATTTTAGACGTGCCAGCAAAGAAACGGAGAGCGTGGAGAGAGGGGTGGAGGACGTTCTCCAATTTCTAAAGGAAAACGGCGATTTTGAGGTTATATGTCTGTTTAACCCATATTTAATTTTCGGATCACTCTTTTCAATTGCAGAGGCCAACGGCTCAACTCTTCTATAAAAGATTTCTTCAACAAACAAAAATAAACATCACCTGGGATTTAGTGAAATGGAAGGTAAGAAATCTCCGCACTGCATACAAGAAAGCAGACGACTGGAGAAAATCAACTGGTGCGGGCATTGTTGAAGAAGATGGAGTATCCAGTGTAAAAGGTACTGCAAAAACAGATTTCAGAGCTAGTAATTTCTTCTATATGTATTTTTTCTTTCCTTCCTAGATAAAATTAAAAAGATATGTCAATATTACGAACAATTAGATGAAATTTTCGGTACAAAAAGTAATATAAACATTCCGGTAATTGTGGACTCTGAGGAATTTATTTCTGAGGTTTTCAACGCAGATGGGACGGAGTACAACGAATCTCAATTCTTTGAATGTTCATCTGCAACGCACTTGCTTAATGCAGATACTCCAAGAGAAAGTCTAACGGCGCCTCAAGAAAGCATAATACCATCATCTTCACAAATTAGCATTACTAAAAAAAGGAAGTGCCCGTTTCCAACCGAAAAAGTTAAGGCTGAAATTTTCAGGTAGAAGAATATTATGCAGTATACAGCAGACATAAAACCAGTCGCAGCAAAATTGATGACTTTCCTTGTTGTGCAAACGCATTTTAAGCTCTTTTAAACTTGAAAATTTCTCCTTCAACAGCCCAAAGCAATGCTCCACTCTTACACGGTACTGACTGTGTATTTGATTAAATGTGGTTCGTAAACATTCAGACGGCATTGTTGCATTATTTCTGTATGGAGTAATTACAGTGTCTGTCAATGTATAAGCGGAGTCTGCAGCAATCCATTGTGATTCTGATAAAAAATTTCCTGGCTGTTGTGAAACAGGACATTTGGAGTACATCCACGAATCATGCATACTTCCCGGGAAACCTACGGACAAATATCGAATTATTAATTTATGATTGCAGATAATTTGTGCTTTGATTGAATATATGCGCTTCCTTGAAAAGTATGAAACGGGATCATTTATAGGAGCTTCTGCTAATTTTAGCTATGTTCCGTCTAAATACCCTACATAGTATGGAAGTTCCTGCAAAGTTGCCTTCACTATACTTTCCCGCTCATCTGCGTTAGGCCAATAAATATGTTTTTTTCTCAATTTTAAAAGAGCTTTAAATACACGACGGGTGATCTTATCAATTGTACCACCATCTCCTATTCCGAAAAAGGCTGCAATTTTTCTGACAGATGCACCTTCGCCTGAAGAACCCAATCTAAATAAAGTAATAGATAACTGCATCATAGGTGGGAACTGTTGACAAAACCTTGAATGATGGAAAATTTCTTCATGTTCAATAAGAGAAAATATTCTGTTGAACTGATGAAAGTTCATGCGTGCCATTTGTTGATAACGTCCTTCGACCAGATCTGGGATGACCGTTGTAATCCAATGTTGAGATTTAGAAATACGGGTCAAATTTCCATACCAGCAAAAATTTCCTCATTCAAGTCATCCCAAAGGTCATCAATTTCTCTTTCAGCTTCTTCGTCTGCGAAATATGGATAGATGTTCATAGGGTTATTTGTTTATGTAATAATAAATTTACTCAAATTATTAACATCCTCAAACTCCATAGTTGCATTTTCTATTACTTGAGAGATTAAATTTTCCTTAAAGTTTCTTCTGGGCATCTTGATGGGAATGTCAAAGTCAGCTGTAACGGACTACTGAAAACAAGTTAGTATAATACTACAGTGGTTTACAAGGGTGCGTTCACTCTTTGTTGTAAATTCTTGTTGTATTTTTACATCGGTTACACTGATACATTAAAGAGTGAATACCATTATTGATTCACTCTAGTAAGATTACACCTTCTACAAAATGTTCCTTTTTTCAGTAAATTATATTAGATCTTTGGACCTCTCTATTGGCAGCCAACCAGAACGCGAGCTCTATAATGTCTTCAGGAAAAAATTTAAGTCCTTTATAATCTGAATTTATTTTAAATTATCCTACCACAGGTCAGGAATTAAAATTCAAATCAAAGATTTAATTGAGAAAGTTGGTCTGACTGAGTGACCGATGGTTTATTTATCATGATACTTTGTCCAAAAAGCGATTCAATGGATTCACAGGATCCGGAGAAGCAGTGCCGAAAAAAATCAAGGTGATATAAAACGCCAGAATGTCATGACTGCAATTTTCTAGGATATTTTGAAGATTTTTCGTGTTGGACGTATTGGAACCTATAAATTTCATATATCACGCTGAACTTATTTGGAAATTACGTTGAGCCTTTGTCGAGAAAAGGGGGAGAGCAAACTGTTCCGAAGTTACGCAATAATGCAACCCATATAGTATACTACTGCTGTTCAGGAATGCAACTTCGATCAATTTAATCTAGGCCTATTAATTTATTTTCCAAACCTAAATTCAAATCAGATCTGTGCGGGGAAAGAAATTTAACTCTGACGAATTAAAGAGAACTTATTAAAAGTTTTGAGAATGTGTGTCAAGTAAAGGGAAAACACATATGGTACATAATTATGTATAGGCCAGAAATACTTGGACCTTACTGCATATGATAACCTTGTAGTTCAAAAATCTTCCAAGGCTTCTACTCTAGTTAAACTATTTAAAACTCCGTAAAAGAATTGTCCTTGCAACTATGTAAACTAACTAGGTACCTACTATTGGTTCACTCTGTACTAATGATAAAACATGCATGTTGAGATTATACAGATAACCTGATTTTGAAGGTTTTGAACAATTGAAAATGAACACTTTGAACGATTTTGATCTGAAATTGTTTGAATCCTTCAAAACTAAATTCACTGCAGTTTTATAGACGCCGCGCAATCAGTCACTCACCTTCACTAATTCCGATTTTTTTTTTTTTTTTTAGCAACCAAGAGTTCAGATTTGGTGTGAATAAAATTATGAAAACGTTCTACTTACTTTCTATATGAATATGACTAAAGAAAATTCTTGTGAAATTGCCGCAAAATTTAGTATTAATCAATACGTTACCTAGAAACTAGAAAGTTCAATACTCCCACACCCGTTTCTAGAGTAGGTACTTAAAAGCTGTGCTAAACCAAAAAATCAATTCTTGAAATTGTTCTTAGGCACTATGCCATATCCAAGTCATGTTGTATTGTGCCACGCGCTACATGATGCCCCCATGTCGATATGTACTCGTCAGAAAAAATTCTCGCTGTTAGAAAAGCTTCGACGAACAAATTGTTCATTCGAACTAGAAAACTTTTCAATGTCACCCCCGAAGCCTACAGAACTTTACAAATATCCGAATTTGGAGTGAAAAACAAGACAGCGATCGACCACATAAGGATTCCGGTGTGACCCACCTTTTGTACACCTCTTTCCTTATTTGAAATTTAATTAATTTCATGCTCCAGTAGTTTACTATAAACATGAGACTCCACTCATCAATGGCTAGATTTCTTTTGACAACCTAACTACATAACGTCGATTAACAATATAAAATTTAAATAAAGTCACCGCAGACCGGGTAGACCGGGGGGAATGTTATAGTTCAACAAAAAACACCTAATTTCCGACCAGAGTTCTCCAGAAAACTTTTGCGCATAGTTAGCTTGAAGTTTCATACATACCTACAACATAGTTTGCTGCCGGGTAGGTCGTACCAGATGGAAATGGAAAATATCTAGTGCGACATGGCGCTACAGGTTTCTTTAATTTACGTGACATCTTGTAGTCACGACTTATGTGTTAGATATTTTAAGTGATTGGCTCTTATGTTAGGAACGCTATTTAATCATAGCTGGAATCGCTATTGATTTATGACTTCGTTTGTGTGGGAGCTTTATATCGTTTATAAAATTCTATGGAGGAAACTCTTGTTCAGAATAATCGAGTTTAAGATAAAGCGCTTATTAGCATTTATGAACCTTGTAAAGTTAGTCATTAATCTCGAATATATGATAATAAAATCGTATCGTAAATGTAATAGTTAAATGATGTTACCGATGATGATGATGCTGATGATGATGTGACACTTGAAATGTCACTCGAAACCTTCAGTGAAAAAAAACTTGAGATGAAAATAGGAGATTTAGATTGCTTCTATGATAAAACCAACTGTGATTATGACTTTACTGAACTGATGCAGTGGAATCAGATGGTATTCCACCTTGGTTTATCAGGATACTTCTACTTTAGATAACACAGCCCATTTAACACTTGCTTTACCATGTCAATATATCCTTCTGCTTGGAAAGTCGCTACAGTTGTGCCTGTGTCTATAACACCAATGCAGCACTGATTAGCCCTGGAAAAATTGATGGCGAAACAAATATCTGGTTACTTGAAAATCCTTAACTTATTAGGTCCTTTCCAGCCCGGTTTCCGTAAATCTCGCAGTTGTGAGACAGCCTTCTGAATGTCGTGAATTATATTCAAAGTCGCTCGGCAGGAACATCTGTGTACTCTTCTTACCCTACTTGATTTCTCCAAAGCATTCGACATTATTAATCATTCCAATCTGCTGGAAAAGTTGGTCTCAAACTTTCAATTTCATCCTTCTGCTTTGTCCTTAATCCGCAGCTTTCTCTCTTAATAGATTGAAGCGGGTAAAGGTAAAGGATTATGTTTCTGGTGCTTGACTTCTAAATTGTGATCTCCCCCAAGGCTCTATTCTTGGCCCCCTGTTCTTCAGCCGGTATATAAATGACCTTCTTAATATTATTAAAGACTACAAAATTCACTTGTTATGCCGATGATCTGCAATTGTATCTTTGTCGACCAATAGGGCCGGTGGACGATTGTATTGATACACTATATTCCGACTTGCGCAATATTGCACGCTGGGCAGATAATAATCTTTTCGTGCTTAATGCCGGAAAGTCGCAGTGCATTGCTTTCTATCGTAGATCAGTTAAGCTATGTATCTGATCTTGGACCTGTATTTTTAAATAACACCACAGTGCTGCCATTTTATTTTCAAATCGTGTAAAAAATCTTGGTGTCTTCCTCAATTCCTAGACTGCAATGCTGTGATCATGTTAACGATATGGCAGGTAGGATTTATGGTGGCTTTCGCCGACTGTGGTTCTCTTCGGAAACATTGTCTACGAGCACGCATTCAATGCTAGTTAAATCTTTGATTATGCAGTGTTTTTCCTTCACTTGTGCTCCTCCCTCCTGCTCTACTAAACTAAATGTAGTTTTCAACGACTGCACATGATTCGTTTTCTGCCTAAGGAGATTTGATCGTAATTATCTACTTATTTGCTCCTTAAAGCTATACCTTTTACGTAGGCTTCTGGCATCTCTAAATAAACTCATCTATTCTAAAAAAACCAAGCTTTTTATATAATAAATTAGAATTTTTAGGCTCCACAAGGCGTTTCGATGTGCTGATACCAAACTTTCAATATTCAGTAATGGAAAATGATTACTTTGTACGTTCTGTTCGAGTTTGTAATAATTTTCCATCCGATATTAAGCGTACGAGCTCGTCTCGTGGATAACGCGCTCTAGCATCATTGTAGGATAGACTTTTGAATGCGTTTTAGGTTGTCTTGGCTTTATGTTTTCTAGTTCTTAGTTCTTTATATATTTGTATTTTTTTTTTGTTTTAATTGTAATCTTAGTAATATTGCTAATTTATATCCGTTGTTTAGTAGTATTTTTCGAATTTATTATAATTTTTATTTTTAATTCAAACTCCAACTTTATATTATTATTTGCTTGTATTGGTTTATTCTTTTTGCAGCTTTTTTCATACCAGAAAAAATATATTTGTATTCTTGTAGTACTTTAAGGGGTAACGCCACTGTAAATTTTTTGAAAAATCGATTTTGTTTTTATTAGCTTAAAAAATAGTTTAAATCCTCTAGAATAAGAAAAAAAAGGTTCCGTGCCAGAAATTTTTTTTTTTTCTTTTGAAAATGGAGGTCGCCACCAAGGGCGTCAAACTTGCTCCGAAACTACTACCTGAAGCCTGAAACACAATTGGAGCTTTTCAGCCAGCTTTCTTCTAAAGCTGACTGAAAAAGCCGAATTGAACACAACTGACCTTTTTGACATTTGCAACTTTAACTTGTTTATCGGAAAACTTTCATTTTTTACCTTCATTCAGAATTAGGAGCACTAAAATCAACTAAAATGATACAATTATATTGGTCCAAAAAGCTCTACTCTTCAAATGATGGCGCTGGTCTCAGTGAGGCTGGTGGTGACTATACCCAGGCACACAGATGGATTCAAGAACCGACAAAATTACTTACCGGCAGAAACTTCATACAGTGTATTAAGATGCGCATAAATGCATTACCTAGCAAGTCCAGAACCACTAGGGGTAGCCCATCACAGAATCGCACATGTAGAGCTGGTTGCATGGCTCAAGAAACGACCAACCATATCGTCCAACAGTGTCACAGAACACACACATGCCGCACGTATTCAGAGGCATGATAGTGTTGTAAAATTTATTAAGAGAAGCGCTAACAATAATGGTTTTACAACAATTAGAGAGCCATCCTTTAACACCCATGATCGTTCTCGTAAACCAGATCTTGTGCTAGTTGGCGGTAGATGTTCTGTGGTGGTCGACGCCCAGGTGGTCGACGCCCAGGTGGTCACTGGTCCCTGGAAAGGGCACACAGAAGCAAGGTGGAAAAGTATAACACAAGTGAAATCATTGACGATGTTAAGCAACGATATGACGTTGACAAAGTCCTGTTTGACACAGCCACCTTAAGTTGGAGAGGAATCTGGTCTCCATCCTCTATTAATGGACTCCTCAAAAATAAAGTTATCACAGCTACGGACACTGCTCTCATATCTACGAGAGTATGTATATATGTATAGGCACTATGAGATGCTTCAGGATCTTCAACTCACCTACCCTACTGAGAACAGGCGTGGGATAATCCTTTTATCCTTTCCTTTCCTGCATGTGCTGCCTGCACTCAGGCACAAAACACTGACTGGACCCTTAGAACTAGGGGGACCCAGGTCAAGGTGCACAAAATAAAAATCTATTCTCAAAACTTTAAACGTTCTTTTCTCGAAACACGGTTTTTCAAAATGGCACGCAGCATAACTCGAACAATTTTTGATATTTCCGACTTGAAATTTTGACCAGATGTGAACATTAACATTATCTAGAGAATGCCGTACGGGATTTTCAATAACTTTATTTGTTGATTTTTTATTAACAAAAAACCTACCTTTTTTTCGTCAAAAATCAAATTTTTTTTTCAAATGCCGCGCAAAAATTAATATTTTTAAAAATCCGTACGGCATTCTCTAGCTATAAGCCACTAGATTAATGGTTTTTTTTTTGTTTTGGTCTAGATTCAAATGTGCACCAGTGGTGCTGCGTGCCGCGGAGCCCTGCAATCAAAAAATTTCCCGAGAAGATGGCTGTGGAGCCGCCATTTTGTTTTTTTTCCTGTCAAAAAAATTATCAATAAAGTTCAATGTATGCCCGATAATACGCTTAAAAGGTTTTTTCAAACACCTTTAATTTCGCGAGAAAAAAATTCGTGAAAAAAACTTTTTTTTAGCCGTTACAGTGGCGTTGTCCCTTAACCATAAATAAAATTTTCTTATTCGTATTTTAACTGTCTGTACATCGAGAGTGGGTACTCTGTATTTAATTGAAACGACTTGTAATGATCGGCCATCGATATCAGGGTAAAAGGTTATTATACTGATTCGAGAACTATACAGTAGAGGAAAGATAAATAGCACAACGATCAAGCAGAAGTTCCCCCAAGATCAGAACGGAAGGGGAATGAGAGAAAAGATTTCGGTAACCAGTATAACATATTCAACGCCTGAAAGTGAGTGCCGATTGAGTTAGCCTTCTATATGTGGTGTGGTAAAGAATTCCAGATTCGAGTAATTTGAACAATTTCAGATCTATCAGGTCTGAAACCGTGAAATTAACAGTTTGTAGCCTCTGGGAGCGTTCAAAGGTTAAAATATGGTCCTCAAGTAAACAAGCTAAGATTTTTTAGATACCTATATATTTCAATGCAGCAACCTAGCAATGTAAAATTGAGATGAGACACATAATCACATCTTCATAACCCGTAAATAAACCTTACAATCGTTAAATGCAACATGTAATTTGCTGGAGCAGTGGGAATCTAGCATTGGAAAAGCTAGTGAACCGTATGTGAAATGCTGTAATATTAGAGGCTCAACCAAATGACAGCGTACCTTAAGGGAAAACATTCTAGCCGGTAATCACAGGCGGCGGAGGATGGCGTAAATCTTTGATATGTTATAGAGTTAACGAGATCGCAACATTTCACGTTAGAATTTAAGGTGACCCTCCGAGATTACGGACTTATCTACATAGGAAATTGAAAAAAACCATTTAAAAAAAAAGGAAGTGATGAAGAGTCAAAAGTACCAAAGGAAATGGCGATACACTGTGACTTGCTCGAATTTAGTTTAAGCTAATTATAAATCGAGCAATTCTTCCGAGCCAAAGTCTTCGATGAGACCTAAAGTGCGATTGAAATAGACCTGAAACGTCGTCAGCATAAATGTGAATGTTGACATCTTGTATCAGATCATTGATGTGGAGTGCCAATAATGGAACTTTCTGGTACACCACAGAGGAAGAAAAATTCGAGTAATTATTGTCCCCCTTTTTGCGACCGCCCGATTAAAAAACTCTTTGATTAAACGAACGACTCGACACGAAAATGCAAGCTTTAAAGAAGTCCTAAAAATCTCTTTTTTATCAAACGCAGTGTGAATGTCTGTTGTGAATTGAACGAGAGCACTTTCGTAAGTATATTTGGGGACCAAAATCCAGATTGACAGCTATATTTATGATGTCGTTTCGCAATATGTACTGTTGAGAGCCTGCCAATATAGTATTTTCTCCAATCCAAGGACCTTCGAAAGTAAACAAAGCAAAACTAAGGGGTCTGTAATCAGCAGGAGTTGTAACTGTTTTTCCATATCTTTGGGAACACCGATTTCGTAATACAGATATTGAAGATATATAAAAGTGGACTCATAATGGGCGGGCGCAATTAATTTCACATTGTCTTGAGATTGATGATCAACTATGGACAAATTTATTAAGTTTATTAAGTGTGGGCTCAGGTTGCACTTTGCCATCCTACCTCCATATACGCCAGCATCATTAAAATTACGCAGTACCATTTTCGGTTGAACCCTTACATCAAACTTGCGTTAATTCGTTTATACATTCAGCCAACTATCGCTCCCACAAAAAAAGTAGTATGTAGAAACAAATTTATGATAATTATAGCGTTTGAAACAAAATGCAAGCTACTTTTATATGAAAAATTCCTGAAGGTAAGACAAGGACAAGAAGATTGTGATGTTCGGCCCCCCACTCAATTTTTAAGACTTACTTCATAGCTAGTATATTTCGGGTGTTACGACTAGGATAATATTAACTATGCTTCCTGAGTTTTCACTCCATAATCAACTGAATTCCCGGTTTTTTTTTCTGCCTTATCACTTTATTTACATAATTCAAGACTCTGCGGAGAGATCAATGAAATTTCCCAGAAGCCGACATATATATAAAGAGGACAACTGGTGACATCTACTGGCAATGGAGAGTAAACAAACTTCAGGTTCGGAGAATCGATGATGGAATCTTCGGGAAGGTTCAGGAATAGAATGAATAGAATAGTCCAAGAAGATTCTGGAATAGAACACTCCAGAATAATCTGGAGAGTTTTCTAGGGTATAAAATATAACAGTTGTCACCGCCAAAGGAAGAGTCTTGTCCTTAGACGTTGCAGTGGTAACAAGCGAAAAGTGTTGTAATTGATTTGCGATAATTAAAAGTACAGTATTAGCGATAATTAAAAGTACAGTATTAGCGATAATTACAGTTGAGTTGATTAATGGAAGGTTTTGTGAATTTTATATGATTAGAGTGAAATAAAGAACTTGTATGTTAAAAATTTAATATTGTGTTTTTAAATAAACGAACCAAAGGCCACGCTCGCAACAATATATACGTAAAGTGTGCTTATATATATTTTATCATTACCCGCGTACCAAGTAAATTTTTGAAAGCGAACAATTTCATGTGTCCCTTCCCGATATTTCTATTGCAGGGGCCTAAGAAGGCGTCAGAAAAGTGCTGCAGAAAACCATAAGCGTACCTCACAATCATAAAAGTATATTTTGGATTATATTCCTAACATTTAGGATTACGCACATTCATTTTGTCCTCTGATGACAAGAGCCGAACTTACAAATTTTGATTCGTAGCTCCAAAAGACGTTATTCTCTATTTGAAGGTTTTTGCTGAATCAAATGAAAGTTTCTTCCACCACGTTAATATATCAGGGTAGTCCAAAAACTAATGATTTATACCTACGGGAGCTGAATAAGGAGGGAAAAAAAAATTATCATAAATTACCTCCGTTTAGGAGCTGCAGGCCATCGAAGATTATTCCTCATAATTTATGAATCACTCTATATATGTCATCTAGAAACGATATACCATATTAGCAATTAAAAATATGTTAAGATATGATAATGGCTGTAGCTTCTATGGTTTTCAGGTTTTTTTCCCTTCATACTCACTTTTTATACCCTAGATGAAATCTATAGGGGTATACTAAGTTTTGTCATTCCGTTTGTAAACACCTCGAAATAATGATGGTAGAGCAAAATGGATTGGACACCCCCGCATAAAATTAAAAGTTATTTTGTCCGTCTGTCCGTCCGTCCGTCCGTCCGTGCGCCACGATAAACTCGAGAACGCGTATAACTTAGAGAGCTGAAATTTTGTATATGGACTTTAAAAAAAAAAGTAAAAATTAAGTTTCGAAAATGAGACAAATCGGGCGACTCATTCGTGGGGTTGCCATACAAAAATTTCGTTTTTCCACGATATATTTGGGACACTACCTGAGAAACACGTCGACATAGAAAGCTGAAATTTGGTACGCTGTGTTTTTCATACTAATAGCAAATAAAATTTCAAAAATGGGCTAAATAGGGCAAACCCCTTCTTGGTGTTGCCATATAATAATTTTGGTTTTTTACATATACTTTGAAAACGATCAGTCCTAGACATTTTTTATTGTAAGAAAAAACTTCTTCAGAATAAGCAATCCTATAAAATTGGTTATAATCATTTTTTTCTGTCCGACGAGCCGTTTCTAGAAATATAAATGAGAAACCAATGCAAAAAAATCAAAAATTGCTCAAATGGGTGGACCATCTTCATCTTGGGTTTTCATAAGAATTGGTCCTTAGACCAATTCTAGCTTTTTTCACTTGTTTTAAATTAAGTTTGCCTCAACAAAGTCAAAATTTCGGAATTTCACACATTGTTTTTTTATTTTACATTTAATCACTATTTTTAACAAAAAAAAATATGCATCAACACCAATTTTTTCATATCGTATAAAATCCCAAAATAAATCAAAAACTGGTGTGTTGGTTACGTGAATTTCCCTTTATAAAAACATTTTGACAAATTCAATTAAGTTAACTAACAGCGAAGGAAGAATTAATTTAGCAAAAATGTAAAAAAACCAATGAAATTCTTTCAAACTTGCTAGCATCAAGTAAAAATTTATTAATCTGAGTATAATGTTCCTCTGCGTGATTTTTTGTTTATTTAGACCGCTAAAAATAAAATGTACGAGTTCAGTGGGTCACTTAAGATTTAATGGTCTACACGAAAGACGATCAAAAACCATCAGTTTGTCCAGTCGTTGGTGTGAAATTATTTTAGTATGGCTGCGTGCTCGCAATTAACTAAGCCATCCAAGGCCCCAGCAAAGCAGCAAAGCGAACCTCTGATTAATTTGTACTCGAAACAAAACACAACAACAAAAAATGTTGAGTCATCACAAAAGTCTTAAGCTTTTAATTTATCAAGATTTTTTGTTTTTTTTTGCTTTTTTTTTGTTTTTTTGTTTTTTTTTTTAGTTTCTCCATTCAAGGGCCATTCACTTCTGATGTCGGTTTTTGTTTTGGATTTTTCTCCAAAAAGAAATTCGCTCTTTTGTGTTAATTTTAGTGCGGACTATAAAAATGCTTTAAAAATATAAAAAATTTTACCATAATTCACGCGACTCTTATTACCTAGGTATAATAAAGGGCTGTGTAGCACCTGACAAAACCTGTTTTGAAACAAAGATTTGCATGGAAATTTGTAATAATATGTTCCCCTCTCAGCCCCTGTGTTATG